>CM032623.1:30580880-30947981 GCA_019097785.1 Fraxinus excelsior
TCGCTTGTGAAGAGTCACTGACCTCTGCGCCATAATGAATCGTCAGAGCGATTGTCACCCTGTCACCTTACCACCAAAACCAACGCCTCACCACCACTGCCATATCCAACACCACACCTGCACCACCATATCTGCCACCATCTCAAATCCCCAAACCACCCAACCTCGACCAAATATTGGTCACATACACCAAACACCCAAACTCGACCCCGATCTATTAACAACACCATCACAACACCACAACCGTACACAAAAACACTGTCAAACCCACCAACTGCCAAACCCACACACTGGCAGAGCCACCACCACCACCACCACACCCACAACAAACATACCTACCACCACCCCCACACTCTCATAGCATCGATCCCAGTCCCAGCACCACAAACTCGTTGCACAACCATCAATCGCAAAAGCAACTCCAGTCATCGTGCATCTTGTTAACGGCGTCGTCTTTTTGCAGCGACATCGGTATCGCATTAGAACCGACTTCAGATTTCAAAGCGTCGCCGCTACAGTGGTGACATCGTGAACGCTGCTGGCGAGGTGGCACTGCATCCAATGTCGTGCAAGACTTTCTTCCTGTGGACAGTGCCGACGACGGCATTCTTCTTGTGGGCAGCACCGATTTTGGACTGAAATGGGAGAGGGAGAGAAAGGGTAGTGAGAGAAAACGAATACTGAAAATGAATTAGGGTTGGTGTGAATTATTATTATTATAATATAATTTAAATATTCAAGTGATACCTGATTTTTGAATATACAAACTTTGGACTTGATTTTTAAAAAGCTATATTTAACCCCCTAATGTTTTGTAATTTCCCATATTGATATGCATAGGAATTCATTTTCATGTTTGAATGAGTATATTCAATGAATATGATATGGTTAGAGATTCATTGAATATATGTATAGAGATTCGGCCATGTTCCTAATTGTAATATTCAACATAATTTTTTTTTTTGTAGGAGGCAATTAGGACTAGGATATAGGATAAAACAACAAAGATTAAATATGAATTTAACCAAAATTACAGATGTATCGTCGAATATTAATAGAAAACAATAACAAATTTAGGGTTTGGATGGGGTTGATTCTATTTGATTTTCTTGTAAACGTAAAACCTACGGTTAATTAATATATAATGAAAACTTAAAAAACTCAAAAGTGTATTAATCAATTTTTTAATAAATGAATTGTATTGGGCCTGATTTTGTCTCTAGATAAAGCAATGAGAAAATTACCTAAAATTAGGTATTTAAGTTTTTAAATTCAAAAATCAGGTGTAATGTTTATTTTATCAAAAATCAGGTGTTAACTAAATTAATAATTAAAACCCTAATTAAACATAATTTTCAATCCCGTCTTTCATTCATCTCTATCTCTGAAGTCTGAATTGCTCTTCCCACCCAACGACTCTCTCTGGTCTCTCCCTCCTCGCTCTCTCATCTCTCTCTTTGTTGTCCTTCCTGCGCCGTCACTGGAGACCACAGACGATGTTGTAAATGTCGGTAGATGGTGGACGCTGGTTGTCGATGAATTTCATGGAGAGGTAAAATCTGATTCCATTAATGGCGAGATTTTCTCATGGCTTGATGGATGTCCTGATGAGCAGTTCTGTATATTTGTTTTGGGAGTCAAATGGTGTTCAAGAAAGCACAAATGGAGGCTTTAGCAAATGGGCTTGACTGGAGTGGAGTCCGGTTCATATGGGTGGCGAAGCCATTGACAACAGAGCAATTGGCGGAGGGTTTTGGATCAGTCCTTGAGGGGTTCGAATAGATGGTTGTTGGTCAATGAATTTCATGGCGATTACATTTTTGTTAAGTAGAAAAGTGAGAAAAATTCAGGTTTACCTCTGAAGGATTGCGTTTTTTGTGGTGTTATTTTTCTATCTCTTGTGTTGCTTCTCTCTTCTTTATGCTCCTTTCATGCGTCGGAAAATCTCGATCTAAAGAAATGATTAGTGGTGATGGAAAGAAGAAAATTGAAGAGCAAGAGACTACCCGGGAACTTTTGGTAAAGTTCTTTGACTATTTAGGGTATTAACTCTTATAAGTTCTTTATAAGTTCTTATGCCATTGTAGAATAAAAACAACTCTTTACTGTAACAGTCCAGAAGCAGCCATTGATTATGTTCCTTGTTTTGAAAAAAAAAAGTACATAACATAATTTTTTAATGTCAGATTATTAATTTCTGCAGTTGAATCCGCAAGAATTCAAAAGTTACCTTGTTTGCTTAATTAGGCTCTCTATGCTTTTACATAAGGCACAAATTCTGAATTTTTGTTCTAAGAAGACAGGTCTGTTAATGCGATGGTCACGGTCAGTCACACCGAAGACAAAGTTGGTCTCGATTAATCACAGGTCGGCGGTAAGATTTGTTTGTAGTGACCTTATGCGACCAATGTGTTATGAATGCTTGTGACCAATTTTGTGTTGATTGTGACCGGTTGTGACTTGAGATTGACATAGACACAAATAGTCACACTGAATATAAATTTGGTCACAGTAAGTCACACTGAAGATAGTTGGTCACAAATAACAAAGTTAGTGAATTGGCCACATATAACACAGGTATGACACAAATCTGATCACCTACAATGCACCACTACGACCACCACATGTTTTACTGATTCTGGTGGATTAAAATTTGATAGAGTATCACAAGTGAAATGAATAGTAAAACTAATACATATAGCATGTTTGGCCCCCATTTTTTCCCAATTTTTTTCCTCAAATTTTTAAACTTTTGACTACAAGTGGCAGACAGGGACGGATTCCCTGACATGTTGTACCCACCCACAAGAATTTCAATGGCATGATAAATAATATAATTAATTTTCCAAAAGTGCCCTTGTATTATTTGGTTGTGGGCCCGGTTTCCAAATAAAGTTGAGGGCATAAGCGTAAATTTCCAAATAAAGTTAAGGACAAAAGGATACACATTCTCAACGGTTGTTTTAGCCCCCCTGCCAAATTTTGACAAGTGATTTGAATATTGGTAGAGTACTGTAGGAAAATGAGAAAGTGGGAAAAAAAATATTGTATCAGAAATTGTGCAACTTTAGTACGGTTTATAAGAGGAAGTACTTAAAAATGTAAATTTTTCTATGTTCTTATTTGTATCTTTTTCTTAATAAAGTTTGTGGGCATGGTCCTTGATTAGATAATTACTCTGAACTTCAAGACAAAAAATGCATACAAGGGCAACCATTGTTATCATTGCCTGAACAATGCTTAGATAGTTAGATGTGAATCAATAAAAATGTTTTTGAACAATATAGAATACCATGTCTCTAGGTCAAATGTGACAAAGATACAAATTTGATGTTTTGCTCAAACTTTATTTTTGAGTGAAGTTGCAATGCACCCGATCTATTCACCAGAATAGTCGTCGGAGTAGTTTGTCGGAGTAGTCGTCGGGGGAGGGGGTCACCGGAATATTCGTAGGAGCGTAGCCAGAGGTGGGTAGGTGTCGTCGGAACGGTGCCGGAGCTACACCGGATTAGTACCGGAGCATTGCTGGACCGATGCCGGAGCATCCCCGAATTTGACGTCAGAGCTGTGCCGGAGCGGTAGAGGGAAGGTAGTGTAGTGGGGTGATAAGATGGGGTGAATAAGGTGTAAATAATTAATATATATTATATTATAATTTAATATTTAATAAATCTATTTACCACCTAATTTTTGAAATAATTAGACAAATTTGTTAGTTTTGAAAAGTAATTCTTATATGTAAGTTTTGTGTATTGTTCCCTAAAGAAATTGTGAAATGGCAGCCCACTTCAACTTGGACCCCATCAACACCAATATGAACGGATCATACGAGTCTATTGGATCAATAATGTGGTCACGCCTCAAATCATTTACTTCCGTATTTGAGGCGTATAATACGAACATTGAAGAAACAATTAAAAAGTTAAATGTAGTAATCAGAATTTTGAGTTCAGGACCATGAGTCTAATTTTCCCATTTATTTTTTCTTTTTCTTTTTAAGGCCCTTTGGCCTAGGGCCAGCCTTACTCGTAGAATGCATGATATTTATTGAATAACACGTCTTCATTCAAATAATATTATATAGACTAAATAAAAAACAAACATCGTTAAAATGTTTAAAAAATTGAAAGTATCAAGTGTCACATTTCATAACACGTATACATCTAGTCGTTCACAACGCTACGCCCTATCTTTCATAAATTACACAATATTACTCACAGCAGGTACCAGCTTATGTAAGATTTCATATATAAATCAAAGTTGTTCTCAAAATCGATAAAAATTAAAATGTTGTTAGAAGTGCGATCAGAAATTAGGCATAGCATAATACCATAAATTTCTGTTTGAAACTACATGATTTCAAATATCAGATTACATATTCTATTCACATGAATTGGGAGGGAAATTTTCTATTTTGAGGGTTGAGATAGAATTGTTATAGATTTTTGGTATTTATATTTATGGCTTGAAATTTTTTAAAAATTTATCAAATTAATGAAATCTTTCTAAATCAAGTAGTTATTGATGACACTTAAAATTTTGAAGTATTTTTAAAAATCTAAGTTCATGACACCTACATTTTTATGAATTATATTTTAATCTGAGTTGAGGACACCTCAATTTATATGGAGTTTTAAAATCCATTAAACTCTTTATGCAGGACACCACTCTTAAATTGTTAAACGCGCTTTGAACTGTCTTTATGGACATTGTATATTACGAAAAGATGAGTTGAATTGTAGAGATTTTATTTTATTAAACGATAATTTGGATGGTAGCTTAATCATGTCTAAATGCTCGATTGGTTATTGTGAACATAATTTAATGATTGTGTTTGGCGCATCTCCTGGGCTTGAGCCTATGTTGTAGATGCGATTAATTTTTGTAAGTCCGTTAGATTTTCATGTTGGATGAAATTTATGTATTTACAGGTCATGGCTAGGTACATTATCTTTCCTCTCCAGAGGTAACCTTCACCTCCAAGAAAATACTAGACAGTTTTCACTTGTCCTATTGATAGTTGTCAGTTGTCACTACAGTTTGAAGAGGACAAGAGGAAGATCTGACCTACATGTGCACATATGTGCATACCTTTAGTGATTGATCTGGCAAAACTTTTGGAATTCGTAAAGAATCTCTGATTTTGTATTTCATTTTGAATGTTTTCGATAAAATCTAACAAAATAAACCCATAATGCTTAATGCTGTTGAAAATGTGACCTATTAGCCCATAATATAGCCACTGCTATGTGTTTTAAATCTATGTTTTCAAAAACAGAACGGATCGATCATCGATCAGTTTGACAAAAATAAAATAAAATTGAGAATCAGTCTCGAGCATCGATCCAATTACGGTCTAAAATCTGCATAGTTAAGGTCTTAAACTTATATTTTCGTAAGTAGTTTTTAATTTATACTTTAATATCATAAATATATTAATAAATTTGTTGATATAATATAAATAAGGATAATTTATATATAAACGTATTTTAGAGATTATCTTAAATTAAAAATCAAATATTTTCAAACTTCTAATTTCCTTTTACCGCCCCCATTACAAGTAAATTTAATAAATGCTCACCCATCTTTAATCTATATTACTACTTGCTCAATGAACAATAAAATATTACTTGTTGCTCACCCATCTATCTAATATATTACCTGTGAATCACCCGTCTCAATTCCGTCAAGTGCAATTAACGGAATGTCCTACATGGTGGATGAAAATAATACGTGACACATAACATATTAAATTGAGGGCCAAAAGTGCAAAAGGCCCAAGACATTTCATCACTTGCAAATCCCCTTTTTTCCCCTAAATTGAAATCTCCCTCTACAGACAGGAGCCCTCCCTCATTTTCTCTTCATCTTCATTGATGTTCTTCCAAATATGAAATCCACAGATTGAAAATCCAAATTGAATAATCACTGTCAACCTATTCTTGAGCAAAACCAAAATCTTTGAAACAAGAAAACCCACCAGCCTTTATGGAATGCAACGTCACTGTGGAAGAAACAAGATTCGTGATAGATGAGGATGGGCAACCACGTGGTAAATTTATTTACTTTTCAATGGACCCTGAATATTCTCTTATAGGACCACAATTTCATAGTAGTATCTTTCTTTATTTGAATCATTTTATGTTTTTTTTTTCTCTGGAAGCACGTTGTTGAATCTACATTGTATTATGTGGGACAACAATTTCTATGTTTAGAGCCATATCCATCCATGTTTATATTATACTATTGTGTCTTTTTCATATTTTTCTTTGGAATCACACTTTTATCCCTTTTCGTTGAATCTGCATTTTATTATTTGGGACAATAATTTCTTTGTTTTGTGACCATATTCATGTTCATCTATATGATTATATTGTTTTTGCATATATGGAGGCGTTTGAAAAATCCTAACCTTGTGTTTTTAATGTAGACCTGACCTTCGACGAAGAGGAATTGATACCTCTCGAATGCCACCTGAATGACTCAGATGATGACGTTAATGATGATGGTTCTCAGTTTGACACAAATGCACCTGAACGTGTTCTGGTGGGATTTAATGCAGATCTGATGCTTGAATTTAAGGTTGTGGGCGTAGAGTTAGAAAATGATGATGGTTATTGTCCTAGTGGGGATGAATTGCATGTTGATAATTCTTCTAGTGAAGAAAAGAGTTATCACTTTCCCGTTTATGATGCTGAAAAGGAAAAGTACGACCCGCAATTAGAGGTTGGGAAGGAGTTCAAAAATATTGAGGAGTTTAAGCAAGCTGTTAGGAATCACGGGGTTGCAACTAGGCACAATTTTAGATTTAGGCCAAATGATGATGAGAGGGCACATGCCATATGCAAAAAAGACAATTGTAAATTCAGGATTTGGACATCTTTGAATAAGGTGGCCGGTTGCGTGCAAATAAAATCTAAGAATTCAGAACATACATGTATGAGGGACAGAACAAATAGGCATTGTACTGCTGGGTATATAGTTGAGAGGTACTTGGAGACTTTCAAAGTTGATCCTATTGGAAGACTAGATTGATTAAGAAGGCTGTGAAAGATGATTTGAAGTTGACAATCAACGACGTTACTATATGGAGGGCTAGAAGATATGCTAGGATATTAATAAATGGTTCTAATGAGCACCAATTTGGCTTGCTTAGGTCTTTTGCCGCTGAAATTTTAAGAACCAATCCCGGTTCTACATGCATGATCGTCATAAATGCTGAAAAATTTCAAGGAATATATGTTTGTCTAGAAGCTTGCAAGCGAGGGTTCATGGTAGGTTGTAGGCAGCTTTTAGGATTAGATGGTTGTTTTCTAAAAGGGACCTTTGGAGGTCAGATGCTCGTGGCAGTGGCATTAGATGCCAACGATTGTATTTATCCAGTAGCATATGCTATAGTGGAGAGAGAGAACGAGGCAACTTGGAGATGGTTTATACGACATTTAGGTGAAGATTTGAAGATTATGAATAGCAATGAGTGGACTTTTATGACTGATATGCAAAAAGGTTTACAGAATGTGATAGATGATTTATATCCAGAAGCTGAACATCGTTTTTGTGTCAGACACATGTACACCAATTTCTTTAGAGCTAATTTTAAAGGTCTGACTCTGAAGGACTACTTATGGAGGGCAGCAAAGTCAACAACAGTTCTTGATTGGAAGTTCTGGATGGATGAAATTGAGAAGGTGAGTAAGGCTGCACACGGTTGGTTAATGAAGAGGCACCCTAGTGAGTGGAGTAAAGCACATTTTCTGACAAAGGTGAAGAGTGATATAGTTCTGAATAATTTTTGTGAGGTATTCAACAAGGTTGTGTTGGAGGATAGGGAGAAGTCCATATTGACCATGTTAATTGATATACATATAAGCTTCATGAAAAGAATACAATCAAGGAGGGATAAAATGAGAAAAGTAACAGGACCTTTGTGTCCTAAAATACAGCAGAAACTAATGAAGAGCAGTGAAATGGCTGAGGGGTTTGAGGTGGACTGGTCAGGGGGGACACAGTCTTATGTGAGGTGTTCGAGTGGAGAATACGTTGTTGATCTGCCAAACAGGACGTGTGCATGCAGGAGATGGGATTTGACAGGGATTCCTTGTGCTCATGCAGTTGCCGCTATTTTAGATAGATATGATGAGCCCTGGAAGTATGTCAATGAGTGCTATAGAGTTGATACGTACCTCAGTTGCTATGAGAATATTATTAATCCTATAAATGGCTCAAAGTTGTGGCCTTCAATTGATGCCCCACCAATTATAGCACCAGGATAGTTTAAGCCCTTTTGGGGGAGAACACAAAAGAAAAGAAGGAGACAACAGGAAGAAGGTGTTATCACCCATTTAGGCTCAAAGGCAAAAATGAAAAAAAGGGAACTGTACTTATGACTTGTAGTGACTGTGAAGGAATGGGGCACAACAAACGATACCATCAGAGGCACGATACACCCCAGGAGGTATGTTTTCTTTTACATAGTTCTAATTTTAAAGATTTCATATTTCTCCTTAGAATGATTAATTTGCTTAAAATGATTATAATTAATTTACATGTTTACTTATTTCAGGATTTGCTAGAAACTAATGAAGAGTGTACAATTCAAGAAAGGCCTAGTCAGATTGATAACCACAACGTAATGGTAAAGCTAGTGCCTAGGAGATCAAACATGAGTTCAATAAATGAAGTTCAACCACCACCACCTCCACCTTTTGAGTTCCATTTCATGCCAACGCCTGGAATTGATTTGACAAATGCTGCACAATATAACTGGAGTGCTCCTTCACCAGCTGAAAATATCCCACTCCAAACTATGGTGGAAGATTTGCAACATATTGAAATTCAAGAAAATGCACGGAAGAAGGCAGCCATAGACAAGAACAAAAGAGTGGTTAGAGGCTCAGTGCCATTTGCACCTCCAAGGAAAAGGACCCATGCAGCTACTCAGTAGAACACCAATTTGTTTTTAGTGTTTTACGTTAGAAGTTATGCCATATTTTGGAAACAAACTAGTTGGTGCCATATTTTGTATTGACTTTGGAGGTGTGTGTGATTTGTTACTTTTACTGGAATGAATTGAAGCTTTCTTCATTAGTTACTACAAATCCCCTTTCCCAAACAATCTAGGTGGAAACTGTCATGCCATTCTGAGAAATGGTTTTATTTTGACCTGTAAGTTTTGTTAGCCATGGCAGTGTTGACAAGAATGGAAGTCCCTGTATTAACTCTACCGTTATTTTTTTAAAGTCACCATTACTCATCTGCATAAACAAACTCCTCTGCCATTACTCCTCTGTCATTACAACAAAAGTCACCATTATTTCTTCTTCATTTCATATGCACCAGCAATCATCTCATTAACCAACAATTGGCATATACAAAACACAATGAAAGATTAACATTTAAAACTAAATCCTTAAACAAATCAAGGATTAAATCCCATTCCATTCATTTATATATTCAAATACACAGAGAACAGAATCCACCAATTATCCTACTACAATACAGGGAAAAACGTTAATATGGTGGCTCAAATCTGAAATCAATTTTCCTACTACAAAGATGGAGGTCAGATTATATTGTTGTGAAAACCTGCAAAAAGAAAAAAATCATTTCACCCAACTGATCAGCCTCTCTTTGGAGTCAAAGTGCCGAGTGGAATTCTAATTTTCACTTTCCATCTCTTTCAAGATTCCATTTTTGCTTTGCTGTAGGGGACGAGTAGACGTAGACAAACAGGGTTTCTCTCTAAGAGCATCGGCATCAGGATAGAAGAGATGGCGATGAACTGCCCAATTAAGAGTGTCCTTGAGAGCTCTTCTGTAGAGGATTCTCAACCTTTCCTTCTGTGCAGCTCGTCGAGCCAGGTAAGTTGCTGAAGCCAGGCTCATTCTTCTAACTTTCTTTCTCACACATTGTTCACCACACTACTAATCAGCCTCTCTTCGGGATTTTGGTGGCGAATTTAGGGCTCATGAATTTGGGGTGGATTTGGGCTCCTGTGCGTAGAGAGAGAGAGAGAGATTTCAAATAAGGGGAAAAACGTGTCTAGCAACTGATGAAATGTCTTGGGCTTTTTGCACTTTTGGCCCTCAATTTAATCCGTTATGTGCCACGTATTATTTTCATCCGCCATGTAGGACATTCCGTTAATTGCACTTGACGGAATTGAGACGGGTGATGAATGGGTAATATATTAGATAGATGGGTGAGCAACGGGTAATATTTTATTGTTCAGTGAGCAAGTAGTAATATAGATTAAAGATGGATGAGCATTTATTAAATTTACTCCCACATTACTTTCTCTCTCTTTACCATGCCTTTCTTACCCAACCTTCATTCAATCTTCCAATGAAACTGCAAATCATCTTCTAAAGACTTCTAATGAAACCGCCCGTTATCACCTAGCTATCTCTATCTACCGTTCTTTCAGCCTAAACTTCCATTCAAGCTTCCTACCGTTACAAGTTCTGATTTACCAACATTCACCAAACATTGTTGAAGAAAATGGTGTTAACTCGAAGTTTCAACAAGGATGCTCATTCTACTAATGTTGAAAAACTTTGAAAAGGAAAAGATAAAGGGAAAAATTAAAAAATAAAAAATAAAAATCATGAAGAATCTACACCCAAAATTGAGGAAGTCAGCTTTATGTGGAAAATCATCATTGAATAAGGTGAATCCTACCTATGTACTTCATATTTTTTTATTCAAATGCTTTCTCGTATAAAATGTGGTACATGGGTATGTTGGATATTATTTGAATGAGTTTTTCGTGACCTAAATATTTTAATTCGTGACCTAATTTTTGTTTATCTTTGACCAAAAGCTTACATGTGCACGTAATCTATTGTAGTTCTTTTTGTCTGTTTAAATGTTTTTCAATGTCAAATGTAGTATATAGGTATGATGTAACTGGGTTTTTTTTGTGACCTCATTTTGGTAATTTGTAACCTCAATATGATATGATGTGACATGATTTTGTGTATAATGTGACTTCACATCTGATGCTACCAAAAATCGCATATATTGATTTTCAAGCTCGGCAAATGAGAATAAGTACAGACGAGATTTTCCGATACATGAAATAAAAGCGTCGAGGTGTGTCCCCATCGCCCATATGATACTTAAGTTAGAGAGAAAATTTATGCAAAAGGCTATTTGCTAAAAATTATGTAAAAGCATACCGGAGTAAAGAATTTGAGTCTTGTATTTATAGAGGTAGGTAGTATGGTCCTAGTAAGACTTGGTTAATTAAGTATCCTTATCCTTAGAAGTCTTACTTGAGATTAATACACTTGTAAGTCTAGTCACAATTCAACTATGGTATTTATCGAGACAAATTCCTTCTAGACATAAGAGTCTTGGATTAAGATATTTGGGTAAGTTTAAAACTCTTGGCAAGTAGGATCCATTTGCGTCTAGGCAGGAAGGTATTTGAGTTTGTCAAAGAGAAGTGCTTAAGGACAGAACGTCTTTTAGAGATAATATCTTGAGGTATCATATCGAGGATTAATATTGCCAAATTTCGTAAGAACTATTATGCTGGTTCTCGAGATACCTCGAGGATTGCTCGAAGCTCGAGGATGAGGTACCTCTTATCATTGAGGTTGAACAATATGACCATATCAGTGGCCCCCGTGCATCCATGCTCGAAGTTCGAGGATGAGGTGCACAATTGTCGGAATAGTCCTTGGTGTCAGATAATCAAGAATATGTTCTAAGATGTCCGTATCAGTGGGGGCCAACGTGGCATTGATGTTAACCCTAGACGAGAAAATGCGGTAAAAGGGGCGTATCCTGGATGAGCGACATGTGGCTTAATCTAACGGTCCAGGAGGTGACCATTGGCCTCTTTTCTTGACACCTATAAATATCCCCATTTTCTTTTCATTTTCTACCTTTTCACTTTCAGTAAATTTCTTGGCAATCCTCGAGATCAGGAATTCTTGTGGGTTTTGGGGAGTCGAGTTTAAGCTAAGAGCTCGAGAACTTAAGTTGCTTCTTTAGAAAGAATTTAACTTAGGATAGGATGTCGATTAGTGATAGTAACTAGTCGTCATCATGGTCAGGAACCACTCCTGAGGATTTAGTATGTTCAATCATACCCATAGCAGTCCCTATAAATGCTCAGCCTCGAGCTCAGGATAATTCGACCCTATTAAAATATCCTAGCTAGCCCTGTAAATTTAAGGAGCATCTAGCGGTATCGATGGCTAGAGAGCATGGGCTCACGCCAAGCTGTGACATTAGAACACTCGAGCACGGGGATAGAATGGCTATAGCTCGAGAGGAAGAGTTTGCTATTTTCAAAGATTCTTTGAAGGGAGGATTTAGGTAGCCTATGCACCTGTTCTTTCTAGCTTTACTAGTCGAGCATAACATGGGCCCGGGGTAGTTATTGCCAAATAGGTGGAGGATGCTTACCTATTTTTCATAGCCCTACCTTAACCTCATTAGGATGGTCTTTGATTTGAAACAACTCCCACACTACACATAATTTGCTTATCTTTCATCTTGTGGAGGGTTTAGGATACCAAAGATGCCCGTTCATTGAAAGAGTGGAAATAAAACTGGTTCTACGTTATACCTCAAGATCTCGATCTTCCTTTTAATCATCGATGGGGGTTACCAGATATGATGAGGTTTTGTGAGGGTTAGGATTATTTCAAGTCTTTAGAAAGGGAAATGCATATGTTAGAGGATCTCGAGCCTCTTGTCTATGATATAGGCGACTTCCTCGGGGATGACGTCATCGATCATGTGCATATGAAAGGTGTCGAGGGTAAAGCCTGTAACTTTGTTGTTTTTCTAAGTTAATCTATGTGTTTTGGTGTCATGCTCTTGTTAATAACTTGGTAGATTATGCAGGGATGACGTTGATCCTTCTGCTCTACGACAGTTGTGAACAAGAAATCTAAGGCTCCACAAGTTTGGGCCCAAGGTTAGAAAAAGAAGAACGAAAAGACCCCAAGATGCAGGATCGGATCAGAAAATGAGTGGGTTTGACGAATCATCAAGGGCAAAGGGCGTTGCCGAGCATTTGGGAGAACAGTGCCTCAACAAATGACCCTTTAGGTAGGGTACCCATCGAGCAACTTTCCAACTTCGAGATACCCTTGGAGTCGTCGACCTAGAGGATGAGGTTATTCCACCAATCTTTAATCATACCGAGGACTATGAATGATGCCACTTGGTGCCGAGCATAATTACCAAATATTAGGTGGACCTCGGCTTTGATGAGGGTATGAAGGCTCTAGAGACCCTGACGTTAAAGGTGAGTTCGTCCGACTTTTGTTTATTATTTCGTTTGTCTTTTTATCTCGATGTATGAACTCATGCTCATCTCTGTTTTCAAACTTTAAGCATGGCTCAGGGTCTCTCGTTGAAGGGAATAGACGAGTCATGCAAGATGGTCGACCTCGTGGAGGCTATTGAAGCTCAGGATAAAAAAATCTCTTATTTTAAAGCTGAACGTGTCTTCTTCTTGAAGGAACGCGATGAGGTCAAGAATGACCTTCTTAAAGCTCAAGACGAGGTCGGGGTCTTTACGAATGAGGCTAAGGAATTGAAGCTCGAGCTCGAGCATGTCCAAAAAGATTTTGAGCCAAATCGAGAAAAGCCCTAGATCTTGTTGTTGACGAGTTTAAGAAGTTCGAAGACTTCAACGGACTGAAATGTGAGTATGCCATGGGCTCGTATTTTCATGCTCTGAATCAGGCTCGGTAGTTCATACCTTTGAGACCTAATACGAAGCCAGAGGATTTGATGACTATTCCCGAGTTCGTGGAAGACCTCTAGCTTTCAGAATCTAAGGACAAGGCTAACAATCAGAAGGTCGATATTGATGGCGAGGCTGCCGAAGCTAACCATGCTAGCCTGACCAATGGACCAGAGGCTGAGAACTTGGATTAAGCTTTCCTTCATTCCCTTTATATCAAGCATTAATTTTTATTCTTGTTGAGCATGATGCAGACAACATTTTGTAATTAGATGTACATTGCCCGGCCTTTATGAATGCCCTTTTGCTTTCTAGATTATCACTACGACTACTCGTTTTGTAATTAGGGTAGAGGACTAATCCCATTGAATAGGATGAAATCAAAGCAAATGATTTAGTCTCATCGACTAGGACGAAATTAGAACAAAATATTAATCTCGATGACTAGGACGAAATTAGAACAAATTATTAATCTCGACAACAAAGTATGAACCTCGATTTTAAAAAAATTAACTTGATGACAAGCCCAAAGCTGATGTAAAATGATTATCTCGAGCTTTTTGTCGATATGATTTAATTAAGCTCGACGACTCGTCCAAGCCTAATGTAAAATAATTATCCCGAGATTTTTGTCGTGTGGTCGGGATGTATGCCTGTAATGCTAATTAAGCTCGATGACCTATCCAAGCCTAATTCTGGGATGTAAGCACTGGGCAATGCTTAGGGTGCTTGCACGGGACAAAGCTTAGGTGCTTGAATGGGGAAAATCTTTGGTGTTTGCATGGGGCAAAGCTTAAAAGTGCTCTAGGGCGAAAAAAGTAGACTTTTTTGGGATGTCATCTCGATTCCTACTAGTCAAAATAAACTGAAGAATAAGTATGGGCACATAGGCTCGATCAATTGAAAAATAAATATGGGCGCATAGCCCGACCAAAAAAAGATAAAAAAGAACATCTACTTAGTGAAGATAGGTTGAACTGCTTGTAATAAATCTTCAAGTTATCAGCATTCCATGGCCTTGGGAGTGGCCTTCCTGAAGTATCTCTCAAGCTATATGCCATATCACATACCTCAAAGTGTCTCTCTTAAATAGGGCTAAGCTTGACCGGGAGGTAACCAGCACCTTTAGCCTTTCTCAATACAAGGTCTCCGACTCTGAACCTTCTGGGTCTAACCTTGCCGTTAAAGAGTTTTGTTGTTCTATTTTGGTAAGAGACTACCCTTAAGGCAACTTACTCCAGCACTTCTTCGACGAGGTCAAGGTGTTCGGTTGTGCGTTACGAGACCTCAATCTCAAGTCTCCTAAAGCTAGATAGGTCGATTTCAACTAGCATTGTAGCTTCGATACCAAAAGCTAATAGGAATGGGATCTCACCCGTCGTAGTCCTATGAGATGTTCTGTATGTCCAAAATATAGAATGTACCTCGTCAAACCAAACCCTTAGCTTCCCAAATCCTCATTCGGAGATCTTGCAATAAAATCTAATTTGTTACCTCGACTAGGTCATTACTTTGGGGATGTAAAACTGACATTAAATGGTGGTCAATCCCAGAGTTGTTGCGATTTTTTTTTTAATTGTGGATTAATTATCAAAATGTTTGTCATTGTTAGTTATGAGGACCTTATGTATCTCAAACCTGATGGACTTCCATACGAAAGCCCTGAGCTTGGGTTCTGAAATTGTTGCCAGGTGTTCTACCTCTGCCCACTTAGTAAAATATTCTACTGCTACTGCAACAAACTTCAATTTTCCACTCGTTACAGGAAAAGGCCCGAGGTTATCAACACCACGTTGTTCGAATAGAGCTGAACTATTGAAGTTGGTGAGATCCTCGATAGGGGAATGAATGACGTTGCCAAACCTCTGGCACTTGTCACATTTTTTAACATAGTCTAAGACATCTTTCTTCATGGTAGGCCAATAATATCCATATCTTATCAGTTTGAAAGCTATGGCCCGAGCTCCCTGATGATTCTCACATACCCCTTCATGAACTTCAGCCATGGCCTAGGATGATTTTGATGGTTTAACTCACCTGAGATAAGGAAGTGTGAAGCTTCTGCGAAATAGAACTCCCCTGATCATGCAATACCTTGGTGTTCTAGATCAGACACTCATCGCTGCTCAATGATCATCTAGGAGATTTTCATTGGTTCTGAAGTCCATTATTGGGTCCATCCTGACGGCTTATGATCAATGTCCATGACGCTAAGGGTCTGATTGATGCTTGGCTCTATCAAAATTTTGATATGGATTGTCTTGTCAAGCCCATCAACTCCCATGAATATTAGTCTAGATAATGCATCAGCTTTACAATTGTCAGCTCGAGCAATCTTCATAATTTCACAGCCTTTGAATCGCTGATGAAGATCATGAATGTCCAGACAATATAAGTTTATTTTCTCAT
Organism: Fraxinus excelsior; assembly: GCA_019097785.1. Lineage (NCBI taxonomy): Eukaryota > Viridiplantae > Streptophyta > Magnoliopsida > Lamiales > Oleaceae > Fraxinus > Fraxinus excelsior. Next base: position 30,597,004 of record CM032623.1, read on the forward strand.
CTTTCGTTTCAAATGTACCTTGAATTTGACCAACTACAAGCTGCAAGTTGATAAAAATCTTGATGGGTGCAAGATCGAGGTTGCTAGCGATCTCAAGAGCAATGACGATGGCCTCATACTCAGCTTCATTGTTAGTAGCTTCAAATTCAAATCTTAGTGCACACTAAATTTCAATGAGTTTATTAAGGCTGATGACAATGACCCCTACACTCGAGCCCAAGAAATTGGATGCTCTATCGACAATAACCCATGCACCTGAGCCTGAGAAATTGGGTTGTTAAGCTTTGTTAACCTCTTTCACCAGTACACCACTTACTGCATTCTGAGATATAACTAAGTATAGAAATATAGAATCATCAGGGCTTGAGCCTGGTGAGAATTGGAATAGATGACAATGTTTGTTTGAGCTCTTGGAAAGCCCTTTCACATTCCTCATCCCAATCAAAGCATTATGCCTAAGAACCTCGAAGAAATGGAAACACATGTTTGCTGCTTGGGACATAAGCATGTTAAGGGCAACAACCCGACCTATCAATTTTTGTACCTCTTACTTATTCCTAGGGGACTTTATAGATGCCAAGGCTTTTATCTTGTTAGGATTGACCTCTATTCCTCTGGAAGTGATCATGAAACCCAGGAACATACCCGAAGCTACACTATATGCACATTTTGCAAGGTTTAGTTTCATCTTATACCTCGAGATATGATATATGTTGGTCCACCTATTTGCTCTTGACTACCGTGTCGTTATAATAAGGTTCAATATTTTTCTTAATCAAATTGGCAAAAAATTTGTTATTGAGTCTTTGATAGTTTCCCCTACGTTCTTCAAATCAAACGGCACAACCTTGTAACAATATATGGAAGATTCAGCCATGAAAGATGTCTTTCCTAATTTTTCTTAGCCATGGGGATCTAGTGATATTCGGAAAATGCATCAATGAAGCAATATAATTTATGTCCTGATGTACTGTCCACGAGGTTGTCAATCCAAGGTAAGGGCTAGCTATCCTTAGGACATGCCTTATTAAGATCTATTAAATCAATGCAAGTTCTCCATTTACCATTGACTTTTTTGACAAGGACAACATTGGCAAGCTAATCAGGATACTGGATGTTCGTAAAATGCCGCAAGTATACGGATTGTGACAAGTAATAAAGTGGATTTATTAAGTCTGAATATCATCCCACAGAGACTACTATCTGTTATAAAATTTTAAAATAACCTAGATTCAATTTAAATTAAAAAAGTAACTAATAATCAAATTAAATTTTGTTTTCTAAACGAAATTTTAATAAATAAAACAACAAATTAAAATTAAAACTTTTGATAAGGTTATGTGATTGGATATTTAGAATTTCTGATTTCACTTATGATATTTATCATACATTTAATTTCAAATTATTCAACCATTTTTCATACATGTCAACAATCGAATTAACCTATTGTATTTAGTGATCTCTTTCAAGCAACACTACTTTTATTCATATGTCCGAACTTACTATATCTCCATGTAAATTCACACACATATAAACGCATTAATCTATAGGAAATCAACAAAGATCGCATAGCTATAATTATCTCTCGATCTCTAATAATGTCTAGATCAATTATTACACGAACTAGAATTATACATCACCTCTCGATCTCAGTATTATCCCTAAATTAATTAATTGATGCGCAAACAATTAAAGTATTAAACACTCAATAATTAATTGACAAGTATTAAAATGGCATGAAAATCTCGAAATTAAATATATAATAAAAACCTTAAACTACATCATCAATCCTAACAATTAAAATATTTAGTCACTCATAACGTTGAAATTAAACACGCAAAAGTGGAAATACATCACAAAAAATTGACGAAACGTAAAGCTTTTCACACGTGCCATCTCCTTTATAATTAATTTCAGCCTCAATTTTCTCAAGTTTCTGCCTCTGTTTGGGTGAATATATATAATATACTGCTGCCCAATTTCCTCCACTTTGTTGTCGGCAAATGCGTGTATATAGTTAAAAAAAAATTGAACTCTTCCAAAATTCAGCCTATTTCTCCACCAAACTGCCTCTTTTTTCTCCTTTCTTCCAACCGGCAGCTTCATCTTTTCTATCATAAATATGTGTATATATGAAAGAAAATTCAGTCCTTGAATCCCTTTATTTGTGCGACCCATGTCTTCTTTAATTTAATTCAAGTCCTTTAATTCTCAAAGTGTGAAACTTGATTCCAAATTTCCATCCAACGGTCAATTTATTCTTCTTCACATTCCAATTGCTTCGTACATGTTCATAACCTAGATTTTGCCATTTTCCACTATTTTGCGTTCTTTTCTTCAATTCTTCCTTAAATATAAAGTTAAAATATAATATAACATAAATTAGGTAGAGCTTTATTCAAAAGACAATAAAATATCATGACTTAGCGCCACGAATAAGTATAAAAACTACACTTATCACTAGACCTTCCAAATGAATCGAGCACTGACGAGTTTATCAATCTCTTTACGAATGACCTCCCATCGTTCCAAGGCAAACTATCTCTTCATCTATTTGACTGGTTTAGCCCCTAGATTAATGTTAAGTTTATGGACCGCAACTTTAGGATCTATCCTAAGCATATCATCAACTTTCCATGTGAAAACATCAATGTTGCGAGACAAACAGGCAACAAGTTTAGCCATGAGGGTGACGTTGAAGTCTCGGCCTATAGCTATATTTTTACCATGCTCGAGCTTGACCTCTATTAACTCTTCCATCAGAGCAAGTCTCCTTCAGAGCTTGGGCTCAGATGTTGAAAGTTGCATGAATTTTGTGCTTATTCTTTGAACACCAGTAACATAATGTTGTCTAGCTGCTGTCTAGTCTCTACAATAACCCCATCACCATTACTTGTGGGAAAATTCATAGTAAGGTAGAAGGTGGACACAATAACTTTGATCTTATTAAGCAATGGTCTATCCAGGATTGTGTTGTAAGCCATTGAAGTACAAAATACTTGGAAAATGTGATCTCTATCACCTACCTCTGACCAAAGCCTAAGGTTAGGAAAAGCTCGACGACCCCCTCCGGGATGATGATGCCATCCCTAAATCCTTGAAGAGGAGTTTTAACTACCTTTAGCTATTCGGCAAAAATCCCCATCTTAGTGAATGCCTCATGAGAAAGTGTTAGCTGAACTTCCATTGTTAATCATAATCCTTCTTTCTTCAAAGTTGGTCACAATCACTGAAATGACCAAGGCATCATCATGAGGAGTCGATATGCCTTCTAATTCATTTGACCCAAATGTAATGTTCTCAAGGTTATCATGAGCTATTCTTGAAGCAAAGGTGTATTGCCGCACATCTGCTTACGTCCACGGTTTGAATCTCCTCTCGATGCTAAATCCCCAATGATAATATTAATGGTTCGAGATATGGATTGACCACTGCCTCTGATTTCAGGGGGTTTTCCCTTTATGATCATTCCTCGAGCATGTATCATGATTAAAATAAGAACTCAGGAATCCTCTTTTAATAAGGGCTTTAATCTCTCCAAGGCATTGCAATTCTCCATGGTATGCCCGTGATCACGATGAAAGTCACAATACTTGATCTTCTCTCGAATGTTAGAGGGGACTACATCCTTGAAAGCCATTTAAGTTCATTCATATCATTGATCTCCATCAGAATGTTAGACCTAGAAGTGTTCGGCTAGGTTAATGATGTCGGCAATGTCTCCTATCTATACTTATTTCTAGGAGTTTCTAGGCACGGATTAGGATCATGTAGTCTTTTATGTTCGGGATTTTTTGACATTAGATGAGGAGTTCTCCTAGGATTCAATGTCTCTTCCATGTTAATTTATTTTTCTGCTCGGGTGAGTAGTTTGATTACTATCTTAGGCTGGGTTTTTGACAAAAACATATTGAACGCTTCACATCTTATAGCATATATAAAGGTGAAGACAGTTGTTGTGATGTGTAGGTCAAGTATCTGAAGTCTTTCTTCATTAAACCTTGTCATAAAATTATGTAACGATTCGTTTGGTCCTTGATGAAACTGCATGAGAGAAGCGACAGCTTTCTCGTTGAGCTTACTACTTGCGAAGAAGGTAGAGGACTTCTCAGCCAAATCTGAAAATGAGGCTATGGAATTGGGCTCTAAGGTTGAAAACCAATCCCTGGCAGCATTGGCATCATTAGTCAAAGTTTGCGTAAAAGCCTTACACATTACCTGTTCTAGTACGACTTACAAATTCATGATGTCAATATACATATTGAGATGGTTGATTGGGTCGTAGTCCCATCATATTCTTTTATACGGGATACATGAATCTTTCTGGTAAGAGGTATGACAATATTTAGGGAGTGAATGGAGTGTTCGGGGTAAAACTTATTGATCCCTTAGTGTTTCAAAGCAGGCCTGTTGCAATTCCATCTTGAATGATCTTGGCAAGTTCATCAAACTCCATGGTCACTGATTTAGAGGCCGAGGTCACATGAGGTACACCTGAGGTCCTGGCTTCCCCAACTTCAGGAACAAGTCATGGAACCTGAGCTCGAATATCGGCCATAAAACCCCCTTGGGGTGCCTGTGTAGGTGATGGATGTGAATTCCATTGACTCAACAATTGAGTTAGCATTACAACTTGTTGGTGGAGCTCTTCAAAGGCTCTAGTGTTAACAACTGTTGGTTGAAGCACTAGTATTTCTAATAATTCTTCTTGAGGGACATGGGGATCTTCAAGATGAGGGGGTTTTGGAATGGATGGCTTACTGGATGAAGATTTGAACGTTTGTTAACCATGACTTTTGGTAACATTTTCTACAGACGGGGCCAATGATGCTACCAAAAATTGTACTTGTTGATTTTTTAGCTCGATGAGTGAGAATGAGCACGAACGAGATCTTCTGGTACCTGAAACAAAGGCGTCGATGTGCATTCTCATTACCCCTTCGATGCTTAAGTTAGAGAGAATTTATGCAAAAGGCTATATGTTGAAAATTATGTAAAAGCGTACCTGAATAATGATTTAGGGTCTTGTATTTATAGAGGTAGGTAATATATTCCTGGTAGGACTTGGTTAATTAAGTGTTCATATCCTTAGAAGTCCTACTTGAGATGAGTATTGTGTTACAATTGTAAGTCTAGTCACGGTTCAACTATGATATTTACCAAGGCAGGCTCCTCCTCGACATAGGAGTCTTGGATTGAGGTATTTGGGTAAGTTTAAAATTATTGGCAAGTAGGATCCGTCTGTGTCTAGGCAGGAAGGTATTCAAGGTTGGCAAATGAGAGTGCTCGAGGACAGAACGTCTTTTAAAGACAATATCCCAAGGTATCATCCCGATGGCTGTTATCGCCAAATTCCATAAAAACTATAATGCTAGTCCTCGAGGTATCTCGAGGACTAGTTGAAACCCGAGGATGAGGCGTCTCTTATTATTGAATATTACTGGTCGAGATTATAATCCTCGAACTGAACGATATGACTATATCAACATCTATAAATTCTAATCTAATTTCATATTTTAATCTAATTTTTGTGTTTGTGAAATATTTTATTGTTAAATGTGTTTCGGTGTGAGCTTGATAAGGTGGGTATGTGGAGGATAAATTTGTTAATACGGTGAGAATATGTGCTTTTATCCAATTTTGTGTAGTGTTAATGTTTGTGGCTTCAAGTTTGATTTAATGACCATAGATTTCAATTAAAATACATGCAAGTTACAGTAGACATTAAACTACAAAAGCTTGTATGCACTAATAGTAGTGTTCTAAATAGCGCGCCAAGGCGTGGGCCTAGGCGCGCCTTGGCGTGATGCGTGGCCTTGGCGCCAAGCCAAGTGGCTTGGCACCTTATTTGGCGGTCAACGCGCATTATTTAGCGTTGACCACCCCCTAATGCGCGCATATGCACGCTTTTTTAATTTTTTTTTCAATTCTTTGAAGTTAAAATTTATTAAAGGTTAATTTCTTCAATTTGCCCTAATTTAAAACAATCACTGAAATCAAAAAAATTCTCTCATCCAATAAAGAGTTAGATAATATTTAAATCCTTATGCTATTTATTTACTATTTTGTATTTAAATTTAAAATTTATCTTTTTTGTTGGAAATTTTGAAAAAAATGTATAAAGTTTCTATATATCTGTTTTAAATGTTTAGTAAGTATTATTTTTAATTATTAAATGATTTTTTGATTGATTAAAAATTAAAATAATATTAAAATAAGAAAACACTTTTTTACGCTTTTTTACGCATAAGTCTCGCCTAATCTCGCATAGCCCTTAGCTTGGCATCCACGCATTGTCACGCATTACGCCTTTTAGAACACTGACTAATAGTAGGTTGCAGTCAATCATATCACCCTTATATAATTTTGCATGTTACAATACATGTGATTGAATAGGTAACCCCTTATGAGTTATTCGGTAGGATAGGTCACGATTACAACAGAGCATATCACAGTGAACTAATTATAAGTCACAGTCAAAACTAAATAAATCGTGTTAGAGTTTCTATTTGTGACCATTTTACACATTTGATTTTGTGCCATGTCTAACATTCTAATGTATGGAGGAATGGAAATACCTAATTGAGGAACAGTACTGCTGGTTCGTAGGAAAAATTACCACCAGCTCTATAACAATTGTGATCAAAATTTTTTAACAAAATTAAATGATGAGAGAAGGAGATACTAATCGACACTTGTTTCTCATATTACATGAACTGTAGTGAGATCATTGTCCAACCACAGTTAATACAATAAGCATTGCTCGGGAGGTCAAACAACTCAACCCAAATAGATGTGGTTCGATATTAAACCCCTGTTTGGGCTCCATTTTACCAAGAAATTCATTTCAAAATAGTAAAAAGTTGGAGAATATGTGGTTGAAAAATAAGGAAAAGTTTTGGATTTGTGTGTAAAATTGTTTTATGAGAAAATGTGTGGTTGAAAAAATGAATTTTAAGAATAATGGGGCTAAATTATTAATGGTAGATAACGAATTTTGTTTAGTGATCGGACTTAGATATGCTGCAGGGATTGATTATCAAAAGAATTTGAAAGAACTACCATCCCAAATTAAAGACAAATAACCTGGTGATTTATTAGTAGTCACAACAAAAAGTATCACAGATGTTATCCTTGAAGTGCATGGGGCTCCAGATTATGATGTTGTGAGGCTTGGAATGCTGTATCTCCATAAGGCATATCTGTATTCTACATTTTACAGCAAGATGGTGGATCATTACATGCACTAGTAGAAGACTTTGGCGTGATAGATATGTTTCCATGAGAGATGTACTTGTTTGATATTCAATATCATCTTTCAATACAGGATTTCAAATTATGTGCGGTAGTATGAGTCCATACCTAGCATTGAGGGACGTGACCACAAGAAATAGTAGAAAATATCCCTAAGTTATGAACTGGATGGCAACCAAATACCTGTATGTGACAGTCTTGGAAGAAAACGTGTTATCGAATGACCATGTAAGTATTTAATTACATTTTAGTATTTTGAGTAATCATTTTCTTGGTTGTACAAATAAAAATGTGATTTGTGCTTATTATTTTTACATTTTATTTCGAACAAATTGAAATAAATGACATCGATCCATCTGATTTAGAGTTGATGATGCCGTACGTGACGTGTTCCTTATGCCTAATTCAATTGTGATCTGAATTATGTGAAAACTTGACCTAATTTTGGTTATTTCTAACCTCATTTTTGGTAAATTATGACTAGATTTTGGTGTTCCATATACCGTACATGACTGGTGTTTCATATGCCAAGCCGAAACAGCTATACCATCATGTAATCTGGTGGGTACAAGTAGGTTTAGTCCCCCTTGACACCAATGTCATAACATGTTAGCATTGATCCCGTATGTTGGTGTGCGACTATCAAATATTCATGAAGAATATGATGATGGAGACTTTGTGGATCCACCGTTAAGAAGGCAGATGCTCCAGTATAACCTCGATCCACAAATCCTGCCAACTGTTCGTGTGTTCAAGTAATTTATTTAATGTCTTACATTAAGGTGACATTCTTAAAAATCAACCTGAAACAAAACTTAATAAAATAAATAATTCATCAGGTATGTGATCGATTGAAGAAGAAGATAAAGGAACAAATTTTTGAACTTCAACATGAGAACAAGGGACCAACAACGAAGATTTTCCTAATGAAGTCATAGATGTCCGATATGAATGAAACATTGCGCAAATCAAATACTAATATGAAGTTGAACGAGGTCATCCAAAATCAAAATACATTAAAAGATGGCATAATCGACTTCAATTCAAAATTATTCTGGTAGCGTGAAAGATGCAGATTCAATGACATTCTAAAATTAGTTTCACAGGGGATATAAGGTAATAAATAAGTACATTATCTGAACTTTATGAACATTTTCAATTCAAGGAATAACACACAATCTTGTATCATTACTGGTTACAATGACACAAATTATTACCATATATATATTCTATTGTGACCAATTAGTATCAATCCTTTCGGGACTTGTAATGTAGTGTAACCTATAATATCATTCTATTTTTGTAATTTGTGAACGGATATTGTTTTTGTGACCAAAACAGTACTGGTCACAAACTTACAAAACATTGGTAACAAAGTAAGTTGTCTGGTTACAAACTTATATATGTACATGATGAGTGTTAAAATGTATTACAGTTTAAAGTTCAATGAAACAGATGGCATCATAAGCCCCTTTTTGTTTGTGGTACCATCCCTGTTCATTCCAAATCTTGGCGGCATGTGTCCGTCCATTCAGAATCATCATTGAGAAGCACAATATTATATTCCTATCATTTTGGCACATATTTATGGTATTGCATGATGTAGTATTATTTTATTTTATTTTTATTTTATCAACATTTGGATACATGCTTTTACTAAATTCGACTACTTGCTGGATTTGGAGAAAATGTAAAGATAAAAACAATAATCACATATTGTATTTTGAAGCAATGATCCGGACAATTTGCCCTAAGTTTGTTGAAAATTCAAGCTTACCAATCAATCGCATTGGATGCTTGTACAGCTTGATACAAAGAATCGAGTTCTATACATCTTCAATTCAAGCATCAAATAGTACAAGGATAACATGGTTCGAGGTGGAATTGTACCATTTGTCAAGATCCTAACACATCAGATGAAACTTTTGGGAGAAAAGCACCGATGAAAGTGATGATTTGTCCAATGAGTTGCAGACAAGCATTTAGACTGGCCTACCCCGCCAACTAAATGGTAAGTCATTTTCATTATATGACCATAATAATATTTTTTATTTCTTGTTATATAATTACTTAAGCGGTGCTTTTTAAACATTTCCAGGCATGATTTTGGAGTTTATCATTAAGTATGCATAGTACTTGCTCTACAACGTTCTTGCAAACAGGTCCGTGTCATTCGATGCTACCAAAGCCAAGTTTGAAATTGCATCGTTGTTTAAAATAGACAAATTGGAAGGCTATGGAAAATGAAAACAGATGATTGATTTTATGTGACCAAAATATTTGATAATGACGTCTCATTATGATAATTAGGTAAATGTATGTAGATGAATACTTATTTCTATGTACTTGTGCATGAATATTCTACCATTTTCATATTACGAATGGAAATATTTCATGATTTTCAGTTTTTTTCCATTTTCGGTTAAGTGGCATCATGTCGCTGCAAGTTCTATAATTGTGACCAGATCTACCATATCGTCTACATTTCACAATCCGTGACCTTTTTTACACGCCGATTTTTTCCTCTTCTCGGTAGGATGTCCGAAACTTCACTTTTGATTAGGAGTGAGTACAATTCTACTAGTCACTTCTTTTGACAATATCCATTCTGCTCGATTACCAACGAAAAAGACGATGGTTTGGTAGGTATTCATATATGCATCTCTTGTGTAATAATATGATTACAAATTATACACATCCAATTTCATTGTTGTTAACACTTCTAATTCTTTTGGATGTGGCATCTGCAACTACATGTATGTTGATTGATATCAATAAAATACGATGAAGTATTGTCCCTAACTTCAAACAATGTGTGAACGGCAGGGGATACCTATAAAGTAGTAGCAAGTACATTTTTCATAAATTTACAGTTGAATGATGAAAACTTTGACCAATATAATGTACAAATCAAGCTATGACTTTGTTGTGAAGGTGTCATGTGCATTGTCCTTATTTTAGCAAAATCAAGATTGGACTGCTTGCCTCAATGACTCTAAAAGTACTTCAACATGATAGTTCTTTGCCGTTTGTGTGATTATATTCATCGATTCAACTATGATTGACATCATAGTAGAATATTATTCATTATCATGTATAATCGTGACCATTATTAATGGCCAACACCCTCTTACAATTTTTCTTTTTTTTATGGAAATCATATATAGTGTTCATCTATATTATCATAAAACCTGATATATTAAAAAAAAATAATAATAAGTGTTATCACCATACCAGATATTCCCTAATTTTTTCATTATTGTGTCCAATTGTTGAATGTGATATTCAAACTCGTCTAAGGTGTACGCTCGAACTATAGAGTTGAAGGCATGTGTTGTGTTGTGACCTGACTTACCAAAACGAGTATTCAAGTTTTTAAATAAATGGAACAAACAGATTCCATGTATTGCCTCACGAAATGCAACGTCAATATGTTTATTCGATACTATACATAGTCCGTCTCTTGTGTCCATGCCCCTTCAATTTGTCAAGAAACCATGTCCATAATTTATCACTCTTGTTGTCCCTTGTCCTAAATGCATGCGCAAAAATATCGTTGTTCATGCCTTGTGTAAATGTTGCGAAAAGTGTCCCATCATAATGACCATCTAAATATGTACCATCAGCAGTAATGACAAGCCTACAAAATTTGCACACATCAATTGATGAACTTAAAGCCATGAAGCAATATTTAAACTTGTTTATATCATCAATCTCTGTACTTGTAATTGTTCCAATCTTCATTCGCTGCAGCATATAAAAATAAAAAGGCAGCCTCTCAAATGATATAGTTGGGTCAGCTCTAATCATCTTCAATGTTTGTTCACGCGATTCCCCATACCTTTACATAATTAACAAATACTCAATATGTATGTAATAAGTCATTCGATACATCATTTAGAGTATATATGGTTTGTGATGAAGTGTATTTGTATCTGGTACAGTTTGATTTAATAAAGCTAAACATTTGTCGATGAGATCCTAAAATAATATTTGTGAAGCATGTGCAATCTTACTCGTATCCTTGATCTTGAACATCTTTGTTTTTCCTAAACGCGAAGACATGAACGTCCAATTGCAAACATTTTATTACATATTCCATCTTCTTCAATGTCAACACATTATACTCAAATTTGTTTTAGATTGCATAATATACCAAGCTGATTTTATGTATTTCTTTGCTGTGAAAGACCTTGCCATCTACCATTTCTCTTGCACCTACATGGGATACCTATATACCATATTCTTCACAAATTTCTTTGTCAACAGGCACAGTTGAGTCACAAATATTAGAAATTATTTGTTGCAAAGAAAACAATTTGGTAGATGATTGATTCTCCATAAGGTCATGTATACCTTGACTCCTAAGGATCTTCATGTACAACTGTTGACCTACAGTTGATTTCATTCTTAATGTTTGATCATAACAAACAAAATTAAATATTTTCTGACAATTGATTTTGAGCGATGATAGTTCAATGTTAAAATCAATCAAACATTGTCAAAATCAACACATTATAAATTGGACTCGAAATGAAAATCAAAGTGGAAGTTAAACATTCAAGATCAAGACGAGAAGTCGAAAAGATAAACTTCAAAGCAAGATAAAAAATTATATTTCTTAGTTCAAATATAAAGGTACAAATGCTACGATATTTTGCAATGAAAGATAAAAGTTCAAAAATCATTTTATACACGAAAAGATTATTTCATTAAAATACTTGCATCAAAATTTATTTTTCAAAGAGCTAAGTGTTTCAATTTGATGTTTAAATTTTTACAATATTATTTACATTAAAAGATAAATTGAGACGTCCTTCAAAAGCTCTCATTTTTCCAAAAGAAACAGTCAAATTCAAAGTCAACGCGGATGTCCGATTTACCAGGCGGACGCCCAATTCGTCTAACGGTCAAATTTTAACCGTTCTGATTTCTGACACACAACTGCTAGTTCAATCATCCAATTGAATGGAGGATATCCGGTTGGGTTGTCCGGTTGGTCAGAAATTTTGGCGTTTTGATTGTTATAAATACCACTTCAATTTGCATTCATTAAAAAAAGAGCTTTCTTATGAAATATATATTGTGAAAAATCTTTTTTGGGCTTACATTTTTACATTTATTTTTTCATAACAAAAATCTTGATTATTTAATCAAACTTCTTGAATCATTTCTCTTATCAAAGTTTTTCATTTCTCTTTGAGCTTAACTTATTTATATCAATCTTAAAGGAGAGATATATTTTTTAAGAAGATCTTTGCATTTACATTACATAAATTTTTCTACTTCTTCATATTAAAAATTTTGATTAATTGAATCCAACTTATAAATTATCATATTCATCAAAATTTCTCATTTCTCTCTTAGTACTTAATTTATTGTAATTATTCATTAAAAGGGAGATATATCTTGACAAGATTTTTTAATCTACATTGCATTTATTTCTTCTTCATCTTCTCATGAAACACTTTGATTGATTAAGTCTAGTTTTTTATTATCATATTCCTCAAATTTTTCATCTAATACTAGAGATATCATTTAATACTATTCATTTAAGTGTTAGTCTCTCTTAGTACTTAATTTATTTGTATTATTTATCAAGAGATTTATTTAATTGTAAAATCATTTTGATAAAGTGTAGGCCATCCCTTAAAGATCAATATTGTATAAGGATCAATGTTCCTTATTGTAAGCCATCGTGTGGGTCATATTGAGGTCCCGTGAAAGCTCAATAGATGTCCAGTCAAGCTCAACATTGTATAAAGATCGGTACTCCTTGTTTGTAAGTCGTAGAAGCGTTGTAAATAGTTTGATTGCACCATGAGTCAATAAACATAGTGAAAAGGTCTTGCTCGTACCAAAGAGTTTGGTAACGGGGACGTAAATCATTGTTTTGGATCGAATTTCCACAATTATATCATTTGCATCATCTCTCTTTTACTTATCGCTTTTATATTTGTTCTTATTATTTGAATTAATCTATTTAATCTTTACTTGCTTGAATTTAGAATAATTCTTCGAAAAAGTTATAAAAATCAATTCACCCCACTCTTGGTTAGTTATTCTTGGGCTATCAATTGGTATCAGAGTAAGATGCTCATTTTGAAATTAAGATTCTACAATTTTGAGCAATAGCTAACCACATTTTTCCAAATCTTGAGGGGAATTCTACAAATCATCATCATTTCTTTGATGGTACTTATTATAACTATTAAAAAACTATAATAATGATATTTATTCAATCAATAGATTATAATATTTGGTAAGTTATTGAATTTAGTCCCTACATGTGCCTAAAAAGGTTATTAAAGAGGATAGTAAATTGGATAAAATTATTTCTAAACCTGAAGAGGAATATAATGAAGTAGATAAACAAAAACTATATTTAAATGCTAGAGCCAAAAATATAATTTATTGTGTTTTAGATAGAAATGAGTTTAATTGTATTAGTACATGTGATTCCTCTTATGATATTTGGCGTGCATTAGAAATTACTTATGTTGGAACTACCAAAGTGAAAGATACTAAGATAAATCTCTTAGTTAAAGATTTTGAAAATTTCTTTATGAAAGAGAATGAGCCGATTGTTGACATGATCACTCATTTTATCGATATTGTTAATGACCTCGAAGGCTTTGATCGAAAATTCACTAACAGTAAACTTGTGAGTAAAGTGCTTAGGTTGATGGAAAACAGCAAAGATATCAACACATATCCATTGAAAGAGCTCTATGGAACACTTATGATATATGAGCTAAATCGCATCAAGATAAAGGACAAAACAATGAAAAGCAAAGAAGAGAAAATGCGTCAAATTGCTTTAAAATCTGTAGTTAACGAAGACACTTCAAACAAAAATATGAATGATGAAAAAGTTGATGATCTAGTTCTTTTTATTAAGAAATGGAAAGGTTTTTACAACAATCGTCGATTCCACGAAGAAGAAGAAAATGGTGAAGAGAAGAATAGATTTATAAAAAAAGAAAGTACTTCAAACAACATGGGATGAGAGCGATGATGATGATCATCAAGAAGATAAAAGTTAAGAGGAAATTGCCAACATGTGCTTCATGGCTATTGATTATGAGGTAAATTCAAATAAAAAATGTTCATATGATGAATTATATACATCTTATGATGAAATTCTTAAAGAATTTGAAAAACTTGCTTTAAATTATTCGATCCTTAAAAAACAGTTCTTTATTGAAAAATGAGGTAAAGAAACTTTTGGAAATTCAAAATGATTTTGAAAAAGAAAAAGTTAATTCGATTCTTTAATTAAGGAGAATTCCTCTTTACAAGAAATGTTTTCAGATTTGACTTAAATTGTTCACAAATTTACTAAAGGCAGGAAAAATTTTGATTTAATGTTTGGTGAACAAAAATGTGCTTTTGATAAATGAGGAATTCGATACAAATTATTTTTAGAGCAAAAGTCTTGAAAATTTTTCTGTTAAAGCCTCTACTTCCCCTATTTCAAATGTCACGTGTAATTTTTATAATAAAATTGGACATAACTTTTTATTGTTCTATCAAAAAGAGATTACATTTTGAAGAAATCTACAAGTGAATTCAAAAGTCCACTAACACTATCTACCAATGACCCAAGGTTGTATGTGTACCAAATATCAAAAATTGAGTTATTTTTGTAGGTACCAATTAAAATAAAGAGCAAATGAACCTTGAATAGTGGATGCTCAAATCACATGATCGGAAATCAAGCTTTATTGTCAAGTTTCAAAATAAAGGATGGTGGCCATGATACTTTTGGAGATAATGTCAAAGGAAAAATAATTGATATTGAACTTATTAGTAATAATTCATCTCTCTTTATTTAAAAATGTTCTCTTAGTAGATAACTTTAAATGTAATCTACCTAGTTTTAGTCAAATGTGTGATAATGTTATCATATAAATTTGATTTTTACAAGTGTCTTATTGAGAATACTACATCAAAAGAAGGTATAGATTTTGAGGAACCCTTTGCACCGGTGGCTAGATTAGAATTCATTTGCATCCTTCTTACGTTTGCTTGTCATAAAGGATTTACTATTTATCAAATGGATGTTAAAAGCGCATTTCTAAATGGATTTTTTTAAGAAGAAATCTTTTTGTTCAACAATCACTCAGTTTTAAAGATCACAAGTATCTGGACTATATTTTCAAACTTAAAAAGACTCTTTATGGTTTAAAATAAGCTCCTACAATTTGGTACGAAAGATTGAGCAAAACTCTACTTTCAATTAGTTATTCATTTACGAGCAAAGATTATCAAGTCTTTAATATAAAAACTTCGGTTGTTGAAGAATCCATGCATGTAACATTTGATGAAAGTAATCATCTTGATCAAGAGAAAAGTATTGATAATAATATAGGTTTGGAGATTCCTTTTGAGCAAATAAAATTCAAGGTTTGGAGATTCCTTTTGAGCAAATAAAATTCAAAATCAAAACAAGGAAGATTCTAAAGATATTGTAGATCAACATAAGGAAAAAGCAAATGTGCAACTAGATGAAGCTTTTGAAGTATAAAGTGATCAATATCTACCTAAGTAATGGAGTCAAACAAAGTATTTCATGGACATACTGAATAAGTTTGAAATAGAAGAGTTAAAATCAATTAACATTCCAATGAGCTCATCAATCAAACTAGGCAAAAATGATCAAGGTACATCTATAAACATAACAAAATATCGAGATATGATCGAATCTCTCCTTTACTTAATCGCAAGTAGACTCGATATTATATTTTGTGTGTGATTATGTGTTATGTTTCAATCCAATACTCAATAATCACATTTTAGTGCCATAGAATGAATTTTAGATATCTTAGTGGTATTAAGACATTACGTCTACGGTATTCTAAAGGCACCCAAAAGTGATATATTGTATTAGAATTTGTGAATAGGGAAAATCAATTGGCCGATATTCTCATTAAACCTCTAACACTTGATAGATTTTCATATATTCAAAGAAGTTTAGGAATTATTGATGAATCTGAAGTATATAGCTACATTGAATTCATACTAAATGTTTTCGCATGATTTTATGTGTATAATTGGTTGGAATCTATATAAATTTTATCCAAATGATTATGCTTTTGTCATTTCATCACTCATACTTTAATTATTATTTTCCTTTAAAAGTAAAAATTATCGTCTTATTTAAACTTGTATATATTTGGCATCTTATGCTTAATTGGGTGGAATATATTACTATTTTCTATGATTGATTTAAAGTTTTGATCTTATATAATATACACTTCTTCTCATATGTGCCCACCTTTTTGCTTATGTTAAAAGGAAAAATTGAGTAAGATTTAAAAGTGGGAATCTTTTCTTATTTTCTACGGTCGTATTTTGATCTTAAATGCTATATATTTTTGCTTATGACAAAAGGGGGAAAATATATGAGATGATATGCTTGATGACAATGTCATGCTTTCCTTGATAAACACATGATTTAAAATGAATGACTATTGTTTGTAAAAGATAGCGGGAAATATCACCACAACAAATGTTACTTTTTATGGCACACGTTTACGGTTTGCAAATACGGCATGCTGTAAAAATAGACTATTTACGGCATGCCGTAATAAGTTATGTACTAAAAGTATTTACGGCATTCATTTTTTGCACATCTAAATGATCAATTACCTACATTATTTACAGCGTTCATTATGTGCACGTCGTAAATTGTAAAAAAATATGACTTTTTACGGCATGCAAATGAACGCCATAAATGCGGACGTATCAGTACAGCATGCTTTTAGTGAGTGTCGTGTAGTGTAAAAATTGACTTATTACGGCATGCCATAAATGCGGCCCAATTTCTCTCTCTCTCTCTCTCTCTCTCCCCCCCCCCCCCCACCCCCCTCCCTCTCCTTTTATTTGCAAGCCCAATTTTATTAACCCATGCGAACAGTTGGCTTCATCGACTTCGAACTGAAGGCTTGGAGACCTCAGTCCTTCCTTGGCTTCCCGCTTCCGCCGCTCTTCCAGTTCCACCTCCGGCCAAACTTCGATATTCCATCCTCTTGGCTCTCGGTCTCCGTCTCTCTCGTATAGGAACCCTCTCACCTGCCCTCAATAGACTTATTTTTTGGGGACTGCTTCTCCATTGTGTAAGGTAGGCTGTAATTTTATCTCTGAGTTGGACTTATGAGATTCGCTATTTGTGTTTATTTTTTCAATTATTTTTTTTGGCAAAATTGATCTTTTCTTGTTGGATATTGATTTTCTGTTAAATTGCGTATAATTCTGGTATTGGGAGGCATTGGAAGAGTTGGAGGATCTACTGCAATTGTTCTCTCCAAATTTTGTCTTGATCTTCACAGTCGTCGGTGGTCGAAACAGGTAATTATATCTATACCATTTTTATGCCCGCCATCTCTTTGATATTTTTCTTTTCTTTTCTTTTTTTAGTTCGAAGAACATTTTTCATAAAGAGAATTCAAAATCAAAACTGGGTTTTTCCTAGGATTAGAAATGTGCGAGTGATGCAGTAGGATGTACACGGATTGATTTTAATTAATTTTAATGGTGTTGGTTTGTTTACATGAAAAGAATTCTTGTTGTTCTATTTTGTGTGTGTGTTGATGTTCAAACTTCAAACTCGTTTCCTATGCTTATTTTGTTTGGTTCAAACTTAAACTTAAAACTTGTTTCATATGCTTATTACTTTAGAAAATTGAAGGGAGAAAGAGCATGACATCAGATAGATATAGAGAACTGAAAGGAGCTCAGGGCTGAACATTGATTCCCATGGTGGTGGTGGTGATGATGACGTCGACGGCGAGGGAGGAGTTGAGATTTTGCACCAGAATTTGACTTCAGCAAGCAGTGCCCTCCAGGGGCTCTTGAGGAAACTAGGCGCCGTATTTGATGATCTGCTCCCTAGCTCTGCAATGGGGTATGCCTAAAGAAGATTTTGTCAGGTTTGAGGGCAGATGGTGAGGAAGGAAAGCAAGTGGAAGCTTTAACACAGCTATGTGACATGCTTTCCGTAGGGACTGAGGACTCACTGAGTTCTTTCTCGGTGGATTCTTTTGCTCCAGTGCTTAATTCTAAGATATAGCACGTACCTGCTCTGGAAATAAATCTGCTGGTAGGTCAAAGATAGCATTAGTAAAATTTGCACAGATTTTTGTCAATTAATGGTATTATGTTTAATTATGTTGTATATTTCGGATCTCACCAAGTAACAAGAGAGTTTAATAACATGATTTTCTGCACCGGTATAATAGCCTTTGCTTTTGTATGATTTTATTTGGTAGGATAAACGACTATTAATCTTTCATAGGAGTTGAAATTTGTTGTGTGTAATTGACTTGAATAGGCTTGATAGAAAAAGCTAATGTGGAATCTTTTTTTGGCAACAATTTCGTTAGGGATAGGAAAAATGACCTGAAAGTGTGCCACTTGATTGATATTTAAGTGACTAAAATTCTGCTCTAAGTATCCAAATAGCTTTAGAGGAAATAAGAGTAAGTTTGGCTCTAATAACATAGGCAGCAGTCATTTGTTCTTATTATTACAATAAATTCATTTCCAAGTTGCTGTTTTAGATTTTGTAACTCTAGTTTTGGGTTGAATACTCCATTAGTTGAAATACAAGGGGAAATTGTGATTCCACAAACTCTATTTCAGAGACTACTATTGGACTGTTAGTGAAAATATGATTAATCTTCTAATCAGCCTTTAAAAAAGAATTTTATTGAGAACTTATTTTTTGTAGTACTCGTTTTCATTTGTTGTCATCTTGTTATGAAGAAACTCTGAATATCAAATATAAACTAGATTTTTGCCAGCTAGGTTACTAGAGGTCAGCGATATTAAATTTATTTTCTTGCTGCTGTTTGACATTGCTTTATAATCAGGTAGCTGTTGCTGTGGATTTTAAGGATCAAGTTGGAGAACAACAAACAATGCAGCAGAATCTCCAAAACATTTCCCTGAAAATAGGGGCTCCCATGGAGTCCCATGCAGCTGCTGTTCTCACACCTTATGCATTCTTGAAGCTCCAAGAGCAACTCGTTATGACCGCACACTACGCATCATTTCAGACCGAAGATGGTTTCCTCGTCAGACACCACACAAAACTCGAGGGAGGTCGAAAAGTTTATTGGGTCCCACGTGAAGGCATCATTAGTTGCAGTTGCCACCAGTTTGAGTTCTCTGGAATCCTCTATAGGCATGCTCTTCGAGTTCTCTCAACTGGATACAGGGCTTAATTCGGCTTCTTTGCACTTGTACAAGTGGTTCTCCTTTAGGGTCAAAGTCTCTACTACAACTTGGGATCAGTGGCATTCTTAAAGATATCCTATAAGGGTCTGGCCTTGCTTCCAGCATGTCCGTTTCACGTGCCTTAAGTAGACAACCAGAGTAGGTACGTGCTATATCTTCGCTCACTTTTCACAAATCACAATGGTCTAACATTAATAGGGTAAGCCCTCACTTTTTTACTTATTGAAGAATTCTCAAATAAAGCAATGTATCTTTGGTCAGTTTTAGCCCTTTCTTGATCTCTATATAAAACTTATGTGTTTCCCCATATCATCAGATTTTTGAGATTGTGAATCTGGCAAATGAGCTCTTCCCCTGCTGCATCAAGGAACAATATCTCTTCCAGTCAGTAGAAATCTGTTTGTTAAAGGTTCTTTTTCTAAAAAGGGTCCTACAGGCAATTCCACCAAACAGGAAGATTTGAACGGAAACATGCTAGAGGTTTCAGCTCGTGAGAAATTGTTGAATGATCATCCTGAACTGCTACATCAGTTTGGAATGGATCTCCTTCCTGTTCTTGTCCAGGTTGGTTTTTAGCAGGAATTAGTGTTCCGGCATTTTACAGCCTTGTGTTCTATTAACATTTTGCTATATTTTTGCCATGCAAATATATGGGTCCAGTGTAAATGGTCATGTTCACAAGTGCCTTTCAGTTATCGAAAAACTTATGTACTTCAGTACTGCTGAAATGATTCAATCTCAGATAAGTTCCACAAAAATATCCAGGTGTATGTCTCCTTCATACTAGTAATTGCATTATATTTTTCTTTATTGGTTAGCAAGAGAGATATCCTTATTGGCCCCAAAGGTTTTCATATCGTACAAATATTAGGCTGACATTCAGTAGAGAGAATAAGTACACAATATGACTAGGCTCTATAAAGTTCTATTTAATGAATAATTTACTGGCCTAATAACCTGTCATGATTTTGAGAGGTGATTATTTTCACTGTTAACTTCATTTCGATATCTTTTAATACTTCACCAAGGAATGGTTCCCAATGATAAGGCCTCATATGTTGTTATTTGTTGGCTTCTTCTCTTGTGGAAGTGAGTTTCCAGTCACTTTTCAAAATTAGATACTAAGGCCCTGTTTGAGCCACCTTTTTTTCTTACTAAAATGAAAAATATGACCGTTATCCATCACATCAACATTTAAATTCAAATTCTCTATCTCTTGTGTGGGCCCCAATAACGACTATATTTTTCATTCTCATTTTCAAAAAAGGTGGCTCAAACAGGGGCTAAGAGCGAGAAATTTTCCTTTTCATTTTTAGAAAGAATTGTGCCGTTACAAAGTATTCTTGCACCACTTTTTCAAACTTTCTGACACAATCACTGCATACAAGAAAATGGCCATATTCTCTCTCCACCATTTCCGTTTCTACCCTCCTTTCTTAACCACTCAAATTAATGACAAGTTCACAACACAATTTCTGTCAATATTTAGTGAGGGTATTTTTGGCAATATCTTGTGCAATGGAAAGGCAGATCCATCAAAATCCTGTTGAAATTTCGTATCT
Organism: Fraxinus excelsior; assembly: GCA_019097785.1. Classification (NCBI taxonomy): domain Eukaryota; kingdom Viridiplantae; phylum Streptophyta; class Magnoliopsida; order Lamiales; family Oleaceae; genus Fraxinus; species Fraxinus excelsior. Next base: position 30,618,063 of record CM032623.1, read on the forward strand.
GTCAGAACAATTTGACAAAATTGAGCCGTAACCGTACAACGGTAATATTATTCATAAAAATGAAATGGATAATTTCTATCAAACAGACCCTAAAATGTAAGTTTCTTTTTGATGACGGAAAATGGGGATGCAATGGTAGCTAAACTTGGGAACAATTCAAAATTCACCGAAGTCAACATTGATGACAATAAATCATCAATGTTTTTTTTGTGGGACAGCTAAATTGTCGGTCGAATAAGTTAACTTTGATATGGTCCAATCATTTTTTTTTTTTAAGTAGTAGTCTTTTTTGAAAAATGTTGAAAAGAACTTTACATTGACATATTATATTGAAGCGTATTCAATATTTTTATTTATCGAAATAATGGAAATCTTGATTATTTACGGATTAAATTTGTTTCATTATTATTATAGGTTTGTCAGTAACTAAATAAATAAATAATTTTTAAAAAATTAAATTGATATTTACGGCGTGCATAAGCAAGTCACCGTAAATTCCAAAACATTTTACGGTGTGCTTAAAGTATGCCGTAAAAAGTGAAATACATTTTACGGCGTGCAGCTGAACGCCGTAAAACTTACTTTTTACGGGATGCATTGTAACATGTCGTAAAAAGTGATGTACATTTTACGGCGTGCAGCTGAACACCGCAAAACTCATTTACGACGTTTTATAGAGAGCGTACTTTACACGCCGTAAAAGGTACACCACTTTTTATGGCATGACTTTATATGACATGCAGCCGCATGCCGTAAAGAGGTTTTTACGGCATGCGATAAAAAGTACATTTTGTTGTAGTGTATGGAATTACATGCAAAATTTATAATGCATATTCATTTATCAATATGATATCAGTTGTTCAATCTTACCTTGTAAATCATCTTATTTGTCATATTCAATATGGGGAAAATGGTGACATATGGTTGATTTCATCCTTAATGTTTTAATCATAATAAATCAGAATAAATATTATTTCTAACAATTGATTTTGAGTGATGATAGTTCAATATTAAAATCAATCAAGCATTTTCAAAATGAACACAATATAAATCGGACTTGAAATGAAGATCAAAGTGGAAGTTAAACATTCGAGTCAAATTATTTGAGACAAGGACTTAAAAGACAATAGTAAAGAAAAAGCAATATCAGGAGCATGAGAAACAACATGAAAGAAAGATCAAGATGAGAAATCTAACATGTAAATTTCGAAACAAGATCAAAGACTAGATTTCTTAGTTCAAATATAAAGGTACTAATATTTCGATATTTAACAATGAATGATATAAACTCAAAAATCGTTTTATACACAAAAATATTATTTCATAAAAATACTTACATTAAAATCTATTTTTCAAAAAAGTAAGTTTTTCAATTTGATAATTAAATTTTTTACAATGTTACTTACCTTGAAAGATAAATTGAAAACGTTCTTTAAAATCCTATATTTTTCCCCTAAAAAAAAAAGTCAAAGTAATGCGGACATTCGGTTGACTAGGCGGATGTCTGGTTCGTCCAACAGCCAAATTTGTAACGCTCTAATTTCTGACGCACAATAGCTAGTTCAGTCATCCGGCTTAGTGGCGGACGTCTGGTTGGGTTGTTTGGTTGGACAGAATTTTTGAGATTTTGATTGTTATAAATACTACTTCCTTTGCATTCATGAGAGAGAGAGAGAGAGAGAGCTTTCTTATGAAATATATTTGTGAAAATCTTTTTAGATCTTACATTTTTACATTCGTTTTATTTATTTCTTCATAACAAAAACATTGATTGTTGAATCAAACTTCTTGAATCATTTCTCTCATCAAAGTTTTTCATTTCCCTTTGAGCTTAACTTATTTATATCAATCTTTAAGGAGATATATACTTTCGAAGAAGATCTTTGCATTTACATTCCATAAACTTGTCTACTTCTTTATATTGAAAACTTTGATTAATTGAATCAAACTTGTAAATCATCACATTCATCAGAGTTTCTCATTTCTGTCTTAATACTTAATTTATTGCAATTATTCATTAAATGAGAGATATATATTGAGAAGATGTTTGAATCTACATTGCATTTATTTCTTCTTCTTCTTATTCTCATTGAAACAGTTTGATCGATTGAATCTAATTTTTGATATATTAATCAAAGTTTTTCTTCTAACACTTGAGTTATCATTTATTACTGTTCATTGAAGTGTTAGTCTCTCTTAGTACTTAATTTATTTGTATTATTTATCAAGAGAGGTATTCCATTGTAAAATCACTTTGATAAAGTGTAGGCCGTGTTGAAGTCCCTTAAAAATCAATATTTTATAAGGATCGGTGCTCCTTGTCGTAAATCATCGTGTAGGTCATATTGAGGTCCCGTGAAAGCTCAGTAGCAGGTCGTGTTGAGGTCTCGTAATGCTCGACATTGTATAAGGATCGATGATCTTTGTTTATAAGTCACACAGACAACAATGAAGATTCACTTGTCGTTCAGAAAATGATTAGTTTCCTTAGAGTCTATCAAAACTTGGCATTGTATAAACACTTCTTCGGTAAAGAAGCGTATCCATGGTCGGAATAGTTGAAAGAGGGTATTGAAGCAGTTGATCAAAAGTCAAAGAAGAAGAAGAAGGAAACACATTTCTATAACTCAGCTACGGAAAGTTTTTTTCATGCATTCTGCTTTTGGTCACTTCTTTGACGTAAAGGAATTCCATATACTACAACAATTGATGCCACTGGCAGACCCCACAGATTTGGTTCAGCTAGGGCGGTCGTCACACTACAAGAAAAATGGGTTTTGCCGACCAAGAGATTGGTCGGCAACTGGTCGCCAAAGGGCAGCCAGCGAAAGGTTTTACCGACCACAATATAATTTAGTCGGGAAAGAAAGAAATTTTTACCGCCTACAAATATGTTGGTCGGTAATTATAAACCTTTTTCTTGACCACGATTTTGGTCGGTAAATGTCTAAACTAGTTGGTAATAAACAAGTCATAAGTAATGGTAGTAAATATAGACCGACCATATCACTTGGTCAAAAATACATTTGCCGACTAAAAAATCAAGTGAAATTGGTCAGGAAAAAAATTAATTTGCTGAATAATTGTGATTTATTTTATTTTTTACATCAAACAATCAAAGTTATAAAAAATGTTGAAATGCCAACTTGAACACAAGGTACCAATAAAAGTTCGAATTCAAAAAATATCAATAATCACAATCAAAAGGCCAACTCGAACCCAATGTACTAATAAAAATTTCAAAATCAAAAAATTATCCAAAACCAAAAAGCAATAGTCACAACCAAAAGCCTCTAGCAAAATATTTACAAGGCAAAATAATATATCACATCTTTACAAGTCAATTCCAATGCCAACTATAAAAACACATATAGTCAAAAGACTCAAAACTATAATAGAATTCAAAATAGAAAGTCTAGTCAAGTCCCAAAAATTTGATGAGACTAATTTCATTACATATTTCTCCTTAGTCACAGGATGGATCTAGCATTTTGTATCCCAGTAATGTACGTTCTTGCATAGATGAATCCGCAAAAATGTATTGGAATATGAAGTTCATGTTGCAAGCAACCAAAATCAGAATGCTAGCAATTTAGATCGCTAAGGATTTGCGTACATGTCAATGAAACATTCACACACATTCAATATATGAAAGAGTGACTTTCTATTCTGTTGTCGATAGAAAATGAAGCGAGTGACAATTAATTTTGATAAATCATAAACCATGTAATGTAGTCATATTTCAAGAAATTATACACTGAGAAATTTGCAGTTGGATGACATCAAATGAACATTGGCAACATCTATGTTGTTCTTTCTAATAACTAAGAAGAAAAAACAGTTGTACAAACTTAATTTTCTCACCAATTGCTTCACTTCCTTTGAGATGTTACAGTAATGTATTGTGAATATCTTTTCATTTTCATGGAAGTTGGGAACAGAAAGACATTCACTAAGGTAGATAAAAGGCATGACAAGAACTGGAAGGCAAATAAGAAAGTTCCAAACAAACTCAGGAGGCCTCTTGTATTCATGTACTTAATACCATTCCCTCTGGTCTTGGAAGTTCAAGATCATGGCTAAAGAAATATGTTTAATTCAATTTTTTATATTAAAATACTAACTTCTAATCATTTAGAGTGCCTTCCTTTTTTGATACCAGGTGTTGCTTGCCCGTGAAGTCGTCAGTCGGTTAGATGCTAAATGTGATAAGTTAGCAGATGCTGTTATAGAAGACACTGATTCATCAACTGGTCATCAGAGTTTTGCTTCTCGACTTCCAGAAAGGGTAAAATTGATTATTGAGGAAATTGAGAGAGAAGAAACAGAATGGATGGAGGATCTATATTCTTCTGAAAGAAAATTTGCAGAGTATTATAATGTTCTAGAGCAGATTCTTGGGGTGCTTATCAAACTTGTCAAGGATGTAAAACTGCAACACCAACATAAATATGATGAACTGCAAAAGACTTGGTTGTGCAAAAGATGTGAGACTATGAGTGCTAAATTGGAGGTTCTAGAACATATTCTCCTGCTTCAAACCTACACTCCAGAAACCATTCCGGCTCCCCACAAAATAAGAAAATATTTGGTCGAATCTACAGAGGAAGTTTCACTTGCATATAATAAAGCAGTTACACGGCTTCGTGAGTATCAAGGGGTTGATCCTGACTTTGACAACATTGCTAGGCAATATCATGACCAGTGAGAAGCATATTATAAGTCTTAGGATTGAGAAAAAAATGTTTCAGACCAGCGAGAAGCATATTATGGATATTTAAAGAAAAACCTTATAATTAGAGATTAAGGAGGATAATATTTGGTTCGGTGGATTAGTCTCAGCCAGTTAAGTTTTCATTGTTAAGAATTTGAATGTTGTTATCCTTGTGGATTGTGTAGTCATTCTCATGCTACGGGAAAAAAAATCTCTGATGTTAACACATTCCGATAATATAGCTTCTAACTAGTTCACTTAGTCAATTGTAGTAATGGATCTGAGTAGCTAATCTTCAACAACGATTAGACTAGATTTTATACATATGATATTATCTTGTTTTGTGAAACATCTTAATACATGAAGAGGTCCCCAAAATCTGAAAACAGAAAAAATATAATCCCTATAAGGAATTGAGGAAATGGTGTTTGATTCTTCAAGATGACAAACAAACCTAATTTGACTTTTATTGTTGGATAACAATTTAGGAGCTATTCTTTTCGTGTTTGACTTTTTAGTTTTGAGTTTTTTGTTTTGAGTGTCCATTTTGAGATTGTTGAGAATGTGTTATTTTTGTCATTTTGAAAAAAAAATGAAAATGTGTTCTCTCTCTCTCGAGCGCTCCCTGCGATTGCCCGCATTTCCAGCGACCTGCACTTCCGACTATCTTCCTAAGAGTGGCGATCCCTGCGAAGTTGTTGTTCGCCGTTGTGCGGTGGTTGGGTGTGTGGTGTGCGATGGTTGGATGCGATGGTGGTGGCAATCTGTATGTTGTGGTTATAGTTGTGGTGGTAGTGGTTCTACAGCGATTTTAACGATTTTTGTGGTGGTGGCGGATCTGGTGGTTGTATAGGGCGGTTTTTGTGGTGGTGGTTGTTGTGGCAGATCCAGCGATTGTGTGGGGGTAGTGTGATGCAAGCAGCGGTGGTGGTGGTGGTTGTTGGAGTGGGGTTGCGACGGTGATGGTATTTGGTGGTGTGGTGCAGGCAACGATGATGGTGGTTGATATTCACGAAAATATGTTTCGAATTTAAATCACTGATTGATTTGTGTGCTTTATTAAAAAAAATCTGCATTTTCTTTATGAATTTACAACTTTTGTGTGCTTGTGTGAATTGGATAGTCGTGCATCCATGATGAATATAGCTGAGAAAATGAATTAGTTTGTGAATGATGATAAATTATGTGCTTGAGTCGTAATTTTCGTTTATCCATGACAAATGTGAAGATTTTGATGCACTGAATTGAGGTATAGCGTTGTACACGAACATGAGGTTCACATGCTTAAGTTAGAGACATGACCTAGAGGCTTAACCCCATATTTCACGATTCACCAAATCGCTTGACTAAACTATATTTGGAACATTTTAACTGGTGAAGGAAATGGTTTAGGATTGTGATGATTCCGTGCTTGTTATAAAATTTGTGTGGAGTGTTTCGACTCTCTAGTGGATGCTTCGTGATGACCGTATGCTAGGAATCTAACCCCCTGCTATTGTGTAAAAAAAACTGTTCTAATTTAGCTTATGTCTCACGCCGGCACCTTTTTGACTCGAGTGATTAAGTCAGCAGGGTATCTTAAGACCTGGTACCCTTTTGGCATTCAAAAGCTGGGGAGTTACCGACTAAAAGCTCGCTACATGGGTCAAGAAGAGAAATATGGGTGAGGTTAATAAAGGGCTAACAAAAATGGAATATTTTGATGTTTGTTTTCGGGGCTTTAGATAACTAGTGGGTTTGAATCACTTAGCGTTAGCTAGTTTGTTGAACACTCACTTTTGGGAGGATCATCACATGAATAGACTGTTGATGTCGTCGGTTAAATGAATCCAAATTGGAGAGGTGTAAGAACATAAAAGAATGAAACTGAGCTTAGGAATACACCATTGGGAGAGCATAAAAGAAAACAAGTTTGGGGGTGTGTGAATCTAACGAGCGATGTAAGGAAAGAATTGTCCATTCGGGATGGGAACTGAACCAAATTGTGAATGTCAACGCTATACTTGATTCACACACACACACCCGTTTGCATAGGATAAATGAAAATTGACTCTTGTTATGTAATTTTGAAGTCATTCATAGATGTGATACATTGATCTCAGTCCTGAGTAACGACAGGCTATCTAACTAGGTTAGGTTATGTGCTCTCTTTTGGTTGATTTTCTTTGTGTATGAGTTTGCTCGAGGACTAGCAAAATGTTAAGTTTGGGGTATTTGATTAGTGTGTTTTTGCACATGAATTTTGTACCATTGGAGCCTCATTTGCTTGATTAATATGTTGATTATCGAACGAATTTAATGTGTTTGTTAGTGTTTTGGTTGAAGGAATGATGAAAGGATGAAAAAGAGTTGTTGAAGCAAAATAAACAAAGAAAGGGAGTAGGAATTTGGCGCTCAAGCGCCCGGAAATAGCGTCCATGCGCCGGAAAACAAAACGGGGCAAATTTCAACAGCGGTGTAGCACTCAAGCGCTACACATGTAGAGCTCAAGCGCTACACATGTAGAGCTCAAGCGTTGGGGATAGCGCTCAAGCGCTACACAGGTAGCGCTCAAGCGCTACTCTGGTCCGTTTCGCGGTGCTCAAGCGCTGCAACCTAGCGCTCAAGCGCCGCGCCGCGAAGAAAATTAGGTTTTTTTTTGCTACGAAAAAACCCACAAAAATGACTCCAAATTGGCCAATGATGTATGAGAAGTATAAATAGGCTAAAAAAGGCATGAAATAGGGGTTCCACACCTTGCAAAATAGAGAGAAAAACACAAGAAAAACGTGGAATTTGCGAGAAGACTTACATCAAGGATTCGAATCAAAATCAAGAATTGGAAGCGAAAGAAGATCTTGGTGCAAGAAATAATTCTTTTCCAACTTTTGTATCATTTAAATCCGGTGATGTATTCAACTTTTGTTATTTATTTCATTGCTTTGATTATGAGTAGCTAATTTATTTATTAGGGCGAACAATGTAATCTTTTGAAACCCTTAGTTATTTAATTCATGAATTTCTGAGTTTTATTCTTTCATGTGTTGATTTTATTATGAGTGCAATGCTTTAAATTATCTGGCCAATAATTTGATGATCCATTGAGTTTCTTACGAGTCGAGGGGTGAGTTCGAAACTTAGAACGTGTAATAAAATCCGGTAACGAGGTATAACGTGTAGAGATACCTATACTAAGTGCTGCGGTCGTTATATGAATTCCTAGTGCCTTAATTCGTTTAACTAAGGAGAATTTGCATAGAGATATGGAATTGATTTAGTTAAATAGGCTCAATGAGAACTCGAGAGGGGTAAATTGAATACCGTAAGAGAATTCGACCGAACACTACATTAGACTAGAATCTTGAATTGATAACTAAGGTGATCATTAGGTGAAATTGTTCTGCCCTAATACTTCTCGCATATTTGAAACTTTGATTTGTGTGTCTCCAGTATTCTTTCATCAATTGTCATTCTTTCTAGGAATTTAGTTTTTCAAAAACATCCATATTCATCATAATCTGAATTGAGAGTTTGTTTAATTTCATCAAATAGTTAGTAGGAGAAATATATCTAATACTAAAGTATAGTATTCGTGGGAACGATAATCCGGACTCTTGGTCCACTATATTACTTGTTCGATATCGTACACTTGCGATATAAAAAACGCAACAAGTTTTTGCCATAAGTGCATGGTTCGTTGACAAGTAATAAAGTGAAAATTCAAGAATTTGAATATCGTTCCCACGATGATTGATTTAATATGATTTCTATTATCTCAACCTTAACCGAATCTATTAAATTCAAGATGATTGTTTTTGTGATTTTTTGATGAAACTATAATTACTACGTAAATTAAACTAAAATTATGAGCTAAATGCAAAAGTGATGGTTGAATGCAAAAGTTGGAGAAATTAATGTATGAAAAAACGTATTAGGATCCCGAATCACCAAACAAGTCACTTTTAATCCATATTTCACAATTTGATAACACGATGAATTGGTTGAAGAATCAATATTTCTAACTTATTCAACAATTTCTTTAGAGTAGAATTAAACATATTCTAGCATACCATTTAACTATATTTCTAATGCAATATAAAAGAATGTATGACGTTTTGTAAACACTTAGAATTTCACATAAAGCTTATCGGTATATTTCTATCATCTATGAACTAAACAATGATTTATACATTGTTGAACTTATTTCCCTTCTTTCGAATGCATAAAATAAGTCACCACACTCATACAAATATTGCGCATATAATTGTAGAGAAAAAGTAATGTATATAAATTATTCAACATCCATCAAACGTGTTTAAATGTCAAATTGCAAAATAGAAATTAAAATATCACAATGCAATGTTCATCGTTCTCCTAGTATATAAAAAGTCTAGCCTAACATAGATAAAATAAAACAACAATAAAAGTAATAAATAGAAGATATCACCAAAGAACTAGAAGTTGAATCTTAAAATGAAACCCTTGTACTAGCCAAAAACTTGCTCTTCAATGGTGTTTTTCTCTCTACGAATGCATAATCCTAGTTTCGTCGTATTTGAGCTTTTATAGTTGCCCTAAAATCATTACCATACAAGTTGGAGTCAGATAAGGAAACTAGAAAATTCGCGTCGAAATCCTTCCTTGCGGCCACAAGGACAAATTCCATCCACCCGCAAGGAACAAATTTTTTACTCACTTTTTTTTTTTCCTGCCACAATGCTTGTGGCTGCATGGTATAATTAACTATACAAATTTTTCATTTTGGTCCTCCAACTTCATTTTTTTCTTATTTTGACATCTTTTGTTCATTCTTTTCCTCCAATCATCCCATGCATTCCTCAATTTATAATTAAACTCGTGTCCGGTCTTGAGTTGGTCTCGAGTCATCTTTTGGTTATTTGCATTTTGGTCTCTGAACTTTCGTTTTCCTCCTTTTTAGCCAATTCTCTCTATTTTTCCTCTAATTTCCACCATAATCTTCATTGTTGTCCTACAAACACAATTTACACAAATTAAGCTCTATTCCGAATGTTTATCGACAAATATTCATGTTTGTGAACCAAAATAAATGTATAAAAACGCTCTTCTCAGTTGCGGCATTGGTGGTAGTTGGGGTGACATTAAATTGGAAACACTCAAAACGCGTTTTAAAAATTTTTGCTTGGTTTTAACTGAAAACTTCTAAAACAACATTTTTGTTGTTTTTTAGTTTTCTTCGTAAATTTTAAACTCGTTTTCGAAAATTATTTTGGAAAATAGGTAAATAAACATGTTTTCATTGTTTTGAAAAATTGAAAACTCAAAACGGCTAAGAGAACATCTCCTTAGTTATTCAACAATAAATTTGATTATTTGTATTTCTTTGGAATCAATATCATTGACTGATTTCTTTCAATTTGTTTTGTGATGGATGCCACCCGTTCTAATAATTGTACACGTATGTCTCAACATGATGAGATTTGGTCATCACCAATGCAAGGTCAAGCACCTTATGTTAGAATGAAATTTAAGACGGCGGAGGAAGCAAGGCCATATTATGAAAATTTTGGACGACAAAATGGTTTTTAAATTTGTACTCGAACAGCAGTCAAGTCACACCCACATATAAATGAAGTTGTCCTTATTAAATGTGTTTGCTCATGCGAAGTAAAACATTACAGTAGGGAGATTGTTGGAGGGTCAAGTGAAATAGAGAATTGTCAAAAAGAAGAAGTTGCCCGACAGATAGAGGTGGATGTAAGGCTAACATGCAAATCTCAAAGGACATTGAAGGTGGGTATTGAATGGTTAAAGCATTTGAAGATAATCACAACCATATATTTGTTTCGAATTCATTATAGGACTACTGCTGCAACTGGAGTATAAAAACCACAGATTTATCATTGTAGCATCAGTTTCATCTACATTTGTTAATTTACTACGTATTTTGTTCTTAGGATTTCCGTGTCTCAAATTGTATAGACCATCTTGAAGAATTTGTAAGAAATTTGTTTACATGGTTCATTGAAAATGATTTTCTGTCCATTGGTCACAAATTCGAATTGATTTCTTCATTAAACGAAAGACCATTTTCCATTTAAAAACATTACTGCCTTATTATAATTACTAAAATTTGCTTATGTTGTTAGACTATGTTGAAGCTTATATCTTGTTGTAAACTGCAATCATTCATTTATTTTAGATGCACCTTATAGGTCCAAAATGTTTAGAAATTTCCTTCTAAATTTCTAATTAGAGTAACATAAGCTCAATACGACTAGATACAAATGTTTTGTGGGTCCCAACATAGATTGATGAAACTACATGTACAAAAAAAGGTACACAAGTACGCACACATAGAGATTGCATAATGGCAATTGAGTCAAACACCAAGTTAAATTATTGTTCTTAAATTCGTTACAAACTCAAATTTCCAATCAATTAGACAACAAAGAAGTCAAGGAATACGTTCTTGAACACTAAAAGAGAAATTGGACGAATGAGGATAATGGTCATTCTTCAATCGTGTCACCAGCATTCATCTACAAAATCAAGAATATGGAGTAAAGATCAATCTGGCTACAAATTTCATCCTATTTATTCGTGAAAATAATATAGCCAAAGAAAATGTGAACTTGAAATAGATGATTTACTTTTAATATGAGTTCCAACAATCGTTAGTACATTGCTTGGTTTGAAATTCTAAATCGAAATCTGAATGCCACACAAAAGAAAAACCACCTAGTATATATTTTTGATACATGCTTGAGAAGTAAAGTATCATCGTTAATAATTCGATATGTTCTTATTCAAAGTTCTCATTGATAAGTGTATTTTACAGACTTGTTCAGTGTCCTAAAATATTGATATTTGGTAGTTTTTAAATAAAAAAAAATCCTAAATTATTGTATTTTATGTTATATATGTAAAACTTAATGGTTGAACGAAGAATCGAAAGAAAAAAACGAAAAATTATAAATAAAAAATGGTAGAATTCAAAGTTTGAGGACCAAATTGTAAATATTCAATAGTTAATTCAGACCAAAAGATGATACTTGAAATATTTTTAGGAGACAATTAGATGGAATTAGAACTCAAAAAGTAATGGAATACGTTCAAAATATTATCAAAATCTATTTCCAATCACACAAGTTATATTCCAAGTTTTTAGTCGAAAATTGAGACACGTTGTGACATAGTAAACATCTGAATTGGAAAAATTCTATTTCTATCAAAGTTTTACCACTTTGAGTTATATTTCTAACGCAATTTGAATCGCTTCAATCAAATAACTAGAGAAAACGTTATGGCCAAAATATTGATTATTATGCTGAGACAACAAATCCGCGCGCGAATGTAACTTTTCTTATTCGATTAGAATTCTTTTAGAAGTCAATTTGGATGTGATTTTCTACCAATTTTCAACTCCTACAAATATATAACAGCATAATACATATTGGGAACCTCTCATATACATATCATACTGCAATACTCATCAATTATTATCATCAAATGAGGAAGATTTATATTTTTTTATGAGATGATTAAAGGGGACTTGTAAGAATTCAATCAAGTAAAGATTAAAATCTGATTTTTGGGCAAAGAGTAGAAGACACAAGTGAAGATTCAACAAGAAACCATTGTGAAGATATTCAAGATTCATCTTCATCTTCTCAATTTATCAAATCGGGTTATATCTTTTCACTTAAATACGATTTCTTCTAATTTCAATATACTATGTTAGTTTTATACATTTATAGGAAGAGATAAACCCTTGTTATGATATTTTTAATTTTTTATTAATTATATTGACTTTAATTTGATTTGATTTATGAATGTTTATTATCGTTCTTTTCAATTGCTTGATCACCAATTGAATTGTTAGTGAATTTTATTGTTATCGAGAGAAACAATAGGGTTTAAGCACAATATAATAAATATTGTAAGGTTCGATAGAGTATATAGATATACCTCTATGTTTTATATGATTTCAATAGGTGTTATAGTACTTGTTAATACATTTATCATGTTTGCATCTTTTATTGAGAGATAAAAAGGTCACATGAGTGAAATAGATTTGATCGCTATCGAGAAAAACTTTCAATTAAATTAGGAACATTGACCCACATAAATGATTTCAAATTGTCAATTTAATTGTTACATTAAAAATGAAATAAAAAGGGGGATTCAATATCTTAGCAATGCATCCTACACATTTGAAAAATACATTTACTTACTTTCATTAGTTTAATAGATAATTTAGGGATTAGTATAAAAATATCACAAAAGTCGTTTGTTATTCAATTAAAGTTGCAATTAATTTTAACTCGATTTAACACGTAGTCCTCGTGAGTTCGACACTCTATTCATCATTATATTATTTGTTCATGATCTCGTTCACTTGCGGGAAATGAAACGATCACACAACATCTCCCTTTTCACAATTAAAGCTAAAGTTTGATCATATTTTAGAACAAAATCATGAAGGTTAGTTCGAGAAGTAAGAAAGCTATCAAAAAATGAGTTAATACTTTTACTACGGCCAATAGAATTCATGCAAGCCAAACGTAATCTACAATTATACACTAGAACAACTATCACGTACTACATATAAAGCGTGAAGCCATTTGTTACTTTCCAAACCATAATCTACAATCATTTCCTTCCATTTTTTCTCAAAACCTTCGACTTTATAAGTAAAATGAATGCAGATTTTCATATCTTTCTTAACTTGACTTCTTGTAATATATATGTGATAACTTTTCACCAAAATTTTTTATAACGTGTCAAAGACATAAACAATTATGAGTGTGAGGAAGAACCTTAGTAATAGCTACCTTCATAGCTGGATCTTGGTCTGTTATGATACAAATGGGATAACATCCTCCCATAACATCAAGCCAAGTTTGAAATAACCACAAAAATATTACCTCTATCTCATCGTGTAATAATGCACAACCAAATTGTACAGACTGAGAATGATAGTTCACACCAATAAAGGGAGCAAATGACATATCACATTTGTTTGTCCTATAAGTTGTGTCAAAGGTCACAACATCCCCAAAACAGTGATATAGCATGCGAGGCACTGCATCCACCCAAAATAAATTGGTTGCTCATCTTTCTTCACCCCATTGTACCGCATAATAAAATTGTTGATTTTCTGTTTGCTTCTTTTGAGAAAATGTGAGAACGGACTATGCATCATCAACTTCTAATTCGATACGTTTTATACACCTCAAATGGTTATAACAATCTCTCCCATTAAAATCAATAGTATCGCCACTAAGAATTGAAACAACTTTGGCAACTTCTATATTCTTGTTTTTGAATGCTACGGAAATTTTTTTTGCTAATTCGGGCATGCTTTTATTTGATCTCATTTTTATCATTTTTAGTGGTGAAACAAATTTATGGTTGTGATCATCTTCAAATGCTTTAACTATTCAATATCCACCTTCAATTTCCTTTGAGATTCGATGTTAGCCTTACATCCACCTCTAATCGTTGAGCAACGTCTTCTTTTTGTAGAGCCCTCTTTTTGACAATTCTCTATTTACTTGATCATCCAACAATCTTCCTACTATAATATTTTCCTTCGTGTGAGCAAACAAATTTAATAGGGGCAATTTCATTTATACGTGGGCATGACTTGACTACAGTTCGAGTACGAATCCAAAAACCATTTTGTAGCAAGATTTTCATAATACGCCATTGCTTCCTCCGTAGTCTTAAATTTCATTCCAACATAAGGTGCTTGACCTTGTATTGGTGATGACTAAATCTCATTAGGTTGAGATGTGTACAATTACTAGAACTGGTGGCATCGATCTACAAAACAAATTGAAAGAATCAGTCAACGATATTGATTCCGAAGAATTACAAACAATCAAATTTATTGTTGAATAACTAAGGGTGCATTTGTCAATATTTTTCATGAAAAATGTATTTTTTCCACCTAATTTTTTATTTTTGTGCGTTTGATTAACAATTTTTTTCAAGGAAAATATTTTCCTATTTTTGGTCACGTGGCCATATTTTCCTTGAAAACAAGGAAAATATTTTTTTAAGGGGAGGTGATTTTTATTTTTCAAGTAATTTATTCTCTCTCTCTCTCTCTCATCTATCAACTTTCTCTCATCTACCCACCAATAAAAAATGGGAAGTATAATATTTTATATGTTGAAAACTAAGTCAATCAAACACATTCAACCATACAAATAAGTTCCAAGTAATTGAATTGCTTAGAATTTATTTTCTTGGTATACAAGTTGCATGCTTACAATCAAAGCACCCTAATATAAATTTCAATTAAGCTACTTGCACTGAAATTGTTTACATCTTTGTTAACACATGATAAGCTGACATGCATTTTGTCACACTAACTGTAGGATAACTCTACAAATTTTAGCATGCCTAATTTTCAAAATATTCCCGGTTGAACTAAACAATAACATTTCATTAACCATTTTAGTGACACCTCTTCAAGCAAATTAAAACCAATTAGAACGTCTAAATTAAAAACTAATCACTTACAATATAGTGGAATGAGAGAATAATCACCATACAATTTTTGAATCAATTATCATAAATAGTCCAATGTTGTTCTAAGTAATCTCTTTAAGGGATATCTAGGAGGCTATTGAATTGGTTTTTAGGGGCCTGTAGTTGGATCGAAAGGGTATCCATTATCTTACACAGCAAATTCAATACATAAGAACAAACCCAGATGAAGTTTATAAATCGACCAAATTAACACAAATTAAGAAATCAAATTGATTGTAGCTATACACACGAATCATTAAAAAAAGGAAAACATAACGCAAAAGAAAATATACCCATGGATGATGCGCCAAAGGATTTTGATGAAGAGAATTAGATGGGAAAGATTTTTGAGAATTCTAGACAGTGGTTTGAGGATTCAATTTTGCCAGAGAGGAGGAATTTCGAGGGTGCTGCAAATGAAATGATGATAGTTAAATGAGAGGTGAAGGATAGCAAAAAATCCCCTTCAATCATATACCTTCAGATCCTATCCCGAATGGGACGGGGATTACTCCACTAATCAGGTAAATGGGACAAGGGTCTTTACCCCAAAGTGGGTACGAGAACATGGTTCTTGACCCGCTATCCATCATGTTTAAAGTTAATTTAATATTTAAGTTTTTTTATCAAACAAAATGAACAGATTAATCTATTAGTCTAATGCCCATTTTTATAGTAAGTATATTGTAACGACAATATAAATTAACGTTCAATTATTCGCGTGTCATAATTTGCGACAATAATATAAGATTCTATGATCATATGAAATATAACAAATTGTATACTCGACGGTTTGGGTATAGTGAGACACAATTCGTTATATGATCAAAATATGTCGTTCACAATCGGTACATAAAGTTGGACGCTTTATGTTGATAAGATTGTATTGTTTTTATTAAACTTTGTCTAGATCTAGGAATAAGAACAATAACGTATTTTTTAAGAATGTTGAATGGGACCGCGTGGATGACTCATTTTTTACCGTTCGAAATGAGACACCACTCGATTATCGAACAAATAACCTAAATCATGAGCAAGTAATGTACTTTTAATTTTCAGTTCAAACTCTTTGAGGTACCAATGAGTAAAGACTTAATTAGAAGATTGATCTCAGTGCTTCGGAAATCTAGGCGAAGTAGTTAAAGATCATGTACATGCAATAGTGGAATCCGTTAATCATCATGATGAGACGATCGTCACTCTAAGATATTTTCTAAAGAGAATTGAACATGAGCTCAGTAGTCCGACGATGAGATCGTTGGACTTGGCGTTGTGATGTGATCCTAATGAATTTCATTATGAAATGGGATTTAGAGGGCAATACATGTTGAAGATCAAAACAGTCATTTTGACGACTTTAACATATTGACGGTCAAACGGGGGTTGACTCGTGGAACGATGGTCGGAGGATATTGTTACCGAATCATAATTGGTTTCCATAACTTTCACTCGACTCAAGAGTGCAATCTCGATTTTTTGGTAGAGTAAGTCGGGATTAATAGATGTATCTCAATTGGTCAAGAGTTGACCTAGTTGAAAACATCTATTGGAGCTTGAGTCTTGTAGGTCCGACTATGTCCCTCTTTTGACTTCAATAAAGGTGTGTGACTTAATTGATCTACTACAATAAAGTCTAAGAAAATTTGTGCAAATATGAAACTCTTATTGTGTGTTATAAATATGTCATTTTAGGGCACATTTCACGAGAATTAGGGTTTAGCCGTTTTTCATTTTTCCCAAAAAGGAAAGGGGTGCCTAAGGAGCATAAGGGAGAAGATTTAAAGGAAGAATCATTTGGTTAGGTCATTAAAAGCTCCTTCAAAGTTATCATCTCACATTTATGTGTGGGGATTTAAATAAAATATCCTATGATCTCAAGGTGATCTAAGATTCATAATGTATTTGGGTAAAATCTTCATAGGAAAATCAAGTTCCTATTGTGAAGATTAAATTTTCACATCCAACATAATCATCATTTTTAAAAAGAACATAAGTTATTCTTAACAAATTGAAAAAATAAAAAGGTAATAATATTCACCAATTAAAGATATAAATTAAAAATTAAAAAAAAAATAAACGAGGCGATAAATATAACAGGGGACCTATCCCGCCTGACCCCGACCACATCCCACTTTGTTTTTTGAGTATGGGGTGGAATAGCGTAACAAAAATATCCAATAGAGCAGAGGGAAAACTAGCCAACAGCCTCATACTCGCTCGTTGCCATCTCTAAACAGATTTTAGGGATTATAGAAGGTAATTAGGGGTGTTTGGAAGAAGGTTCATGAATTTTAGAATGTTTTAATAGATAGATTTTCAATGTTAGATTAATTCAAATTAAAGGTCATGATTATGTATAAAAAAGACTTGTCACTTAGTGGGTAGGATAAGAGGAAGTAAATGGAAATATTATTTTCCCTTTTACTTGACCAAAATAATTAAATACTTATAGAGTGATATTTTTCATATTAATATTGGGCTCATTGTATAGATTGAATGAAATTATGGGTTTTGGAATCAATAAAAAGTCGTTTCGCTCAAGTGAGAAGCATATTATGGATATTAAAAAAAAAAAAAAAAAAACCTTATAATGAGGATAATATTTGGTTCGGTGGAATAGTCTCGCCCAATTAAGTTTGAACTATTCTTGTTATCCTCATGGATTATGTAGTTATTCACATGCTACCAAAAAAAACTCGGATGTTGATACTCTCCGATAATATAGCTTCTAACTAGTTCACCAAGTCAAATGTTGTAATCGATCAAAGTAGTTAATCTTCATCAACGATTTGATTAGATCATACTTTGATATTATCTTGATTCATCAAACATCTTAATATCTGGAATTCCCAAAATCTTGAAACAGAAAAAACCTAATCCCTAAAAGGAATTGATGAAATGGCGTTTGATACTTCAAGATGACGAGCAAATTCATTCGGACCTTTATCCTAATGTTGAGGTGACCATCATCCATTGATTTTTTTTAATTATTATTATTATTATTTTTTTTTTTTTTGAAATAGCTATTGAAATGAATATGCTATTAATGCAAGCATAATGTGTGCTCTATTTTATATTTCAATTACAAAAAGTGTATATGTAATTAATGCAAACAAACTATCCACTAATGTTGTGTGCCACCTAAGCACAGTGCTTAGTATATCAAGAAATGTTATTTTTCAATTGGGTAAATATGATTTTTCCGCCGCCATATTGAAAGTTTTAAATTTGTGAAAAGCCCAAATTTCAATTCTGGGCCAACCCACATTAAGCTAGCTAGATATTTCCAAATATTTAGGTTCACCTCTCCATTTGTAGTGTACTCCTTCAGCACTTTTAAATCTACATCCCAATGCGGGATCATGAAGTTCTACCCTTCATTGTTTCTACCTTTTCTCTTCACAAAACCTTTACATGCCTAAACTGAAACATTTGCGTTAAAATTGATTAGAAGAAATTCAAAGTAGAGGTGGACAAAACCCGATCGAACTCGCCAAAATCGTCTAAACCGAACCAATCCGACCGTTTTGGATCGATTTTTTTAATTATTTTTACATATGTTGGGTGGGTTAGTTGTGTAGGCAAGTTGGGTTGGGTCAGGTTATGAGTTAACTCATGAAAATCAAATAAACTCGTCCAACCCAACCCGCCTACTTTAAAAAAAATAATAATAATAAAATAAAATGTCTAAAAAGTAAAAAGAACCTAAAAAATATGAATTGATAGTATAATGTAATTACCTTTGTGCATTTTAGAAGAGGAGTTTATTGTATTTCTTACAATAAATGTAGTATAAGTCTTCTATGCTATGTTAAATGCAATTTATTTTTTGTAAGCTTGGCTAATGAGGATTGAATAAAATAATAGATAATTTTATTTATTTATTTACTCACTATTTAATCTTGTCCATCCGAATTTAGTATAATAAAAAATTCGATGACTTTAATTTTGTTGACAAGTCGTCCCAAACCGATCAACCCAACACAACCCGATCGATACTTGATTGGGTTGGGTTTAGTTGGGTTTCAATCTTTAAACGGGTTGGGTTGGGTTAAATTTTGATCAAACCAGTCATGTTGGGTTAGGTTTAGGTTGAAGAAAAAATCGACTCAACCCAACTCATGTTCAACCCTAATTAAAAGTCCAAAATCAATTATTAATTTAATAGATTTGATTTTTATTTTTATTTAAGCCGATGCTTCTCATTCTAATTTTCGTTCTACTAAAAAAAAGTATTTGTTGCCAATTTCTTTTTTGTCTACTTTTTCTCTGTAAAACAACCTAGAATTGTCGTTTTTTATGAGTGTTAAAAAGAATTGATCTGTCTATTAGACCGAAGAAATTGAGAATTGTTAGCCTTATATAATAGCGTCTTATATAATATTATTGCATAATATTTAGTTTCCTTGTTTACTTTTCTTGTAATATATAAACTTATATACTTCATTGAAAACCTAGTTTTTTTCACAACTCAATATATTATTGATTTGTCCTCTCTTTCTTCTTCTCTTCTCTTCTCTTTGAATTGATTAACTATATTGGTTCAAGGTAACTCATGTTGTTGACATGGCATCAGAGCCTATAGTTGAGTGGAATTTGCTACCGACTAAAAAAAAAAAAAAGGAAGTATTAGAGTCCATTTTGAATTATATATATATATATATATATATATATATATATATATATATATATATATACGCACACAGAAAACGAAAGGTAGGAAGGGAAGAATATATATTTGAAGAGGTTTATGTGCACAGAAAAAACACACAGAAAGCATACACATAGGTGGGCCCCATTTTTTGGGTTAATATTTAATTCAAATGGGCCCACCTCCATATGAGTATCTGTATTGTTTCTATATGACTTTTTCTGTACAAGCAGAAAAATTATATATATTTACATGCAACCAAAGGGAATTGCGATTACTGGGTGAGAGAAAACAAAGTGACAGCTGGACTACAAATTCAATTGGAATTGAAAAAGGACTCCTGTTGGGACAAAAAATTGGCGGCTACTTAATGGAATTAAAGGGAAGAATTACAGAGAAAAGGTGGGCACGCACAAATTTGGAAACAGCATGTGGACATCAGCGTAATTGAAGTATTAAATCCAAATCTTTGTACAATAATGCATCAATAACTATGCGAGAATTAATCACGTTCCGGAAAGCAGTTTGTTCCTTGGTAAATTTATGATCTTTTGATAGTATTACTTTGGTTATACGTATACTGTGTAGTATATTTCAATTGTAATTTGTGGTGGTACGTTGGTTTTCATTGATTCGTAGTTGATTATTTGTTAACTTTATGATAGTAACTGGAAGAGATGATCCACTTTAATCTATTAGTGTCAAAATAAATAGTAAAAATTACTCATATTGGAATACCGTGATGAGAAAGTTTCTAAAAGGAAAAAGATCGTGGGGTTGTGTTAGTGGAACTGTTGTGAAACCTAAGAATGCTGTTGAGAATTATGTGATGGAGTTAGATAATTGGGAATCAAATAATGCGAAAATTCTTACTTGGATTCATAATTCTATTGAGCGATCAATTGTACATAGTCAACAAAGTTTGAAACAGCAAAGGAAGTTTGGGAACATTTTCAGAAGTTATACACTTAGTCTAACTTTGCAAAGCGGTATCACTTGGAGATTGATATACGGGCTTTACAACAGAATGAGTATTCTCTAGTTTTACGATGCTATGAATTCAATTTGGGATGAATTGGCTCTTACGGAATCAACGGGACTGAAAGCATGTGAGGAATATATTACTTTTATAGATGAGTAGCAATTAGTTCAGTTTTTATGGCACTTCGTAGTGATTTTGATGGACTTAGAGGCTCTATCTTGCACCACACTCCACTTCCCTCAATTGATTCGATGGTTAGTGAACTTTTAGTTGAGGAAACACATTTGAAATATCTTGCAGGAGAAGTATCTATTTCTCTATCTAGCACCTCAGTGTTGATTACACCCTCTTGACCGTCTACACAGAATCAAAATAAAGGATATGTGAGAGTTGCTAACAATGAGTGTAACTTTTACAAACAAAAGGGACATTGGAAGTCTCAATGTCCTAAACTATTGAAGAAGCAGCAGCCACAACCACAACAGCAATCCTATCGTCCTAATGCTAACATAGCTGCCACCAAGCCACCTAGTGACTCGTCTATACTTGGAGCATCACCTTCCTCCAATCTCATGTTGACTAATTTAGCATAGCAGTTTCAAAATTTCTTAGCCATACAGCCACATGCTATGTCAGCCTCTACTCATATAGGTTTGTCATCTCATAGTCATTCAGGTATTTCTTCCTCATGGATCTTTTACTCAGGTGCTTCCAAACACATGTCGTCTAACTCAAAATCCTTTAATGACTTGCATCCTTCTAACTCATCTATGTCTGCTATGACAGTTGATGGCACACCATTGCCTTTAACAAGTATTGGTTCTGTTAACACACATAATTTATTGCTTTTCAGATGTCTATGGCTCTTATTTTGAATCTTATTTCTATTGGTCAATTGTGTGATTCTGGATACTTAGTTCAATTTTTCTTTACTACTGTCATATACAAGATCCTCGATCTCAGAAGTTGTTTGAGATAGGCCGTAAACAATGAGAGTTATATGTTCTGGAAAATCTGAGACCACCACACGTTGCAGCTTCTGGTGTTGACTTGTCATCTTTCTGATCGTCTTCTAGTTTTTATTTGTGACATTCTCGCCTTGGACATGTTTCTGCTAGTCATTTGAAATTTTTAGTTTCTAAGGGTCAATTGGAAGATTTTCTAACTCATGACATTGATTGTAGTGGTTACAAATTAGCTAAATTTTATGCTTTACCATTTCCTCGAAGTGTTTCTCATTCTGTTGCACCATTTGATCTTGTTCACTCCGATGTATGGGGACTTTCTCCTATTACTATAAAATGAGGGTCTAGATATTATGTATCTTTTATTGATGATTATAGTCATTATTGTTGGGTTTATCTTATGAAATGACGATCTGACTTTCTTTCTGTTTATCGTTCTTTTAGAGCACTTATTAAAACTCAACATTCTGCTGTAATTAAGTACTTTAGAGTGACTTGGGTGGAGAGTATACTTAGGCTGATTTCTCTGAATTGCTTACTCTTGATGGCACAATTCATCAAGCATCGTGTACTAATACCCTACAACAAAATAGTGTTACTGAATGAAAGCATATGCACATTGTATAAACTGCTTGTTCCATTTTCTTGTCTGCCAAAGTCCCTAGTGTCTTTTGGAAAGAAGCAATTCTCTTTGTTTTTTCTTTAATTAATAAGATTCATCTTCCCACACTTTAGGTTTATCACCCTTTGAAACACTATATGGGCATCCTCCTGATTATTCCTTATTTAGAGTCTTTCGATGTACTTGCTTTGTTCTTCACCCTGAAGTCGAACGTAGTAAGCTGACATCTCGCTCTGCTATCTGTGGTTTCTTGGGTTATGGGCAAAGACAAAAGGGTTATCGCTGCTTTGATCCCGTTAATAAAAAGTTGTATGTTTCTCGCCATGTCGTGTTTCTTGAGCATATTCCATTCTTTTCTATCTCTGATAATACTCATGACGTAACTAAGATTGATCTCATTCGTATTGGTCCATTTTCTAATAATACTGACAGACCACCTTTCCATACCCCGTGTACTGTTGATTCTTCAAGTCCTACATGTACACATGCGCCTGCTTATGATACTCATCCTCCTTCTATGGACCCCTAAGCACCGTCTGAGATCGTTGATTTAGCTTCTACTCCTTCCCTTCCTCAATATCCTTAACATATTTGTAAGTCTACTCAATTACCAAATTTTGCTTATTCTTGTTCTTTCGAGTCATTTTGTTGTTTTATAACCTCCATTCACAAGCTATCTGAACCCTCCTCCTATAAAGAAGCTATTCTGGATCTTCTTTGGCAACATGCTATGGCTTATGAACTCCCTATTGTACATAAGATAGACAATTGGGACTTGGTTGTATTGCCTTTAGGTAAACATGCTATTGGTTCTCGTTGAGTTTATAAGATTAAAATAAAATCTGATAGTTCAGTTGAGCGTTACAATGCTAGATTGGTTGCTAAGATTTTTAATCAACACTATGGTATGAATTATGAGGAGACTTTTGCTCATGTTGTCAAGATGACTACTATTCGTTCACTTATTTCAGTTGCATCTGTTCGCCAGTGGAGTCTCTCCCAGTTGGATGTCAAAAATGCCTTTTTGAATGGAGATTTTCAAGATGAGGTTTATATGGTTCCTCCTCTTGGTCTTTCTCACTCTCCTGGATATGTTTACAAGCTCAAAAAGGCGTTTTATGGCCTCAAACAAGTACTTCGTGTCTAGTTTGAGAAACTCTCCACTATTGGTATCTCTCTTGGTTTTACATCTAGTCATCATGACTCTGTCATATTCTTTAGATACACTTCAGCTCGTCACATTCTATTTTTTCTTTATGTTGATGATATGATTATAACCGGTGATGATGTTGATGGGATTGCAGATTTGAAATCAGAATTGGCTCGTCGTTTTGAAATTAAGGATTTATGTACATCATCTTATTTTTTGGGGATCAAAGTAGCTTCTTCTGCTAGAGGTTACCTTCTCTCTCAGTCTAAGTATACTATGGATGTTATTGAGCGTGCTTAGCTTACTGATACTAGAACTGATGATACTCATCTTGAGTCAATATTCACTCTCTGATGGTGTACCCTTGATTATCCCACTTTGTATCACACCATTGTTCGGTATTTGGTTTATCTTACTATCGTACATCCTGATATTCCTTATATTGTTCACATTGTTAGTCAGCTTGTTTCAGTTCCTACTACAGTTCATTAAGAAGTTGTTGTTCGTGTTTTGCGCTATCTTCTTGGTACTTGCTTTTAGAGTCTTATATTTCCATCGACCTCATATTTAGTGCCTCGTGCCTACTATAATGCTGATTGGGCCAATAACCCCACCGATTGCAAATCCATTACTGATTTTTGTATATTTTTGGGTGATTTCCTTATCTCTTGGAAGAGTAAAAAATAGACTATTGTTTCTCGTTCCTCTACTGAGGTAGAGTATCTTGATATGACATCTACTACCATTGGATTGTGTGGTTGCATTGGTTACTTGTGGACATAGGTGTTTCTTCTTTCTCTCCGACCCCTATGTATTCTGATAATAAAAGTTCTATTCAAATTTCTCACAACTCTATGTTCCATGAGCGCATGAAGTATATTGAGATTGATTGTCATCTGATTCGTCATCATCTACAGACTAGCACCATTTCTCTACCCATTAACCAAAAAAGACCTTTTGCAGTGGCCAAAAATGCTGCAAAAGGTCTTTTGCAACGGCCAAAACGCTGCAAAAGGTTTTTTGCAGCGTTTTAGCGTGTGTTGTGAGGGTCGGTGTTGCCGTTGAAGGAAGAGATACAGCGACGTTTTAAAAACGTTTCGAAAAGTTCTTTTGTAGCGTTTTTTAAACGTTGCAAATGTACTTTTTGCAACGTTTTTCCAACTTTGTGGTAGACCTTTTTGCAACGTTTTTTCAACGTTGTACACCTTTTTTTTAAAACATGGTAATTGACCGATAAAATTGGAAATGACACTTTGTGAACAAGTTTTGGAATTGTATAAAAATTGATAATTTCATTACAAATTTCTGAATCAATATAATATTAGAATGTGATGCAACACAACCTATCTAAAAAGGAGTAAGGATTAAAGAGTTCTTGTTGCATCCTCTATAAAGCTCAAAACTACAATAAACTATACAAACTACAAGTTGCACAAAAACAAGATCACCATCTTTCTCTCCAAATGAATTAGGATCCCATTTCACGTTGTATTTATCCTAATATGCTCTACATTTATTATCATGTCCTTTGGAGTAGCCATTTCCACCAATGAAATTGCCTTCTCTGTACCAACATTTCACAGGCCCAAGTTCTAATGCTACGTATAAACTTGACAACTACCATTCCATTGTTTGCAATCAAGATACTATGAATTGGATTCTTACCTCCAAGAGCATAACAGACCTCATCCACTTTAGATAGCATACCTAGAGACCTCAGTGGAATAGATCCATTTAAGTACCCATTACTATGCTTAACGCCTACGGTCATCGGCCTTTTTTGAGCCTCTGACATGTTGGAGTTCCCAAAAATGATCAATAAAACGAGTCCAATGTTTAGTATAGATTCTTAAAAATAACTATCTCACAAAACTCATATGTCCAACAATTACTATATTAAAGAATATAATATTAAAATGATCTCTTTTAAAAGCGCATATCATTAAAATAGAAGATTAACTCAACTAAACTATGATCACGAATTAAACCATTATTATAAAGCTTAAAAAGGGATCTTTAAATGGGAACATAGTTATGCCAAAGTAAACTTTGGCTAAGCATTAGGGATGCAATGATTCGCTCCACCCTTCTCTATAATTATATAACTGAATAGACATTTTGCTGAAGGCTCTTCTGACAAAAACTTCTACATCCATCTCATCTAAACAGTTTGCAACTCTACCTTCACAAAACCCATCTTCCCACATCAACATCCTATACTAAAACAAAAAATTAACAACCTAAATCCAAGAAACAAAAGAAAAACATTAGGCTCTGTTCTAGGAAAAGTCATATTAAACACTTACAAGCTACCATTGTTATCTCCAACCTTGCAACCGTTGCCACCTCTAACTCTCCTGCAAGAATGGAGTAAAAAAGTGATTTTTAAGCAGGGATAGGAGAGAAATCAAAAAAATAAAGAGGGCACATATGGGCGAGGGAAAATGGTCCAGAAGACAGAGTAAGTCCAATCTGAGTTTAAACACACGCTTCTGAGGGCTTCATGAATGGCCATCATCCCTGCTGCTTCTTTGTCCCTATCTGATGCTGCTGAGCCCACCATTTCTCTCTCTGTCTAATTCACTTGAACAACAATCAAAATCAAAATTGTTTCTAACAAAACCCAACCCTCTCTATATTACTTTATCTTCTTTCTTTCATTTTTAACTATGCGATAACAGAAAGGCAATTAGAAAGGGCATGTATAGAAGTGTTACTTATTTGAAATGGAGTCTTCTTATTTACTAACAAGATTAGATGTATGGATTTGTCATAATAAATTAACAAACTTCTTAAGGCACTCACGTTAGGATCTTCAGAGCCATGGAGCTAATTTTAGCTATTGCATAACCAAAACAATCAGAGTTTAAGCAATGCCAAGCTCAGTAATTTGGAACTCCGGAAGTTTATATAACTCTTCAATACAAATTCCCAATCAACACCAGAGCACAATTATGTTGTCATACAAAAAGGAGAAATGTGCAAAAATCTATATAAAGTAGCATCATAAAATCATGAAAAACTGACAACCATGCTTGCTAGTGCCCATTTCACTTCCACAAAGCTATATAAAGTAGCATCCTAAAATCGACAGCAGCCTACATGACAGAAATGTAAAATTACCAATGCCATGTGTTGAAGATAAAAAGCAAAATGAGCACATCAGCCAAAAGATTTGTGTATGTAATAATCAGCATCTAACAATATGACTAATTGGCCATCAATTCAGGAAAAAACTACTAGATGCAATAATATCAACCAAGACCAATTTCGTCTATACCTCGGAATAAAAAGTCGATAAAATGAAATCGAACAAAACCATTGAGTAATACCCCTAAAGTATAAACAAAAACACAAGTCCAACAATGCACATGAATTAGAATTTAAACACATATACACATCTTGGCAAAAAAAAATTGGGCGATCTAGGAAAAAGTTTTTAAAATCAATAATTCGATAAATACCTCTAAAAATCCCCCAAAACAAACGCCAATCTAATTTAGATGTGAAACTCAAGATATTTATCAGTGACCCATGATAAAGATTTCAACTTCTGAGGCTGGCTGGAGGAGACGTAGAGGTGAGAGGCGGAGGTTGAGCCGGGAGGAAAATGGATTGAAATGGAGGTTGAATGTCAGATGAGGCTAGATGTTACCAGACTCAAGCAACTGCACCAATCTTCATATGTTTCACTTGCACTTCCTTCTTGTTCCTCAATATCTTCAGCCTTGAAGCTACCAACTTCAACACCATCTTGCTGCATCCAGTTTCAATTTAACCTCAGTTTTTAACCTTAATTTGTTTAGAGAGAACCACCCGTGGATAGTATAGAGAGTAGGAAAAAGAAGAGGAGAGGAGAGGCAGGACGAGAGCAAGAAAAGTTAGGGCAATGTTACACTGATTTGATTTAGAGAAATTGTGGGACTTTTCGCAACGTTTTAAAAACGTTGCGAAATGATCGGAAAAAATAAAATAAAAATTGCAAAAAGCATCTTTCGCAACGTTTAAGACGAAACGTTGCGAAAAGAGGCTTTTTGAAAAGCTTTTTCTTCCGCAACGTTTAAAAAATCTTGCGAAAAATAAAAAAATTCGCAACACCAAAAAAACGTTGCAAAAAGGCAATATTAGCAACATTCACTTAAAAAATGTTGCTAAAACTCAATTTTGTTAAGTAATGGCAACATTCACGTATTAGAATGTTGCGATAGACCCATTTAGCAACATTTAACTACCGAATGTTGTCTTTTATGTGTTGCAAATGATCATTTTTGGCGTAGTGATCTTTTGTTTCTTCATCATTACAGCTTGCTAACTTCTTCACAAAGTCTCACCCAATTCATCATTTTCGCTTCTTACTTGACAAACTCTCTTTGCTTTTTACTATAACATCGTGACTTTAGGGGGGGGTATATAATATTATTGCATAATATTTAGTTTCCTTTTTGTTTACTTTTCTGGTAATACATAAACTTTTGTATTTCATTGAAAATCTAGTTTTTTGACGGCTCCCTCTCTTTCTTCTTCTTCTTGTCTTCTCTTTTCTTATCTTTGAATTGATTAACTATATTGGTTCAAGGTAACTCATGTTGTTGACAAGAATCAACTCAGTTACAATGGAGAATAGAAAACCTGAAAACAGGGACCTGATCAATCTAAAATTGATTTTCATATATTTTTTAATTTTTAATTTTTTTGGACCACGTTTAACTTTTTTGCACCAATACTTGTATTGATTTTCTAAACGACGTCATATATTTAAACTATAACTAGATGACACTATATCATAACTTTCATTCTAAGATATAAAAAAGAAGAAAGCTACTCTTACAGAACTATAGCATTACAGAAGCCTTACACCAAAATTAATTTCCAAAAATACCCTTCTAAGCATAATTTGCAATAAAGAGCCATCACAAGAATATAAAAACTTCAATTTAGTCCCTAAAAATTTATAAACAAAAAATTTACTCCTAAAAAATATTATCTTTTATGAGAAGACCCAAGAGTAACAAAATTAGCAAAATTTGTAAAAAATTAAGATATAGATTAACTTTAAGATTTTATATATCCATAATTAACAATAGATTAAAATTTTCTGAGTTAAAAAATTACATAGAATATACAAAACTTTGAAATTCCGCCTCTGCGCACCCTGGTCTTGAAATGGTATCAGAGCCCTGTTACGAACCTGAAATAATGATGAATATAGTAGATGAAGAAAATATAATTGAAGAATTTTTGAAGAAAGTTGAAAAACATAAAAAACCAAATTATCCTTATTTACCTAAAAATAGTACAAATGAAAGTTTTGAAGATGTGCATAGAAGATTAGAAAATTTAGAATATAACATACAAATAGGAAATACTCTTTTAGATAAAAATCTTAAAGGAAAAGATAGGATTATAATCGACCCACCTCAAGATTTTAGGATAAAACATAAGGATAAAAAGAAAGAAAAAATTAATGAAATAAAACAATATATGATAACCGAAGTAGAAGAATTGGAACAAAAATTCTTAGAATCTACTGGGGAAGAATATAATGAATATAAAAAACAATTAGGAGAATTAACTGATAGAATGGAAAATACAAAAATGAACACTAATCCATCATCCAGCTTTAAAAAAGAAGACTTTAGTAGTGATGAAGAATATGAAAAATGGCAACCTCATCATCCAATACCTAATAAGGATGGCCTTAACCAATATAGGAAAACACAAAAAAGGTATACTGGAAATATAGGAAAACAATCTGTAAAAGAAATAAATCCTATGAAATCTTATAATGAACCAATCCACACAACAGGAATATGGTTAGATCTTGATTGTGTAAATAAAGATAAAGCTATAGATACATGGATAAAAAGTACAGACTTAGCTATACAATTTAATAAATGGGAAACATATACAGCTTTCGGATTTATAGAACATACATTCAGAGGAATTGCATCTGAATGGTGGAGAAAATTGCCTGAAGATATAAAAAGGAGAATAAAATATGGAATAGATATGACTGAAGCATTAGATAATAGAAATAATTTAAATGAGCAAAATATACAAGAAATATTAAAAAGACTTGAAAGAGCCTTAAGAACAGAGTTCTTAGGACATATGTTCAGTGCTGATGAAGAATATAGAAAACAAGAAGAATATAATGCAGGAACAATAGCAATGGAAAATTTAAAGATATGTGACATGTGTGAATTAAATAGATATACTTGTAAATTTGAAGAAATATATTACGTACTAAACCAAGGAGATTACCAAGAAAATAAACCAATATTAAGATCCTATTTTACAAAGTTACCATTTCCATGGGGAAATAAGTTGTTAAAAGAATACGAAAAAATATTACCAACTGGAGAAGAAGAAGGTATAAAATTAGACAGTCTTGGAACTAGGATTGAATTTACAAAACGAATGATAAGTATTTGGTGTAGAGAAGCTTTAGAAAATAAAAAAGCATATAAGATAAGAAAAAATTCTTTGTGTTGTTACAAAGATTTAGGTCAAGTGGAGCAATTTGGATGCTACAAAAAGAAATATAGGCCATATAAAAAATATAAAAGAAAATTCAAAAATTATAAGAAATTTAAGAAAAGAAGTTTTAAACCACATAAAAAATATTTTAAAAAAAGAAATTGGAATACAAAACCCAAACCAAAATATATCAAGAAATGTAGATGTTTTATATGCAATGAAGAAGGACATATTGCCCCCCAATGTCCTAAAAAGAAGGATAGACAAAATGTAAAAACTCTTAGAATCTATGAGGAATTCAAAAATGATGGTGATATAGAACCAATTGAATATTTTGAAGATTTAAGTAGTGAATGTAGTAGTATTTATGAATTAGAGACATCATCATCAGAAGAAGATTCTGAAGAAATAGTATATATGAATCAAGAAATACAAGAAATAAACCAGGAAATAGAAGTAGAAACAACTGAAGAAAATGAAGATTCAGTGGAAGGTATAACTCAAGAAATTACCTTTGATATTAAAAAATACAAAGGAATAACTAAGAAGATATTAGATTTACAAGAAAAAGATGTATTCCATCAAGGATTCTTAGGAATACTACCAAGAGTAAATAAAACAATTGTAAGTATGAATTACAGAGAAATACCTATTTATATAGAAGATATAATGGGAAAAACAAGAATTCCTATAATTACAAAAGAATGGGTAAAACAAAAGTTATCTAAAATACCAGAGAATGTAAGAAGTAAACTAAAATGTATTGAGATAGGAGGAATACAAGTCATGGTAAAAGGATACTTTAGAGAAGGTATGAATATACCAATAGAAATATATTGTATGGATAATAGAATCCTACAAGATCCTGTAGATTCTCTATTAGGAACTATTGTAGGAAATCTAGTTTACCAAAAAATAATGTTCACAATAAAACCAAATTATGCAGTATCTTTAATTGATGAAAATATAGATCAAAGTTTCAATCTATACTATAAAATTGGTAACTTAAAAATGCCACAAAAAAGTAAAGCTATTAGTATAAGTATAAAATCAATTTTTGCTTTCAGTACCAGTCATCATAACAATCTAAGAAAAATAACTGATAACATTATCATACATAAAGATTTTAAAGAACTGGCTGAATATATACCTCCTAGAAAATATCAAGAAAATGAAGTAACCATACCAGAACAAATAATGCTTGATTTTCACAAGCAAGCAAGAGAAATTAATTCTGAAGGAAAATTAATAAGAAGAAATAGTATTAGCCTAGATGGAGATAATCTTATTGCAAAATTTCCCTCTAGACAAGCCACTAGGATAAGTCAATTTAGAAAATTAAGTATTACTGAACCATCAAGTTCACAATATTATATCAAAACTAGATATGTTAATCAAGAAGGATATAAGAAGAATCTTCTTGTCCTTATAGATACTGGAGCAAATAAAAGTCATGTAAATGCTAAGTTTGTTAGTCATTTAATAGACTTTGAATTACCAGAACCATATATATTTAAAGATTATTTAGGAAACGATCTTGAGATAAAGAAATATGTAAAATTCCCTCTTATACTTATAGGAGAGGATCAAAAAGAATCTACCAAAGAACTAATTCTATATAAAGATGAATTATATGGAGTTAATCGATCACCTATAATGTTAGGAATGAATTTCCTTGAAAAATTTAGTCCTTATAAAATTTGTCAAGGATATCTAAAAATAACGGTTGATGATAATCCAATAATTATATCAAGAATAGATGAAAATATGAAATCATTGTTATCATGGAAAGAGTAATAAATACTAATCCTATAAGTCCATATATTGAGATAATACTCAATATAAAAAACTATTGTAGGGTTAAGTTTCATTCATACTTAGATACAGGAAGTACAATAAGTTTGTGCTTGCCAAATGTATTACCATCTGAATATTGGAAATATGATTCAAAAAAGGTCGGCACCGCTACAACAGCAGGTGGAAATAAGGTAATATACAGCAAATATGCTACACAAGTACCTTTTCTGATATCATTTAGAGAAGTATTTGTTGATACAATCTATATGTCAACAACAATTGGATGTGATATTTTATTAAGACAAAATTTCCTACTAAAATATGCACCATTTACACAATATATAGATAGATATATGTTCACAACCCCTTGTGCACATAAGATTTTTACACCAAAAATTACTAAAGCTGTAAGTATTGCATACAAAGAAATCAACCATCAGAGCTCTTCAACCCAGCATGGTGGATGTTGGAATATAGAAAAATTTAAACCAATCACAGTTTTAAAAATGACAACAGAAAATAAGCTAGAAAAATTGAAAAAAGAAATTTCTGAAACTTATTCTGAAAATCCATTAGAAAAATGGAATACAGATAAGGTAAAAGCAAAGATAGAACTAATTAATACAGACACCATAGTTAGAGTTAAACCTATGAGATATAGTGTAGAAGACCAAAATGAATTTAAAGTCCAGATAAAAGAATTATTAGAAGCCAAATTAATCAGGCCTAGTAAAAGTCCACATAGCAGTCCAGCCTTTATGGTTAGAAAACATAGTGAAATAAAAAGAGGAAAAGCTAGAATGGTAATTAACTATAAGAAACTAAATGAAGTTACTAAATTTGACGGATATTACTTGCCTAATAAGGATACTCTTATTAAACAAGTACAAAATAAGAAGATATTTTCAAAATTTGATTGCAAGTCAGGATTTTGGCAAATTGTACTTACAGAAGAAAGTAAACCACTAACTGCATTTAGTACACCCAATCCTTTAGGACAGTATGAATGGAATGTGCCATTTGGGTTGAAAAATGCACCACAAATATTCCAAAGAAGAATGGATGAGGTAATCAAGCCAATCACTCATTTTTGTATTGCTTATGTTGATGATTTACTTATTCATTCAAATGATATAAATGAACATATTGAACATCTTGAGAAATTTTGCTATATTATGAAAAAGCATGGTATTACACTTTCTCAAAAGAAGGCTGAGATAGCTAAAACAGAAATAGAATTTCTTGGATTACACATAAAAGAAGGAGAATTGCAACTGCAATCTCATATTGGTGAGAAACTTCAAGAATTTCCCGAAGAAATCAAAGATAAAAAATAGTTACAAAGTTTCCTTGGTATATTAAATTATGCTGAAGGATTCATTGAAAATTGTGCCAAACTAAAAAATTATTTTCTTCCAAAATTAAGGAAAAATGTGATGTGGTCTTGGGGAGAACAAGACTGTGAGAATATAAGAAAAGTGAAAGAAGAATTAAAGGTTTTGCCTAAACTTATAATTCCACAAGAAGAAGATTTCTTTATCCTTGAAACTGATGCTTCAGATAATTACTGGGGTGCAGTATTAAAGGTTAAAAAGAATCATAAAGAATATAAATGTGAAAAGAATTGTTCTTGTCCTGAGATACTTGCAGGATATACATCAGGAACGTTCAAGGAAGTTGAAACAAGATATGAGACAAACAGAAAAGAACTCATTGCTGTCAAAAGAGGAGTACAAAAATATGAAGATTATTTATTGCCAAAAAAGTTTTTGATAAGAACTGATAATACTCAAGTTAAAGCATTTTTGAAAAACAATGTTGATCCATCTATTGCTAATAGATATATTATCAGAATTCAAATTTGGTTTTCTTATTTCAATTTTGAGATTGAATATATAAAAGGAAAATCTAACTTTCTTCCTGATTATCTTAGCAGGGATGGAGCTAGAACAACTAAGGACGAAAGTCCAGATTCTTGAAATAAAGGTTTCCTACTTGGAAACACAAATGCAAAATATCCAAGATAGCCTTCGAGCCAAAAATATAGCCCTTGAGGCAGAAGTAACTTGTACCAAGTCTAGTATGAATACTAGCACTCTTCCCGAGGATAAAGGGAAAGACAAGAAAGTAATAGGAACCCCTTCACAGGGAATACTTAAACCTATTGCTGATAAAGAAGATATGAAAACTCCTATCAGGGATTTACAAGATATCAAAATTAGCGATGGTAGCTCTTTATCGAGCCAAAATTTGCCTAAACTAACTATTGAAACTATTAACCCAAAAGAAGTTGTCAAGATATGCCATGGAATGAAGATACCAAAAAAGAATAACTATGAAGAAGTGATATTCTTTCTTGTTATTTTTAACATTTTATCTGATTGGTATCTTGAAATAGGGAAGTGGATGAAAACTCTCCACTATGGAAAATACAACAAGATCAACTTCTATCCAGAAGCACCAGCCAACTGGGTAAAAAATTGCTTTGAAGTAAGAAATATACTATGTATATATCCTAACAAAGACCTCAGAGAAATAGCTCAACTACCAGCAGATGTCAGGAAAGCAGTAAAGAGATACACTGAAGTTGTCAAAAGTACAAATATATACATTAGATTCCACTCGGCACCAATGGAATGGGATCCTGCTCTTGAATGTATGCAACCAGCATTCCATGTTATAAAATTGGGACTCACAAACCAACATTTCTTACCAGCCAGTCAAAAGGTTGTTAAAAATGGATATCAAGATATCATTAATATGATGCCCTATAGAAGAGCAAAAGGGTATAAAGAAATATTTGAACATCTAACTCAGTTAATTACTGAGAAAGAGAAAATATGGATTTATCCTTCTAAAGAATATATTATTTATTTCAATGCAAGGATCCCCACAAAGGATGAAGATATGTATCACCTTGATAATTTACTATATTTGATTATTTCAAACCAAGTTAATGGATCAGAAGATATGTCTAAAGAACTGTGCAAGATACTTTGGGATTACAGTGATCATCATTGTGAACACTGTGTTGTGGACGATATGAGCCAAGGAGCATCTCTCAACAGTGAAGAATTCCCTGCTGAGTTCTTCGAATCAAGAATGGAAAAATAATTGAGCCAAAAGAGTGACCATTTATCACTACTTTAATAATTTACTTTATTAAAGAAAAACTGTGGTCACTAAAAGACAGAAGATATTGGAGAAATGTCATAATCCAACTCAAGAGATAATATTCCACACAAGATATTGATAGACACATGTGATCAACACAAGGTAGTGGGAGACACCCGTGACCAACACAAGATAGTGGGAGATTATTTTTACTACCTAACAAAAGAAAGTGGGAAGACAGCTGTAAAGATAAGATTCCTTATCACTAAAGGAATGCCTCAAAGACCTCTATATAAAGGAGAAGAAGTCCAGGATTGAAGACATCTCGAAAAACACTCAGCTCAAAAAATTCTTAGAAAAGAATTACTACTTTGTAATCTGTATACACTACTTGTATTCAGAAATATTTTTAGATAGCTTGAAGATAGGAAAGCTTGTAAGAAGGTAATCACTTATGGAGTTCTAAACTTCATAAGGTGAGTACCAAAGGTATGTAAATATAGTATGTAAGCATGTACGATTTCAGTTCATGAATATTAAGATGAAGTTTGTTATGTTCAAACAAAGCTTTCACAAAAGGATTTCATTAAGTTTTTCATGATTCCTCGGCAGTGCAGATAGAGATTTTAAAAGATTTTCAAAACATTGTTTTGATTGGATGTTAGTCATGCCAAAGTACCATTCTTTGATGAATATTTTGGGAATACGGCAGTTTTTTAACAAAATCGTAACACCTTGGGTGTGAGTTTATCTTTTAAAATTTCGTTCCAAGTAAGAACTTGTTTCTGAAAAGAGTTTGAATAGAGGTGAAAACAGAGACTCTGAATACTGTGAGATAGCGTCTGTGGCAACACGGCTAGTTCTCTAAGAATGAGAAATGCAACCTTAATTGAAAAGCCTTTTGCGGAAGCAGTTGTGGACCCAAATGATTTAAAAACATTTTAAATATTCATCTGATTCAGAAGATTGATTAAGTACATGCAAAGCAGCTATAAGAACATACTGGAGGGAAAGCCTGTTTATTTCCATTGATTACTGTAAGTCATTTACATGTTTTTATATGCTTATCTTTACGTGTTTATGCTTTAATTATTATGAACACTTCACAAGCATCCACATCTAATGATGATGGCCTTAAATTATATTTAAATAGTGTAGATATCTCGTTTTTATTAAGATTAGTTAAGAAATCTGAAAAAGTATTTCCTGCTGGCCAAGAAAAACTTGAAAGTATATATCTTGATATAGATTATGCTTGTAAACATAATATAGGATTTGATCCTGTAGAAACTAGTAGAGAAATAAAAAAGGTAGAAGATGTCATAAATGAATATAAAAATATAGAAGAAGAAGTTTCAGAAAGAATTGTCCTTGGCTATATAACTAAAAAAGATCAGCCAAAAGCCTTTGAAAAACTAACAAAATATAGAGAGTTTTTAGGAAATATTGAAAAGTTTAAGAAAATATTATATACTCCTGATTAAGCTTATGAACCACGAAGAAAGAGAAAATTTAGAAAGATTTAGGAGAATCCAAGATAATACTAGTGAGTTTAGATCTAGAGAAGTTAGAATACTTCTTGAAGAACTTAAAAGAGAAAAAGATCAAGAAAGGTGGGACAAAATAAGAACAACTATAAGATATCACCAATTCGAGCAACAACAATATTTGATTTGGCTACAAGAAAATACTGAATTAAGATTTCCAGGTTTAGTTCTAAGAACTTACGATTCAAATAGAAGTATAGAAATAAATAATCCTGAAAGACCTAATAACTAAAAGATATAGGACATATCTTGCAATTTATTTCATTAAGGGCAAAATAGACATTTTAAGTCTTTCTGTTAGTTTTCTGTCAAAATTTTCTGTACGTCTAGCATTACCCTATAAAAAATTAGAAAGAAAAAAAACACATTCAATTTCCTTTATTCCCAAAAAGGTAATGGGCTATGACTCTTTATGTAACAAAATCAAGTTGTTTAACTAACCATACAATATTGAACTAGAAACAATGGGAATACAAGCTAGCCACCACTTGACAACTACCAATAATACATCACAATATCACAACCGTTTATCTTTGAAGTCAAAAATCTCATTCGGTTGCAATTTTTGTTTCTTTGAAGAAAATATCAAATTGATGATGTAAGTAATTTATTTTGTTGTCAGAAAATGCGTTTAGAACGACAAATAATTGGCAAGGAATTCAAAATATAGAGAACGTGCAATTAATTATTCTGATTGATTGAAGCTAATCAAGTTATGAAATGGAATCACAACCCTACGAATGGTAGTCTTGTCAAATATGCTACACAAGACATCACCTACTTCAAGTTTCAAGACGACGACATATCTGCTCATTTTGTTAGAACGAGTTATTCTTGTCTCTTTTTATTCCCCTATCATACTTTGAGTCTTTCAAATTATTGATACTCGACCTAAATTTTGTTTTATCCATTCCGAACTAAACGATGTGAGATGGGATATTTTGCCATCCCTTCTCTCCTTGTATATAAAAAAAAAAAAAACATAGACGTACGCACATACATGTGGCCTTGGGTTTAGAAAATTTAGAAAAAGGGCAACTGCCAAAAAAGAAGAATAAACATGTGCTTAGCAATAAGGTTTATGGGTGAATTTCAAGGACCACGCCCGGATTGAATCAAGGAGACAGGACCACTGACTAATTTGCACTACGATTAAGAGAATGTTTCTTGCATTGGTTACTCAACTAACTTAATTAATTATAATTAATTTATCTCTTAAGTTCTTTAAGAAAACTTAACAAATAAATTATTCAAGTTGAACAATCTAAAGTAGTCAATACTTTTCAGCCCTATGATATGTGCTATAATTATTAAAGCTGAAAAATAGTTTATCTAAAGATTATATTCTAAGTACAAAATACACGCTAATAGAGTTTGTATTAGACCCTCTTAATTCAAAGTGGATAATAATCATTTTCTTCTTCGTTATACTGAAATTTTGTTGTAGCAAGAAGATGTAGTTCTGACTTGCTTTGGATAATTGGTTTCATATCCGTTCGGTAGAGATTAAAATCGGATTAAAATTGAAAAATTAGTCATTATTATTGACTTTTATTAGACGAGTGAGACACAATAACGACTATATTTTCAATTTTAATTGGATTTTAATCTATATCGAACGGGGCCTAGTATTATGACTCTTGGTAGTACGAGATTATACAGATATTTAATTTTATAATTGTCACGTCTATTTATAATATTTGTATAAATATGTATGTCTTGTTTAATGTGATGTCACGAAGATAGACGACGAAACTGGTCCTCATGCCAGACAAGAAAACCAAGGCACACCAAGTAATAGCCTTTTCTTAAAATTGACATCTTGTTAGAGGAATTCATTCTTAATTTGTCCCTGTGATCAATGAAAACATGGCAGAAAAGGCTAACTTAGCAATTAAATTAGACAAGCTGGTGGAGGAATAATTGTGTGCCACTTTTGTGTTCTTGCATGGTGGGTGAAATGATGGCAATAATAAATAAAAGATGATACAAATGAGTGAAAAAATGATCGCAGAAATAAGCAATCAATCATGGCTTCATCATGATATGCATCTTGAAGTTTGAGGCATTGATAAAGATTAATGATTTTCAAAGTTACATCATGATGAGTTAATGATGATTACTATCATTACAAAGATAAGATTTTGGGACAAATTATAAGGTTAACATCAGAGCATGACATCGACATCATGAAAAAAAAAGAAAAACAGAAAATCTTAACTTTTTGATTGGTGGATTGGATTAGGGTTTTGCAGATAGAACTGGTTTTGCATGGCAAATTGAGGATTGGATGTGTAGAAAGCAGTATTTGTAACTGTAGAGAAATTGACATTAG
Source organism: Fraxinus excelsior (assembly GCA_019097785.1). Classification (NCBI taxonomy): domain Eukaryota; kingdom Viridiplantae; phylum Streptophyta; class Magnoliopsida; order Lamiales; family Oleaceae; genus Fraxinus; species Fraxinus excelsior. The sequence continues at coordinate 30,656,923 of CM032623.1, forward strand.
TGTCAATCTTCTGGCCAAATGCTTCAAGTGCTTTAATTTGTGATCTGAGGAACTTGAGATAATTTGCAGCTTCATCAAGCATTGATGCAGTGTCCATTTTGCTACCTCCTGGGACCAGTCTTTGCAAAACCCTAATTCTTTCACTTATCCTTTCCCTTCTTTGTCTTGCAGCAACAGTTTGTGGATCGTTTGATATTCTTACATTCTTTCTTTTGGGCTTCTCGACTACCTCGGCGCCAAAATTCACCGGCCTGAAGGCTGCAGCTCGATAAATCATCTCTTTCATTTGCGCGATAGCTTCTGAATCAGGCTCGTCCATGGAGGATGCAGATGAGGTAGGATGCTGGAAGTTTATGTTTGATGAACCTGAATGATTATCTGCTCTGGGCTTCTTGGATTTTGGGGGATTAGTCGAATAATTTGACTGATGAAAATCTAGATTTTGGTACTGTAGTCCATTTGATATGATCAGTTGACTTTCCGAACTGCTTCTCTTGTTGGGATTAGGCTTATTAGCACCTGAAAACCTTGATTGAGTGACATATACATCGGTTGAAGCTTGTGAGACTGTTTTATTGGTGCAATGTTTTACAGTGGATGCAGATGTTCCGTTTGATTTGATGATGGCGCTTGAATTTGGATTCCATAATTCTTTGCAATCAGAGAAAAACATGGAAATCCCATCATCTTCAACTGATGTGTCTGTCTGGCTATTGGTTGCTGATAACAAGCAATCAATTGATTCGAGAGAGCCCGGGTTTGAAATTCCAGCCTCGATTTCTTGAAGACCACCAAAAACTTGTCCATTTTCGAGGCTGAGTTCAGCACTCAGGCAATTTTCTACATTGATCAATGCAGAATTAGGCCTATTAACTTGAGAATAACTCATTTGGCCATTAATGGTGACTCCACAACTTGTCAATTTTGGAATCATTGTCGATGTATTCCAGTTCGAAGAACCCAACTGCTGAATCATCTCAGTTTTCTGGAGCTGTTGAATTGGACTGAAAATATAGTCTGAAATGTTCATCTTCTCATCATTCCCATAGGAGCAGCCATTTGATTCGGAAATGATCAAGCTTTCTTGAATTTCCGGTTGCTGATTTCTCCATGAAGAGGAAGTATTTGTGAAATCACTCCATCCAAAACTATCCATTTGATTCTTGTGCACCAGAAATTAAGGCAATCAAGAAAACTCTTCAAACCTGAAAAACCACAATCTATATGAATTTGAACAACACTAAAATGCAGAATTCTATCTTTATAACCAGTCTAATGTTTTAAGATACTGGGAAAAAATAATAACTCGAAGGCATACCGATCGGAAATTGGAATCAAGATGCTGCAAGTAGGCTTTGAACTTGAGAATATTGATAAGTTGAGAAAAAAAGCTGAGTTTGTAACCTTCAAATACAATCCAGTAACAGCTATAACCACTACTTAATGAGAAACTGCAACCTTCAAGAAAACAGCCATTTGCAGACGTCAATTTAGCTACTAAACTTTGTCCAAAAGCAAAATCCCACGTAACTGAAAAAAATAAATAAGGAAGTCCAAAAACCATTTAATATGTAATTAATTAATACAGAAATATAGTAGATAGTTACCGATGACAAGAGCTTTGTACATACCATGAGCTGCTATGGAGGGCTAAAGTTCTTGAAATTCTTTGTGAGATTTGGTGATTGGAAGACCTGGATTATATGAAGAAAATGAGAAGAGGGGTTTATAAATATATATACTTCAAGAATTCCGCTACATGTACAGAATTTTGCATGCATCTCTCAACCTATCTGTAAAATATCCATACAAATAGATTAATTGATACTTCAATGCATACAGCAATTAATACTGAGAAGTACTTATATTAGATAAGTAAAAATGAATGAATTGGGTAATTCAATATTCTGTTTTTAAAAATGGTTTTGAAAAGATAAGGTTTTTGGTCAGTTTGGTGGGGCTGTAAGAAGTGTTTGTTTTTCTGCATACCAAGGGCATGAGATTTCAGAGAAGCCATTTTGAAGATTAAATTATTATAAGTTGGTTTTTCAAAATAATTAATTAAATATAATCAATTATAAAAAAACAAAAGTCTGACCTTCTTTCGGCTACTCAGTCCATTTCATGCGCTCTGTAAAGTTTCAGAAAACTGAAAATTAAGCATTTTTTGATCATCTACTTTACTAAAAGATTTCTTTTAATCATAGTCTTTAACTTCTAAATCATAATCATAATCGTAATCATTTTTTGTGCTCAAGTACTTAACCTTTTTACTTTTCACTTTCTAGTCTACTTTTGATGGTGAAAAACACACAAAATAAATTCATTGACGGACTGAGTTTCCTTCCGCACGGTAAAAATTTGATATTTTATGTCCGTGGACCACGAATTCTCTAATCTTTTTCATACCTATCGAGTTCAAATGTGCTCAATATTTACTAGAGTCGAGTTGACACATACTCGTAGCTGTACATGTATCTATGGCAACTATTAGTGGAGATTAAAGATTGAAAAGCTGGATTGATTTTAAGTGTGTGTAACATGCATGGAGTAAATAAAACATAAAATCTCTCAAGATCTGCAGATGTAATTTTTCTTAGGATGAAACGTAATACATATGTGTGTACAATGTACGTATAGAAATAGAGGGGGATTTTGGAATTAAAAAGGATGTTGGCAGACAAGAAAATAGAGTCAGAAGGGAAGATTAAGCACTTGCAACTTGCTCCTAGGATTTTGTCTTTCACATCTCAATCCATTATTTCTCCATTTTTTTTTTTTTTTCAGATTACTCTCTCTCTCTCTCTCTCTCTCTCTCTCTCTCTCTCTCTCTCTCTCTCTCTCTCTCACACAGAGTAGTGCATCTGGTTTCTGAGGTTTCTTCACATGCATCCCATCACTACAGCTCAGTGAATGGGTTCCCAGGCTATGCCAATCTGAACCTAAAAAGTTTACTTCCCCTCTTATCAAAATAAAAAATAAGTTACTTATTTGACACAAAGGCGAACAAGATAAGGAATGCTATCAAAATAAGTTACTTTTACTACATAGATTAATTATTTTTTCAACTACAAGCTCTTGACATTTTGTGAAGATATAACCATTTTGATATTTGTACCAAGGATACGAATCATATGATCTGCCTGTCGGCGCGCACCACAAATTAAAAATGAAAATTTGCATAAATAAAGGCATATTGATGTATGTATCTTTTTATTTTAGCACAAAAAAGATTTGAAAGTGGGACGTGTAGCTTGATTACTATCTTTTTTTATTTCAGAAAAAATGGGTAAGTTCGGTGGTCTATATTAAAATAATTTATTTTCAAAAAATTAAACTCACAGAGAAATTTGAATAGTAAAAATTTGAAGCTTGAATTTAATTGGGCTACACTAGTAGTCGGCCCACAGGCCCACTAAAGACAGTGGTCCATTCACATATGAACGTCAAAATCCAATAATAAATGACTCTGTTCATTACCCGCGCTACTCCTGCTACTTGGACGCGGATTTAGGCTTCACTGTCATCATTCTCCAGTCGGCTCAGCTTAGCAACTCACTAATGGGACCCGCAGCTGACTCCTTCAATTATTAGATCTAGATGGCTTACACGTGAACTCAAAGCTCATATCCACACGTGGCCTTGTATTATTGGCCAATCACTCAATCCGATACGGTGATACCCACACACCAAATCAAGAATTGGGACCGTCTATCTTGATTGATTCAGCTGACATTTTCAATTATTTGATATTTTATTTTAAGAGATCAAATCAACTTCCCCTCAAACAGATAAAATATAAGTTTTCAAACTATACATTGCATAATCTTCACAAAGATTTGCTAGTCTCCCGGAATTCCGAAATGCAAGTAGTTGGTGGAATAGGAGTAAGAACTTTGTTAGTCGAAGTCCCCTACCTGAAGAACTATCGCACTATCAATTGTACTAGGACTGTCCCTACGCTAGGCTTCGGAATTGAAAAAGAAGTATCACCTACCACGGTCACAATCTTCCCAATATAATATTGGACCAACTTCATATAGCGGATTAAAAAAAAAGGTAAATAAATGAATAAATAAAAACTCATTATTCATGCTCTTCCCTCCATGAGTTATATGGAGTTTGATACGGATAAATTTTAACAGTAAACATTTCAAGAACATTAGCTCTTCTTTAGTATGTCAGGGACAATGTCGGTGAGCAAGTTCCACAACGATAACATGAGTACTAAACATGCTACATTAATTGTGGACATATTGGGTGTTGTCCTATCAAGACATGTCGATAGGGCATGTGTGCTCCACCTAGCAACTAGACTAGACTCGATCAAGTACAACTGAGTCAAAGATTATATAATTCAAGATTAGATACGTCATCCCAAAACATATTTAACTTAAATTGTCGTTCGGGCCTTAAAAGGCCCATGACAAGTCTTTAATCTCCCTCACAATGGGAAAGTAGGGGCCGCCACCAGAGAAGAATTTAAAGCAACATTGGACATGAAAGCAATAAAGATTCTTGAATGCAGCAGATCACAGCAAAATTTATGTGCAAGTGCATGCACAGTGAATTTGTCAAACAGAATGGGCTACAGTAAAAGGACCCTTAAACCGGCCAAAAAACAGATTGTGGGGACTTGTCTTCTCTGTCTCCTTTCCCTGCCAGGATGCCAAGTCATTTTCGTACATTTTCTAGAAGTAGCAGTTCACATCCAGTCCAGTATTAATCCCATAATTCCCAACGGCTATGATATTGACCCCTCTTCAAAGTGTAGCGTATTGAGCAGACTAAATAATAAATAATTTGTTTGTAATAACACTGCTTGGTCGTACTTTGCGAACCCACGTGTGAGCCTGTGGTTCGGGGGCAGGGGCTGCTCTATACAGAAACCTGCATTCAGAGGCAAGGAAGCCCCATAAAGATTGACAAACATGATAAGTATCCCATTTCTAAGCACAGAATGGAACCCGAACACAATTTAGCTGTCAATTTGCCTCTAGCAAAAGTTGGGTTCCCATCATTTTCCACCTCAACATGGTTTCAGAGGTACTAGATAAACTTAGTGTACAAACTCCAAAATTAGACTAAATAAGTATCAGTGTTCAAGTTCATTAGAATGTGTCAAAGAGCACGAGCTAACTAAAGTAAAACGGGCACCTAATCGATGCAAAATTGCATTTTAAAGAAATTTCTCTTCGTGCATGTTGAAGAAAGAATAAAGATGATCCAATTCAGGGATGCAGCCACTTCTGGAACCAAAGGTCAGTTGTATAATATCAAACCTGTGATACTAATATATCTATAATCAGTAGTGTTTATTTTATTCAAGAAGACAATGTAGTTCGTATAAGACAAATATCCACATGCAATTGCTCAAGTCGTGAGCAGGGGAGACAATTGTGTTCTCAATAGAAGGAAACAAATTTTAGCACCCAAATCACATGTAAATGGTTTCTCTGTCAAAACAAATTTTATCAAGCAAAAGGCATACATTAAGGTAATAAACATTTATGGTAATATGTGTGCATCTCTCGAAATAAACAAGTATGGTGATAAACCACAAAACAGTGCTAGTAATTTCAATATACTGACACGACCACATGACCTCAGTCCAGCCAGAATAGAAGCTGGCAAAACTGTGTATTTATTTTCCTCCATGCATAAGCATCAGCAATAAAGAGCATCACAGGCTGTAACTGCCACAAGAAAAGATCGCTTGATTTTTCATGACCATGACACATAAGCAGAGTTTCACTGCTCTAACAGGCTAGCATCTTTATATAGAGGATATAGTCAATACTAGCCATCTTAATAGTCTGTATCCATGAAACCTTCTAGTATCACTATAAGTAGCCAAAACTCATAATCCCTATTTCATTTGGAAGCTAAAAATACATGTCAAATAAGATTAGAATAACCCACTCACTCGCAATCAAATGACAAATATCATTTGGAAACTATAAATGTGTCTAATAGATTATAATAACCCACTCAGCACTCACTCACAATCAAGACTGAAAAGCAAACTTGCGAGCAAGAATAGTTTCATTGAACTTCCAAACCATAGCATCCACTGCATATACAAGTTCAAGGGTAACAAAAAGAGAATTTTGATAGTCCAAGAATAACTAACCAAGAGGAAAGTGAATTGATTTCAAAACATTTTCGAAGAATTAATCTAAATTTAAGCAAGTAAAGACTAAATAGATTAATTCAAATAATAAGTACAAATATAAAAGCGATAAGTAAAAGAAAGAGGGGACGCAAATGATATAATTGTGGAGTTTCGATCCAAAGCAATGATCTACGTCCTCCGTTACCAAACTTTCCAACACGAGCAAAGCTTTTTCACTATGTTGATTGACTTATGGTGCAATTCAACCATTTACGACACTTCCGGTGACTTACAAATTAGGAGCACCGATCCTTATATTGATTATGCAATTCAAGTGCAAATATCTTCTTCAAAAATATATCTCTTTTAAAATTGATGTAAATAAATTAAGCACAAAGAGAAATGAAAAACTTTGATAGGAGAAATGATTCAAAAAGTTTGATCCAATAATCAAAATTTTTACTATGAATAAATAAATGTAAAACTGCAAGTTCAAAGAACATTTTTCAAATAAAAAACTTTGATGAGTAGACTTTTAAAAGTTAATTTGATTTAAAGTTTTTCCAAAGTAAAAGTATCTCATTTGAGTGTTCTTAAGTGTTAAAATGAATGGCAAGTGAGTTGGTATTTACAACAATCAAACTGTCAAATATTCTGCCGAACTGGACGACCCATCCAAACGTATGGAACAATACCGGACGACCAACTAGTCGTTGCAGTCAGAAAACGGTAAAAAAAAAAGGACCGTTGCGGATGAACCGAACAACTGGATGATGAACGGAAAAGTTTATGTGAAATCGGACGCCTTGTCCGAACGGTCCAATTCAACCGGACGTCTGGTCGATCGTTGACTCTTTTTTTTTTTATGTTAAGTTCAAGTATCAATTTGAAAAATAAATCTTACTTTTGATCAAAAATATTTTATGCAAGTGATATGAAAATTAGGGCTGGACATGGTCGGTTCGGTTCTCTTGAGAAGAACCGAACCGATCCAAAATTTTCGAGTATATAATAAATGGAACCGTCGAGTCCAAATATAATTATGGAATCGTTTGGATTCAGTTCTGTACCATAATTAATTTTTTTAACATTTACAGCAACACTACATAAATACAACTAATGACATGTTCATTTGTAGCTTCGATGGGTAGCTAGAGAGGGGAAGTCGAACTCGACGGTCGGCGACTTCGATTTGGGCACGTAGATGTAGGTTTCAATTTATCAAATTATTTGGGGTTAGTGGACCTGTGCTTACCGAATGAAAGTATAAATTGGAAAATGAAGGATAAAAACTTAAAAAGGCATAGATCTTAGGTTAACAATAAAATTAATAATTGGGTCAAAAAATTAAAACAAAATTAAATTTAGAAATTGGGCCGGACTGGGCTAGCTAGGCATGGACTTGACTTGAGAGTTGGAGCAGTAATCACCAAATTAGTTAATTGTTAATTTGTTTAGAAAAAATTAAAATAATTTAATTAATTAAATATAAAAAATTAAAAAATTATTTAGATTCAGTTCTTATTTTGTTCTTCGGTTCTAATCTAAGTTTAGAACCGAGAACCGAACAAAACTCATCGGTTCTCCATTCATATACTTGTTCGGGTATTTAACTTATGAAGAACCACTCGGTTCGGGTTATGTTCAATTCGGGTTCGGAAGTTTTGTCCAACCCTAATGAAAATAACTCTTCGTGCACAAAATAATTTTTTAGCTATTCATTCATTACTAAAGATCAAAGTGTTATACCTTTACATATGATCTCGAAAGCCTAGTCTTTGATCTTGGTTCAAAGTTTCTTTTAAGTTTAGCTCTTAAACTCTTGATTTTGATCTTTTTTTACGTTTGACTTTAATGTTTGACTTCGATCTTGACCTTCTTTACGAGCTCGATGTCACGGTCTTGATTTTGATCTTTTAAGCTGTCATCTCAAATGATTTGACTTGAATGCTTAACTTTCACTTTGATCTTCATTTCGAGTCCGATATATAATGTGTTGATTTGGACAATACTTGATTGATTTTAACATTGAACTATGATCACTCAAAATCAATTGTTATAAATAATATTAATCTTGTTTGTTATGATCAAAACATTAAGGATGAAATCAACCATAGGTCAACAAATTTCTCATCCAAAATTAATCTTCTGACATGCTTCACTTGATAGATCTGACAAAATATGCATCAAACCAAAAACTAAACAAGATTACCTAAGTCAAGAACATATTTCAATACACAAAAGAATCCTCAACTTTCAATCCAAAAAGACTAAGTTTTTAATTAAAATAATAAAGGAATATTTCCCAAAAAAACAGAAGAAACTCTCTTACAATATAACCGCGATGGTAGGATTGGATGTATTCCCACTTCGAGTATAACATTCTTCAATGAAAATAAAGTGTATGAGTTACAACACGAGCATATCAAAGAGATTCAAATGTTGTTACTGAAGCATCAAATAATTGATTTATACTTTTGCCAGGTTAGTGCTCCAAAAGATCACAAGGTTCTTCCATTAATTAGGGGGGGAAAAAAAGAAAAAAAAAAAATATCCCATCTTCTTACAAAGTAAATTTTGTTCCACGTACAATTATGGATTCAAGCAGACCTTCATTATGTGCTTACAACTTGTCCATTTTTTTCCCTGAAGATTTCAAGGTCCAAGCTTCAAATCCAGGTAAGCCTCAAACTTCTCCTACAATACCATACACATAATGGGATACTTTTATTTAACCTTTCAATGGATGATCAGAGAAAATATTGAGCACAAGAAGAAATTACCTTGACCTGCTCCAACATTTTTATCTAACCAAAAAATAAGCAAGGTAAATTATGGTGGCATACTTATGAATGTCTTAATTTTCAATTTTCAATAGGTGGTATATGGATGGCAAATTGAAAAGGCTATGAAAGTTGAACGCTCATTTCAAGAGGAAAAAATAAATATTTTTTAAATTAGATTTGATTTGATTTCACTTAATCCGTTTCCTAAATTTTCACTTTTTTTAGCTTAGTATTTTCCTCGTTTGATTTCAACTCTGTGAGAGGTATTTCAATGTAAAATGCATTATTTAATATTGAATACAGCATACTGAGATTTCCACCTCTAATTCTTCTCTATTTTCCTCTCAAATTCTCTTCCTCTTCTTCATCTTCTTCTCTACTCTTCTCCCTTTACTAGATTCTTGGTTTGACATACTGTTCTGCATCATATATATATATAAGTTGTCAAGTCTTTCCATCATTAAATTTATCTCTACGGAATGTTTATATCAAAACATGCCAAACTTTATCACTGGCATAGTCCCTGTATAATATTAGCTCCATTTCAGATGCAAAGGAAAATGGTTTACCGTCCTGCTCGAATTCCTTGCCTTTCAACACCCAATTGCATTCAATCAATAAAACCACTTTGTCACCTTCATAATCCAACTCAATTATGTCTTTCAAAATCCCAAATTAAGCTCTCTTAAGATGGCCTCTTATATCAACAAGTACAGAACAAGAATATAACACGAGAAGTCAAAAGGATAAGTAACTATGTTAACACACACAGGTAGCACTCTAATTTACCTGTAGGAATTGTTAAGAAAAGAGATAAATAATTGAACTCTATTTTATTTTACTTATTGTAAAAGTCACCTCATTCGGTCTGGAGCTTTTGGATTCCTTTCCAAATACAGGTTTTGGCAATAACATGTTGGTAAATAATAAAAAGGAGTACATGGAGCGGGACATAAAGCCTTATCTCAGGATACACATCAAGAAGCAAAATTCAAACATAGAAGTACTACTTCCCAAACATTATTGTGCATGCCATACACTGCATATACTTTACCTTTTAAAGTTTCTTACTCAAGATTGGGTTTGATTTCATGTAAAAATGAATCTAAAACAAACCCTTTCCAGGGAAATTAAAGGAAAAGAAGTGGAAACAAAATTACACTAATTATATATATCCGTTTTGCAAATTTTTTCACGATTATTCAAAACAATTTTTTTTTCAGCACCAAAATATGGCTGACATGAAACTCAGAATTAGAATCACTAAGGCCATAAAATTGTACACCATTATCCTACCTTAAGAAGGGAAATCTTTTTTATACAAACTGCAAGTGCATATATGTATATGTGCATACACTTGCGTATTATAATTTTTTCCAAAACATTATAAAAGCTAAAGTATATTGAATTAGGAGCACGTTTGGCCAGCAGGAAATTAAATCTATCCAATAACAGCTAAATACAAAAGAAATAGCACCTGAATTTCAACGTGCAGAAGGTTCACTAGAGCCACTCACCGAAAATAACCTCAGGTTTCCAAAAACTCATCAACGATTCCGATTAAACTTTCAAAAAAAAAAACCGATGAATTATTGACAAAAACCTCAACAAATTGAACATACAGTCTTCAGATTGCCACTCCGAAAATAACCTCAATAATTTAGGTAAAACTGAATTTGGATTTTAAAAAAAAAAAAGAATAGTAATAATAATAATGAATTTGGATAATTTCTCCACAAAAACCCGAATCTCCCTGAATCCAAATCGCAAAAAAATTTGGACCATTTCTCGATTTGTGCGTGTCATCCTTGCGCAGGGGCCATGCTAATCTTCTCTGTATCGTTCCAATTTTATCGGATGTCCCCGAAGGGACGAAACGTTAGCTTGGGCAATAGCTATATAAAATGGTAAAGAATTATCTGCGTGGACGATGTGGGACTAAAAAAAGAGATCGAATACAAACGCTTTGGGCTGGGGTTCTCAGGCTTGACTATTTTAGTTTCAATTATGGGCCGGGCTGGGCCTTCTTGATGGGAGTTGGACCCATTTGATTAAATTAAAGGGAAAAATTCGTGGATAAGGCATTTACTTTACCAAAATCAAAAATCAAATCACAAAGTTTAAAATTGCAAAAATCGGGATTTTTTTGTATTAATTAATTATATTTCACAATTATTATATTAAATTAAATATTTAACTGTAATATAATATAATTAGCCCCGCCCCGCCCCGCCCCCACCACCTCCATTGCTCCGGCGACTACTCCGACGATCAGCGACTGTTCTCCGGCCGTACTTAATTCCGACGACTACTCAGGTGACCATTCTGCCGCCACTTAATTCCAACGACTTCTCCGATTCCGGTAATTGTTGAGGTCACAGTTATATGCAATTTGGTCACAAATTATTTCGAAGTCACAGATCAAAACTGATAAAAAAAATTATAGGTCACAGAGTAACGAATTTTTAAGTCACAGTTACCATATAGATGGGTCACAGTCACCCAAACACCCTTACTTCGACCCATCCGCCGCACTCGTCCCCCAATCCCAATACACCAACAATACTTGGTCATAGGTCACAGAATGACCAAAATTTTTTACAGGTCACAGATTGACAAAATCAAAAAATTTATGGGTCAAAACTCTATTTCAATGAGTCACGTCACAATTCTGAGGTCACAGACACCCACCTAGGTTACAGACACTCACGATCGTCGCCACCACCACAGCCAACATCCCAACCACCACCAAAAATATTAGATCCACAGAAACACACATCAACACCACACATTCGTACCTTAACCTCCACCATAGCACCATCACCACGCAAATCTGCAACCCACCACCACACAAACACCACATCAACACCACACATCAACAGGTTCTTCCAAAATCTGGCAACAGAGCTGCTGCCGTTCAACGGTGTCTCTATCGCTACGACGCTGCCGCTGCTGAACGGCAGCAGCGTCACGGGCAATGATGTTGCTGCTGCTGCCAAAAGGCAGCAGCTGCCTGTGACGCTGTGATTCGCAACAGGGGAGGGGGAAAGGCGGTGAGCAGTGGCAGTGGAGGCGGCCGGGGTGGAGGCGAGCAGCAGCGTCGCTGCCTGTGACGCTGCGATTCGCAGAAGGGGAGGTGGTGTGGTGAGGGAAGGGGAGGGGAAGGAAGGGGGGAGGCGGCGAGCACTAGCAGTGGAGGCAGCTGGCGGTGGAAGCTAAAGAGTGGAAAGAATGAAATGAATTAGGATTTAGTTAGGATTTTATATTTGGTGAGGGTAAGTACTAGGATGGGTATGTAAATTATTTTAATTTAAAATATCATTATTAATATTAATGGTCAAAATTACAACCTGATTTTTTATTAAATAAAGTATAAACCTGATTTTTTAAAAGTCAAAACTAAACAGCTAGTTTAGTGTAATTTCCTCATATATAAATAGTAAACATCTCATTTTCCCTCTTGCTCTTTGCTATTAGAGTTTAGGAGGAGAAAATCCTAATTAAAGTAGAAATTTGTTAATTATAATTTTGTTATCAACATTCCTAGAAAATGAAACTGACCCAAAAATACATTTTTACCTAATCAAAATGATCAGCATTTTCCGTGGGAGAAACTACAGCATTTTCCACAGATTATACATAGATTTGTTGACTGAAAAAATCAATGTGCAAATAAGCATTTTCCACAGATTATACATAGATTTGTTCTTCATGGATCCTACATCAAGCTGCAGTTCCTGGAGTTTGTAAAAACAGAGCTGCCACTACCCTCCGGTGGTTCATGGTGGCAGCCCTGAAATCAGACCACTCACATTGAACAGCAACTAAAATACTTTCGGGCATCATAGTAGAAGTAATACTATTTTCATCTCCCATTGAAGGCGGCCAAATTGTGGGTTTCAGTGGGAGGAACTATAGCAACGCACATGCCATTAGCTTTCATATCGCGAGCTAAACCGTAAATTCACATGAAAAGTTCAACGGGATTCAGAAGTTTAACGGGGAACGAAACGTCATTGGTCTTAATGTAATTTCCAGAAATCAGAGGATACAATTGTGTGTATAATATTACTCTTAACAGTCAAAATGAAGCTCGTCTCTTCGTTGAAAACTTTCGGTCGCATGATGCCACCTGATTTAGGCCTAATTTGAGATATATGTCCACACCAGTATATCTCATCAAGGTCCCAATTATCAAACTAGATGGAACCATCACTGGATGTGTAAGGAGCAGTAGTGCTGATGCCTACAATTAGTTTCCTCTCCTTGAAGAATGAGCAGACGAGTCAGATTTTTCAGCTAGATAGTGCTCAAGCATGTCGTCTTCATCATCTGCAAACCCAGATGAATTTTTTTATGCATACCGTCTTTGAATTGTTGACTTATAAAAGGAAAGAAAGAAACGTAACTAGAATTAAAATCACCTTCCAAGTCATCCTCATCAAAGTCAATGTCTTCCTCATCTTCGTCAGAACCTTCAGCAACTGGTGCTGCACCTTTCTGTTCGAAAAAGAGAAGGGTAATTCAGTCATGTAATTTTCACAATAGTCCATATTCATTTCAATTCTGGCGAAGTCTTAATCAAATTACACTTACCTAATCTTAGATTATGTACATCAATTATCATCAAAAGATTCAGGTGGCAGATTCCTTTGGGAACCAAAAGTATCAGTGTGCTGCTCTTGGCAAAGGGTCCATAAAAAGAGGTAAAAAACGAGAACAAAAAGCTCGAGAAGCTAATCATTTTTTCCTCTCGTATATTCTTTGCCCTAATCTTTACAAAAACACTCTTCTACCTCAAAGATAGTGAAAACCTTAGTTATTAGACCCAATCCGGACAAGGTACTGGGTCTCGGGTTATTGGTCAAACCGGTTGGTCAATGGTTGGACCTATGGGCCATTGCAATAAAATCTATTAAAAAAAAAAAAAAAAAATTAAGTATAAAAGTTTTTTAGGCAAAATTATATTTTTTAAAATTATTTTTCACTAATTATTTAGGTTTATAAAATAAAGTAACATGTTTGACCAAATTTTTTATAAAAATATTTTTAGAAAACATATATATGATTCATTGAATACATGTAACTTATTGCATATAACAAACATTGAAGTACTCTACAACTCCAATGGTGAGGACCTAATTGTTTTATTTAGAGGCAATTTTGAAAATTGATAAACCGGCCGGGTTAACTCGGTCAAAACCGATTTTTGATCGAGTCATATGCATTCCTACTATATTAATATACCCGGCACGGGCAAGGGCCTGAGTCACTGGTTTTCCGGCCGGTGCAGGCCGGGTTTTATAACTATGGTGAAAACATTTCAACTAGTTTTCCCTCACTTTACTGGTGCCGTGTTCATGACATAAAAGAATGTGACAGAGATCTAATGAGGTTCACCCTAAGTCAATTCTCTTTTCTCTCAAAGAAATTTCATGCTTCGTAATTTAACAGACAAGTTTTTCTCACAAATGCATTATTTTGAAAAGAATGAAGTCAGCAAGAACATGCATTCAAAAATTTTGTTTAGGATTATAGAAGTATCTTGACCTCTTGACTCAACAGAATGTGATATAAACTTAGGGTTGAGGAGCTTTGTTATGGCTACAACAGAATGCGAATCAGTTTGTCCCACCCAGTAATCAGATTATGATAAATACATTGTGTGTAATTTAACAATTTCATGATAAAAGAATAACAAGAGAACAGTACCGATGCAGCTCTTCCACTTTCAAACCACTGTCTGCCACTAAGCTTTTTTTCCTTTGGTGCAGCAAGTGCCGAATCAGGCATTAACCTGGAAGTTTATGCATAAAGAGTAATTAATAAGAAAACAAGCCAAAGTAAACAGCTGCATGTCTTTCCATTCCACATAATTTAAAATAGTAATCTGGTCCACTCAACTTCAACGTGATCCAATAACTGCAAGAACAAGTTGATTCCACACTTTGATAGAATAAAAAAATAATAATAATAATAATCTCCTGTTTTGAGAATGAGGGGCAACCTTTATGGTCTTAATTGTTTTCGAATCTGTAGTCTCACTCATGAATAGGCTAATGCCTCGGGTTGAAATATAAAGATTTTGCTTTATTTTATTCATCGCCACAATGTTCACATGTTTGCCAAGGTAGAAAATGAAAAGCTAAGAAAAGAAGTCATCTATTATTAATGAAACTTACTTTGCTCTTTCTAGCGCTAATTCTGCTTCAAATCTCTCTCTCCATGCCGTAAATGTTTCAGCAGTGACCGGTTCTCCGTGCGGTATGATTATCTGAAATGACAATAGATACATGAGGTGAAGGCTTGACAATCAAATGATTGAATTCAACTGGCAATCATCACCACATAACTGCACATTGAAGATGCCAATAGACATGCACCATTTAGCCATTAAAGAATGAATGGGAAAAGTCTGATATTGAAATTTCACATATGCCTCTAAAATAATCACTTGTGGTTGTGCCTTAGCCTAATATCTACAGAGATTTTTTAAGAGTACAAAGATTTCTAAAAATGAATCTTCAGTGAAATTTGAACACGGTAGCTGATAAGCACATCATAGACTTATAAATGAGGTCAACCTCCAGAAAGTTAGACAAGTAGACAAGGACGATGATCAACCCAGAGCATTGAACAAAAACTAACATTTCAGTTACATTCCACACTAGAATGGAACATGACAAGGTTTTGTAGAAAGGGGCAGATAAAATATTGCATGGGTAACTAAAGCTTTCGCCATTAAGTTAACTACCTACACAATGCATGTTGATTATACTTTTTGCACATTAAAAGACATACAAGCCGCAGATCCATATAAGTCAAGGAAAATGAGCAGGTATTATTTGTGATAAGGAAAAGACAACATGTGACTTTTGGACATAAGAACGTGTATGTTAAAGCAGAAAAAATAACCATACATCATCTTTTACTGCCGAATCTTCTTCAGCATTGTCAGTGCCATCATCCTCAGCAAATTTTTCAGAGAGCCACTCCTTTGCCGATGTGACCAATGTGTAAACCATGGCCATACCAAGGTTTTCAGATGCCTGCAAAATATGAGCATTTGAGAAACAGAATGAGGTGCATGACTACTTGATGATACAGTATCATGAACATAGGACATACAGTCAAAAATAAGATCAGATCTTTCAAGTGTATCCAAGTATTATGCATACACTATCAGTCTATACCAACATTGATGCATATCCTTTCAGATATATTCTGAAGAAATCAAGGGGATTCCATATCTAGTCATAAATTCAGATAAACATGTTCTAAAAACCATCTAGTTCTAATTTTTTATTTTTTATTTCTCTACTCCATATACTGTAGTATTTCTTTAGGTACACAGGACAGAAACAATCTGTTAACATAAAAATAGAACTACGGCCCATAGGTTAAAAAGGCTTAATTGGGTACTGAGGCATTTTATCTTTGTGAGGCAAGTAAGCCTCAAGACAAACCAATAAAATATCTAAAATGATATAAAAATACAAAAATATGCTCATAATAAATCATGCTCAAAAATATTTTAAAACAACAATATTAGAAATCTAATTTGCAAACAAATACAAAATATATTAATAAAGAATCAGATAATAAGTTCTCAATTTAGTAATCAGGAAACAAAATTATAATAAGATCTATAAGGGAATCTTCAACATCATCCTCAACATACTATTAGTTTCTTCTCATTCTTTGATATCATCCTCCACTAACTGTCATGTTTTCTCCTTTCCCCTCTCCTTCCAAATAAAGATTGAAAAAAGAAAATAATAACACTCTAAAACATTCTAGAATATAAAGAAATAGCCCAAAAGGATAAGATCGGTAACAAAATGTGTTGAAAATGCAAAGACAGACAAGCTAGCATTTTCATCCACTTGAGGCTTACGCTAAGTCAAGGCATAAGCCTCACAAACGTGACTTGTGGTGTAAGCTTAAAGGCGTTTTAAAAAGCTTCACATGATGCGGGATTCGAAGTGTAAGCCTCCCATAGTCATTCTAAACAATGTGTCCAGCCTAAATCTGGACAAACAATGATATGCACTCTATGAAACTGCATCATCTGAAATAGATGCCCAAAAAAGTATTCTTACTGGGTTGAAAATCTACCTCTTGTTCGAGCTTTTCCTTCAGAACTTTAAGATCTCCCGACTGGATTCCTTTTAAACTGAAAATGGAGAAAGACAATGGCTTCAAACATATGGGATTTTCGACAGTTTCACAATATAGGCTAACGTCTATTAAAGAACAGGTAAAGCAGGTATCCAAAAGTATCCAAATAGTTGAGGATTCAAGTTATTAATCTATCTAACTTAGGCAGCAAACATGGGATAGCAATTGAGAATTCCTGTTTAAGGCCTACCTGAATCCTATCATTACAGTTTGACTAAGTGATACCATGCAATTTTGTGGTTAGGGATACGATGTATGAGATGTATTGCACTTACTAAGAAAAAAATAAACTTATTAGATGAAGGTTATTTATAGAAACAATTTTGTGGTTTCAGGAATAAATGGGGGAGAACTTTTAAATTTGGCATTTACAGTAAACAAAATAGGTAAATCTTTGGAAGCATTCTACAGTAAATCGGTACTAAATAAGTTCCAAACATGTATGTACAGTTAATCTGCTACATGAAAAAGATAAAACCACTGACCTTTTCACTGCAAGAAGTGGGGGATCATCGGGATAATTTTCAGTGTGCGAGAAAATCAAGGCTAGCTGAACTGCAAAGAGATTTTGGCAACAGTTGTTAATCTAATGGAAATATGCACCATATGATATGGAAAATGACAAAAAAGCTCCAAACAACAGAGCATGTTGATTTAAAATAAAAAACCTGAAGGATTTGTTGATTCATCAGCTACGTCATCCTGTTGGGAAATAACAAAAAAAGTTTAAGGAAAAGAAAGGGCCATGAGTTAAATATTGATGTAAAATTCAAAATATAATTGATCTTCGCTTCAGGATATGATATTCCTTTTAATTCAGTGAAACCACAAAGACTGAACGCACTGAAGTTCCAGAATATTTAGGAGCAACTTGTTTTCTTTTGGAAATTTTTTCTTTTTAGGGTGGGGTTCATTATTAGACATGATGTGTAAATTTAAATTCTAATCATGTAGGAAGCACTCTATGAAGGGAATCTGAGAATATTACCTGAGGAAACAATGTAATCTGAAAGCATCGATGTGAAGTGCTCAGTCCACTTTCACTAGAGTGAATTTCTGGTATAATGAATCCACTAAAATTAATTAAATGATAGGATTTAGGTACATTAACAAACGTGTGTAAAACAACTTATGAGGACCTCTGAAGGTAGTCACACGAACCTTTAAAGTCGTCCATAAGAATGGCTTCCAATGCTTCAATTTCCATCTCCTGCTCCTGCTCATAATCTGTCTCAAAGTTTTCAGGAAAAAAGGATAAATAATTGTTACGAGAGAGTATTTTGTGTGTGTGTGTGTGTGTGTGTGTATTGGAGCTTGAAACTGAGATTGGAAAGAATTCCTTCCAAATGAATTTTCAAACTAATCCCAATTTCAAGGACGAACCTTTCTCATGCATTCCAACTTAAAGCTCCAAAAACACACACAAGGGCATTGTATATTTCATACCAGATTATTCCTCCAAAATGGGATTCCAATTTCCAAACCAGCACTCAAAAGAAAAATATAGATTAAAATATGGAGAGTCGCTTCATAGATATTACATGTTTCTATTTCACAAAATTGACACATCCCAGAAGTAAAAAAAGAAATAAAAATCCGGATAAATTTATAGCTTCTGAACAATCATCTGCGTACTATTTCTAACGATTTGAATTCATACTAGCATCACAATCGCGTACAAATACAGAGATAAAAAACATTAAAACAATCCAGCCATTCCACAAAAGTATCCAAAACCCAATGGAATAACTGAAAAGAGTCAATTTTTCTCAACAGACTGAAATAGATGCAAAATTGATGAAAAATACCAGTCATGGCTGCTTAATACGCCTGCTCTGTGACTTTTTTCCTTCTCTTCGTGCAAACAATGCTCGAGGAAAACGGAAAACCTAAAGCGCTCAGTGGAGAGCCCGCTGCAGTACCTTCTGTTCGAGTGTACTCACTCGCCTGGATCACGAATGAATGCAAAAGTTTTTTTTTTTTTTTTTTTTTAACGGGGAATTGGATTTTGTAACAGTGATTTGTTGGAATATGTATAATTGATAAATAAAATTTTAAATTTTAAGTCCACGTTTGAGCTACATTATTTTTTCATTCTCATTCTTCTACTCATTTTCAACCACACATTTTTCAATAAAATAATATTTTTCATCACATCGATAACTTTTCCTTCTTTTTCAACCACACATTCTCCATCAATCTACTATTCTAGAATACATTATTCCAAAATAATGTGACTCAAACACACCCTAAATGTAAAATTTGGAAGATCGTCTAGTTTAAAATGAATTTTTAAAGAATCGAACACAGCCAAAATAAGGGGTCAATCACAGATTTGATTTATTTGAATAATTGTTTTAAAATGACCTTCTTTACGTGGGAATAAGGAAATTTTAAAAAATATACCTGCCCATATTTGGTTTAGTTGTGATATACGACTAAGAATATAGTTAACATTAATAATTAATTTTAATCAGATTTAAAACTTTTCAACCATACAATTCATCAACTTTTATCAAAATTTAAAATTTAAAAAAAAAATTTGAGTTTTATCTAAATCAAACGGGGGATTAGTGTATTTTCAATTTTATAAATTTATATTTTGTAAATAGTATTTAATTTAATGGTAACTAAATACATATTTTATTGGAAAAAGTTGAAATATATACAAATTGGACAGTACGAGTAGCTTAATATGCTAGAATACCCTTATTTAAACATAACAATTAACAATCGCAATATTAAGTGCTTGTTTGATAAACTTTAATTAACTTTTTAATTGGTCAAAATTTAATTTTAACTATAAATTTTATGGGATCCAAAAACTTTATTAACATTTCAATCACACGTTAATTGCACTTGGGAGTATTCCAAAAGACATTAGGTGCATTTGGAAGTAGCTATGTCAACGAACCGAGTCGAGCCCAAGCTTTTTTGGACAGAGTTTTTTTGGGTCCGAGCCGAGCCGAGCCTGGTAAAAAAAACGAGGCTTGACCCGAGCCTTAGCAAGCCGAGTCGGCTCGAATTTTTTTTTTTCCACCTTATAACCTAATGTCGGATAACATATTAGATTTATAAATGAATAACTATCCATTATAACAAAGTAAGAAATCTTTTTAATTATCGATTTGAATTTTCTTACAAATTTTAGTGGTCATTGGTGAAATTAGCTCAATTTTTAAATGTAATCAAGCAATATATATCACTAATAATTTCACTTAATATATAATAATAAACGTTTGTGTAAATGAGAAATGAAATAGTAATAAACTAATAATGCAATAAATATTAAATAAACAAATATCACTCATTTTTCAAAATAATCTATGTGATAAATTATGAGATAAAATTGTCACTTATAATTAGTTTATTGGTTTCATGATGAGAAGAATAAGTTTGGCAATTTTTTGTGGTTTTTTTTTTTTTACGGGCCAGCCCGGCTCGGTGAAACCGAGCCCGAGCCGGGTCCGACTCGGACTTTTTTCGAGCCGCCGAGCTTTTTTACTATCCCTACTGGAAGTAGGTCTCTAACACTAATGGCAATTGGAAAACATGCAACAAATATGACTACAATAATGAAGGTATGTCTAAATTGCAAAATATTTAAACATGGGCATGTGAATAACATTTTGATTCAGTGTCCAAAAAGAAAAAATGAACAAGGAAAAAAACTAACAAAAGGAATCGAAGAACAATTTAAACCAATGTCCAGATGGAGCATAGAGAAATCAAATAAATACATAACAACATTAAAATGAACCAACGTCCTAAGAAACACACTTTTTCTCTGCTTTTTGTGTTCATAGAAAACGTACTGAACTCAATCAATCTTTTCATCTGTGTCCATCATCATGTCGAGAATGTTCCTAACACTCCTACACGCCAAAGCATGCACGCGTATTGAAATTTCTCAATTTTCCGTTGTAGCCTACCAGTCGACAACAGTTCTTCAACACAAGCATTTGCATCATTTTGAGCATGTCGTATGATGTCGTTGATCTTCACCAACACTTCATCGACGACACTATTAACGCGATCAACAGAGAAGGACAAACAAATTTTAAAAATTCTGTCCAATGGCTAAATAATTTCCTTTATGCGACCGCATAGAATACCTTTATGCGATCACATAGAAAAACCAGAACAGAGACTTGATGTCCCTGACGACAGGCATGCGACCGCATGGCCAAATGGCCTATACGGTCGCATATGCAATGGATTTTGCCCAATTTACCCATTTAACTATTTTTCTCCTTTATAAAAAAAATTTTATTCTCATTTTCAACCACATTCGATCAATTTTCTCTTAAAATATTTGAACAACACATTTATATAACAATCATCCGCTTGTTCAAATATTTCAACTCAACTTAGAATCATAACGATGTCACGCATAGTATAATGTATCTTTCGATTTAAACATTACATTAGTGCTAATATTGCAAAGTAATATCGAGATTCTAGGTAGCCTTAGATTTGAAACAGTTATCCCTTATAACATTATCGGCGATATCACACACGTGAACATTCTATCTCAATATGTTCCACGCAATTTTACTTTGGTGCGTTAATGGTCTTGTATTCGTCCGTATTCATGAACTTTTCAGAAAGCAACTTCAATTTTCCTTGAAGCGGCACCACTTCTAAGTTCACATAGAAGAAATTCTTATAGTGTCTTAGTTATGTTTAAAGATACTTGTACCATGTGCTGAATTTCTTTAAATTTTAATCAACATTCAATACCATAACCCCAGTACTTATATCTTTAGGATAGAGCTTTAAATTATATATGCTAAGTGATGTAATCAATTCACTTATCAAATGACTTGTTGTTACCCTTTGAACCCATAAATTACTCATTTTGTAATAACATGTAGGGTTGTCTTCATTGGTGAATTTTATTCAAGGAGTTTAAGTCTCATCCTACTCGATGTTAATCTTACCAACTCTTTGGTAAGTGATTTTGTAAGTGGATCAGCCAAGTTCTCGTTTGATCTTACATACGTAAGTGAAATTATTCTGTCTTTTATTAATTTCCTTACATAATCATGTCTAAGACTCATATGTCTAGACTTTTCGTTGTAGACTTCACTATAAGCCCTTGCTAGAGTAGTTTGACTATCACATAGTATAGATATTGAAGACTCATTCTTAGTATCTAATGGAACTTCATAAAGAAGATCTTCAAGTCATTCCGCTTCTTTTCTTGTTTCAGCCAATGCTATAAACTCAGATTCCATTGTGGAATATGTAATCATTATTTGTTTATTTGATCTTCAAGAAACTGCACTACCTCCAAGAGTGAACTACCAACCCGGTGTTTATTTGTTTTCACCAGTACTTGATATCCAACTAGTATCGGTATATATTTCAAGTTTAACTGGAAATTTAGAATATTAGAGTCCAAGATTTTTTGTTCTCTTTAAATAACCAAGTAGCCTTCCAATGCCTTCAAATGTTCTATACTTGGGTTACTTGTAAACCTACTAAGTTTACTTACAGCAAATGCAATGTCTGGTCATGTACATTGTACGACATATATTAGACTACCAATTGCACTTGTATTTAAGTTGTCCAACATCTCTTCCAACATTCTTCACAAGTTTGATATTTGAATCAAACGGAGTATTTGCCTCTTTAATGTTCAAATGTTTGAACTTTTCAATAACATTTTCAATATAATGTGATTGAGTTAATGCAAATCTCAAATCATTCTTGATCACTTTTATACACAATATGGTTTCTACTTGACAAAGATCCTTCATTTTGAATGTTGAAGATAGAAACATATTTATTTCTATAATACCATCCATGTGATTACTT
Organism: Fraxinus excelsior; assembly: GCA_019097785.1. NCBI lineage: Eukaryota > Viridiplantae > Streptophyta > Magnoliopsida > Lamiales > Oleaceae > Fraxinus > Fraxinus excelsior. The sequence goes on from CM032623.1 coordinate 30,679,828, forward strand.
ATAAGCAACATATCGTCCACATATAAACATACAAACACAATATGATTATCACGTTTTTAGCATATAGACATTTATGTACTGTATTATGCAAAAAATCAAAAGTCATGATAGCATTATCAAATTTCTCATGTCATTTTTTAGGAGTCTCCTTTAAACCATATAAAAATTTTGCAAGTTTATAAACTTTGTTTTTATTACCCGGAAGAATAAGACCTTCCAGTTGTTCCATGTAAACTTCTTCATCTAATTTCACATTTAAAAATGTATTTTTAACATCCATTTGATGTACATATAAATCATATATAGAAGTTAATGCAAAAAGAATTCTAATAGTAGTAATTCTAGCTATGGGTGCATAAGTATCAAAATAATCAATTCCCTCTTTTTGTCGAAAACTTTTAGCAACTAATCTTGCTTTGTAAGTTTGGATTGAACCATTGGTATTGTATTTCCTACGAAATACCTATTTACAATCAATAACTTTTGATCCAATCGGTAAGTCAACAACCTTCCAAGTATTATTGGACATTATAGAATCCATTTCATTATTTATAGCATCTTTCCAAAGTATACTATCTCTAAAAAATTTCTTCTTTATAGGATCACTGTCAATTTGAAGAACATAAAGAATTATTTTTACTACATCTTTTCTACTTGCTTCAACAAAGTATAGAGAAATCCGGTGAGAATCAATCTCATCATGTTCTAATATCTTCTCTTTATGAGTTCTCTTGCTTCTTCTAGGTTCATTAAACTCATTTACATCTTGTGAAGATGTTTCTAATGATTTATTAGAAACCGATTTTATTTTTTTATTTTTTTTAGTTTTCAATGGATTTTGAGCAATTTCATCCAATGTTTGGTTTTCTTTCTTTTCATAATTCATAAGGAGAAACTTTAAATTTTTTTTTTTTTTTGAAGGAATTCTATTATCTATATGACATGCATCAAGTAATATCTCTCCCCATAAATTATTAAGCAATTTAGACCTTGTTAACATATCATTTACCATTTCAACTAATGTTTTATTTTTCTTTTTCGCTAAACCATTTTGTTCTGATGTTCTAGGTGCACTACATTGATATATTATGTCATGCTCTTCACAAAAAAACGTTAAATTCTTTAGAAAAATACTCACCACTTCTATCACTTCTAATAATTTTAATAATTTTATTCTTTTGATTTTCTACTTCATTTTTATATACTTTAAACATATGAAATGCCTCATCTTTATGTTTCATTAAATGAACATAACAAAATCTAGAATAATCATCAATACAAATTATGAAATATTTATTACCTCCTCTTGTTAACATGTCATTAAGTTCACATATATCGGTATGAACTAAATCAAGTAATTTAGATGATCTCTCTACACTTTGAAAATATTTTTTAATCATTTTTTATTTAGCACAAATTTCACACTTATCATTTTTAGTTAATTCACATGATATCATTCAACATTTAACCATTCTATGCAAAGTGGAATATCCTATATGCCCTAATCTATCATGCCATAGATTTAAAGTACAAACAGAGTAAGAAGAAGTCATTGTATTAATATTGTCAATAGTATATAACTTGATCATTCCATTAGTAGAATAACATTTTCCAACAAAGAAACCATTGCGGGATTATACACGTTTTCAGGACTCATAAACACTTTTAATCCTCAATTTTCCCAACAAATCCCCACTTACAAGGTTCATATTCATATCTGGTACATGTAAAACATTAGTAAGAATTACAACTTTTTCGAATGTGAATTTTAATTCAATATTCCCTTTGCCTATGACATTTGAACAATGATCATTTTCCATTTGAATTTGTTGACCATCATCAATATCTTGATATGTCTTGTAAAGATACTTGTCATAGTAAACATGAACGGTGGCGCATGTGTCATACCACCATCCCGAAATTTTTCGTTTGACAGTATTTACTTCACTTATAGTAGCAACTATTTCATCCTTATCAATGAAATTCACATTACCTCCAATTTTACTTTGTTTTTTATGTCGGCATTCTTTCGCAAAGTAGTAGGTTTTTCCACATACAAAGCATTCTCCCATGGGCTTCTTTTTGAATTTGTTATTATCTTTAGTGAACTTTCTTTTGTTTACTTTAATGACTTTGTTGTTGCTCTCCACGGTGTTGGCTTTTGAAGTACCAACATGAGAACTTTTATTCCCATCTTTTACCTTTGTCTCTTCCTCAATTCGTAGATATTTTGAACTTGCTCCACTGAAAAGTCTTCGGAGTTGTGAAGAAGTTTCTTCAAATATCCTCTCCAAGTAGAAGACAATTTAGCAATAATTGCTCATACTTGGAATGATTCCTAAAGTTCTATCTTTACTGCTTTCAATTTATTAACAATGACTTGCAATTTATGTACTTGGGGGCAATAGAAAATGTTTTCTAAAAATTTGAAATCAAAGCACTTAGAAATTAAAAACATTTTAGTACCTTCTTTTTCAGCCTTGTACTTGTTCTCAAATACATACCAAATTTCTTTTGCAGATGTTGTCTTGGTGTATAAGTCATAAAGACGATTCGACATTGCATTCAAAATATGGCCACGACATATATGTTCATCTTCTTCACGCTTCTTTCGGTCCACCCTTGATTGTTCGGTATCTTTATCGAATGGTTTAGGTAGATCTTCCAAGTTTGGATCAAGAATGTAGAAGATTTTGAGCGCCGTTAACAAGAATTTAATCTCGTCTTTCCCCCTTGTAAAATTTGATCCATCAAATCGGTCTAGCCTCACCAAGTCTTGATAAGTTTGATTGTTGCCATGGTAGTATCTCCTTTAGTTGCCATTGCACAACTATAAAACTTTTAGATTGTTAAGATATTTTCGTCGAAGTAGATAACAAAGTCTCCAAAAAAGGAATAAATACAAAAACTTGAAAGTTATGTAAAAAAACACAAACCAAGAAAGCGAAGAAATGAAAAAGACTTGAATCGCAAAGAATGCTATCTTAAAAGCTTTATTTGCGCCCTCTTGATAATGAGAATGCTAAAGAATCAACACACAAATAGTTTTAGCAGATTTCAAGTCAAAAAACCGGGTTTCAAATAGCACTTTTGAAACCCAGAAATAAGGAACAAAGAAGAGTTTTCTATAAGAAAAAATCTAAGTGAATTTGAGATAGTTTGGGGGTGAATTTCAAAAAGTATAAGAGAGAAAATTGATTATTAAACTATGAATTCTATTCTTATTTATAGAGTTCATTCATACACATTCGTATGGGTGCCAACTTTTCACAAAACATTGGAAATTGAGGTTGAAAATGTGCCAAACAAATTTTAAAAATTATGTCCAAAGGCTAAATAATTTTCTCTATGCGATCACATAGAGGAACCAGAATAGGGACTTGATGTCCTTGATGATGGCCATGCGACCACAAGGCCAAATGGCCTATGCGACCGCATAGGCAATAGATTTTGCCTAATTTATCCATTTAATCGTTTTTCTCCAATTTTTTTATTTTTATTCTCCTTTTCAACCACATTTGATCAATTTTTCTTTTAAAATATTTGAACAACACATTTATATAACATGTGTTTGGTTGTTGGGTTAAACTCAACCCCGATGCAATTAAACAACTATCTCGCACATTGGTGGTCCCGCCACATGGAGTATCATTTGTTTCTCAATTGCTGTTTACTCCAATTATGGTCGACGTGGTGTTGAACAAGAATATCACTCGCTCCCACCCATGTTTAGTGAAGCACCTATCCTATCGGTGACCCTCTGTGATGGCTATTTTGCAAACCTTGATGAACACCTTTACGATGGTCAGACTCTATCTAGCATTTTTACGATAGCCTTCTTTGTTGTTCACTTCAGATGGTGCAGATGAACCGACATGTGGGTGGTTACCAACCTGCGTGCATGAGTTATGTTACAAAAATGCATCAACTACAACAATTTGGTACAGAAAAGGGGAAGGAAGACGGCTCCGATTACGAACTTAAGGATCAAAACTGAAATTGAAGTCGACAAAGTTTCGCGTATTGACCTGGGAGAAATATGGATCCATGAGTAGTAGTTAATTGTAGATCAAAGCCATATAGAACTTTCAACGCTAGGGACTGATTTGATGGGGCACATCTCTGATTGCAGACAACTCATCTTGACGGAGTCTTTTATTACCTCCGACACCTGATTGTTGGAGAGAGATTGAGAGCTGTAGAAGAACCATCCAAATAATTTGAAACTTGTTTGTGGGTTGGGCGTCGAGAAAATGGTAGCAGTCAGTGGTGGACTGCACAAATTTGAAAATGGAGAAGGAATGGTCATAACGCTCCGATGAGAAAGAAAGCAGTGAATAAAAGTTGATTGGGTGGTTGGTCGGTTGGAGGAAAGTCAAAAGGGAAAATATTTTCTGTGTCAGAATGAAAGCTAATGGAATGTGCCGTAGACTGTGCGATATTCTATTTGTCCGAAAAGGATAATTCTATTTGTACAAAAAATGGTGTACCGAAAATGTTACACCCCCTCACATACGCGCGGGGCCCGCGTGAATAAAAAACTCTCAAATGTGTGGTCTCCACACCTATTGTGGAGTAAAATGTTTGACCAATCACTGAACTTTAACATGACTTTAACATGGTCACGACTTACGTACTAAACTTCAAATTGCCTCTCAATGGTCACTGAACTTTCGGTTGTTGCACCACATCCAACACTCACCAAATTCCGTTACCATCGAAGGAGGGGCGAATCCAGGAATTCAACCCAGCACGGGCGGAGACCGTTGACCCGTGACCGTTGACCGTTGCCCGATGACCGTAGACAATCAACTATCGTAATAGCCGAAAATATAATTCGATACATATATAAATGCACTAAAACATAAAAAGTATATACATATGAAAATATGTTTCAATACAACCCAGAATACTAAAAAAAAAAATACAACCCTACTCTGTAACTGCAAACTTAGACAACTGCATTCTTCGGGGTCTCATATTTTGAAAACGTTGCAATATTGTTTCATTCTCAAGTTTTAAAAAAATATCTTTCTCTACGTAAACTGTCAAATTCTCATTCAACCATTCATCTCCCATTTTGTTGCGCAAGTCGCTCTTGATTAAATTCATAGCAGAAAATACCATTTCAACACTTGCAGTTGCCACAGGTAATATCAAAACCAAGGTGATCAACCTATAAACCAACGGAAAATAACAGTAACTTCCAGTTTCAACCAACTTCCGAGCTACACAAGATATGCTATTGAGGTTAAAGAAAGCTGCATTCATTCTCACCAACATAAGAAACTTGTCAAGTTGATGTCTAAGTAATAAAAGCTCTTCACTATTGAAGTCCAAAGGATATAACTGAGCAAGACGCAACAATTTACCCTGATCAAAAGCCGCAAATGAATTTTTTGGATTTAAACATGCAATGCAAGTAAAGAGCTCGGTAGTTGTTTCTGAAAAACGATCATTCAACTCTTGCAAGATTGAGTCAATCACATGACAATACAAATCAACATAAAAGCGATGATAATAAGTCACTTGCTCAGCTGCATGCCTAGGTCGACCTTTTACTACTACAACATCATCCAAATTAGGCACTAAAATATGTCTATCAACACAAAACCCAATCACCCTGCGCAACAGAGTTTCCCAACCATTGTCTCTCACGTTCTGCAATGCACACTTACACAAATTCAATAACATCATAGCATTCTGAATATCCTGATCCTTTTTCTGTAAAGCTTGTGAAAGGTCATTTGTAGTTGCAAGAATTTCAAACATAAAGTGGAGACTAAACACAAACTGAAAATCTTGCATAGTGTCCATTTGTCTTATGGCCATTGATTTTTGATCTGAATTTACTCCATCTTCTGATATATTCTCAAGAACATCTATGATAGCATTAAACATATCAATGAAACGAGTAACTGTCATTAGATGCGAGCCCCATCTAGTATCACCTGGGCGAGCCAAACCCATTTCTTGAAATTGACCAGTTCCACTAGATAGTTCCCCAATATGAAGCTTGTCCAGAATATTAGAATGGTAACTTGATCGAAGAGCATCTACACGCTTACATGATGCACCAACCAAATTCACAATAATAGCAAGCATGTTAAAAAAATCACCAAGCATAGAATTCCTACGTGCCACGGAAACAACTGATAACTGAAGTTGATGAGCAAAGCAATGAACATACATGACATGTGGGTTCTCTCTTAGAATTAAAGCTTTCAAACCATTAAACTCACCTGACATATTGCTTGCTCCATCATAACCTTGACCTCGCAGGCTAGATATGCTCAATCCATATGTAGAAAACATTGTATCAATGGGAGATGCCCAAAAAGTATCAGTAACATGGGAGATGCCCAAAAAACGCTCCTTCAATTGCCCACTTTTGTCAACAAATCTCAAAACAACTGCCATTCTTTTATAGAGTTATCACGAGCCTCATCAACCAAAATCGAAAATAAAGAATCACCTATCTCATTGATAATAGCCCTTGTCGTCTCCACTGCACAACAATTAATCAAATCCTTTTGGATGTTTGGTGAAGTCATTTGGTCATTTGCAGGAGCATTACTAAATAATACTTCTTTAACTTCCTGACAACGATCTCCATACCATTTTAGTAGCTCAACTAGATTTCCTCTATTCAGAGACTCTTTCGATTCATCATGACCACGAAATGACAATCCTTGCATCAAGAGGAATCTAGTACAATGTAGCACCGCTGTCAATCTCATCCTATAGTTTTGTTGTTGATTACTACTTTGGCTAGAAATAACATAGGAGATGCTCTGCTTTTGATTCATCAAGTTCGTACACTTTGCAAAAGATTGATTATGAGCACTATCAAAGAGACCGACATGATCTTTCAATGTCTTTTTGTGCTTCCAATCCCTAAAGCCGATTTGAGTGAATACATGTCCACCTCCTTGACCCCCTCTATCGGGTTTGAACAAGTAACAATGCAAACAATACGCAACATCATTTTCTATACTGTACTCCAACCAATGAAATTCAGAGAACCACTTTTTTCGAAAACACCTATTATCATTCCCTATTCGTCTTCTTGGAAAGTCATGTCCATATGGTTGACAAGGACCTTTCTCCAAGTATGCCATCCTCACATCATCTCTGATATTAGGATCGTATGATTCGATAGATGGACGTTTCCCTGGATCAGATTCAAGATTATCCACATTGAATTGATGCCGAGACTTCTTTGCATTATTTACTAACTTTTGTGCTCGGCTAGAATCAGTGGCGGGACTAGATGCACAACTAGAGAATGAAGAACTATGTATGAACTTTCGTTTCGGTTGAAAAAATCGTTCCATAATCTGCAAAATGCCCCAAATTATTTTTCAATTCAAAATTGATTAAAAACAGTGTACACATGGACATGGTTAATGGTTTAATTGAGCCAAATATCTTCACGCCGAAGACTCTTCAGACTCTTCACTTATCCTTAAATCCTAATTTCCTAAAAGGCTAAAACCCTAAATCCCAAATCACAATTCAAAATTCAAAATTCAAAATTATACGTCGTAACTCGTAGTTAATATAAATTCACAAAATAGAAATATGCAGTCCAGGGGCTGCACCCATCACTTCAATTTTCATTTATCATAAATTCATAATTCATTAATAGCAAATAACAAATTAACAAAATTTGAAAAAAAAAAAGGAATATAACAACACAAATATACAGTCCAGGGGCTGCACCCATCACTTAAATTCACATTTATCATAAATTCATAATTCATTAATAGCAAATAACAAATTAACAAAAACTAAAAATACAAAAACACAAATATACAGTCCAGGGGCTGCACCCATCACTTAAATTCTCACAATCTCATTTATCATAAATTCATAATTCATTAATAGCAATTAGCAGATAACAAATTCACAAAAACTAATAAATAAATAAAAACACAAATATACAGTCCAGGGGCTGCACCCATCACTTGAATTCTCATTTATCATAAATTTATGATTCATTAATAATATTAAATAATAATAGCAATTAAATTTGCAACTAACAAATTAACAAAAATAGAAAAAATAAATAAATAAATTAGTCATATTATACCTTCCTCCAGCAGCCCCTGCCCTACCCAGCTCCAGTCCACAGATAGCGGCCCAGCCCAACTGTCCAAAGCCCAAAAGTCCACAGATTCCAGCTTCACTCCAGGCTCCAGCAGAAAGCTCTCCTCAGTCCGCCAGTCTCGCAGAATCGAGCCTCCAGTCGGCAAACGGCAGTCACGGTCTCTCACGAATCCACCCCAGTCTCCACCGCGGCACCGCCACAGGCCACAGCCCAAGCCCCAAGTCTGCCGTCCCGTCCTCGGTCGGTCCTCCTCAGTCCTCACCTCAGAAGTTAGACCCCCAAATTAATTTCACCAAGCTACTGCCTTAACCCCGTCGCCCATTGCTCAGAAGTTAGACCCCCAAATTGATTGTTAAATGGATTGGATTCTATTGTTAAACAGATGGCTATGGAGTCATCCAATTCGGTATTTGTTAAAACTTAAATGGGCCTTTTATTTTTTTAAAATCAGGCCCAACAACTTATTTTTTCTCCAGCCCAACCCCACGACAGCCTTCTTCCTCCTCCTGGCTCCTGCTGCTTCCTTCCCGGCGAACCCAGCACGGGCGGCCGCGGGGGCTAGCCAGGTGCTGGGTCCGCCACTGCATCGAAGCTGATGTGGTGGACGTAAAACAAACGTGGAAGGTGACAACAGTTTAAAATTTCAACAACTTACAAAATTCATTTACCTCATCTACAAAATGTCACACAAACATGATTAAACTCTCTCAAAACACCAAAATCCCCAAATCACTCCCGTCTCCTTCCCCACAACCCTAAATCGCGACAATTTCCACTCTGCTACCCCACAGCCTGCTAAACGAAAGACATGTCATCGAACTCCAGCCAATTTTTTAACGAAAAACGATGCTATTACGGTTATCCAATGAAGATTAAGACTTCTTGGACGAAATGAAATCCTGGACAGCGATTTCATGGCTACTGGTTCTATGGGAAAAGGGATGTCTGTAATTATTTTGATTGGTTGGATGAAGAACCGTAAAAGGGGTACAAGATTATCATCTTTGGGTTGTTAATATTGAAAAATCTGCACAATGAAGAAAAACATATACTTTACAGGAAGCTAAAATTATACAAGCTAGGCTTGTAGACATTGCTAATGTTTTATACTTTTCGTTATTATTTTACGAAGTAGGCGGTCCCGTTGTTAAGTTTCAACGTTTTCCAGGCTTTTGGGTAGAAGATTCAATCTATAGACAATAGAAGCTTCAGTTGGTGTTAATGATGTTATGTTGTATAATCTTCCCATTTAGTTATGATGTGTAATCATCCCATTCAGTTGGAAGCTTCAGTTGTTGTATTTCAAGTTTGACGTTGTTATGCTGTGTAATCATCCCATTTAGTATTGGAAACTTTTGATGAACTCATGGACATTCTTTTGGCTCCCAGACTATTAGACGTTCTCCTGATGTATTGCATTGTTTTACAGTAAGAGGAATAGGAATAAACAGAACTATTAACATTGAACATCATTGCAATTCACTTAAGCATCAAGTTTGCTCCTCACAAGTTTCACAAAAAATTGAACGGCATTGCATTTCCAAATTCCATAAGTATCATTTTGGGTTTGATCTTTTAAAAAACATAAGTCGTTCAACAAAAAATAAACTAAAGGCTTTCGTTAATTCAGCCTATCACAAAACTGACATTGACGTCATCCAAAAGTAAAAGGAATTTTGCTCCAATCCCAGATCTTCAGACACGCCGTTTAGAAGTAGCAACGATTATCTTGGAGTTTCGTCGAGCTTTAGCTTTAGCAGCCCGTAATTGTGAAGACTCACTTTTGTGAAGTTGTTGGAAATCAACAACTGAATCTTCCAATGTCATATTCACCCGAACATCTACCCTAGCATCCATGGTCAGGACAGTATTTTCAACCGTGGATGATGTGTGGCTCGACGATGCTCTTCTTCTTCTGGCTGGAGCTAATTTTCCCTAAGATGAACGACAAACAACATAAGTTTCAGTTTTAGCTGTTTATATAGAGTTGAGGTTGGTGTATTAGAAGAAGTAATTATCCTTGGGGTGACATCAAGTGATCTTGGGACTTCAATTGGTTCTATCTTTCCTTCAAACCAATCCTACAATAGACATTTCAAAGAATAAATATATATGGTACACAATGTTGGAAAATATCACAACTATAAGACATAAACTGAATGCACTCACATTATTTGGTGTATCCTTCCTATCATGGTAACGTTTGTTGTGTCTACGTAGCTGGCAAATGGAACACATCATTGTAACTTGACCTTTCTTCCTCACATATGATTTCCCTTGTGAATGCACAATCATCTCTTCTGCTCGTTGTGAAGAAGTTAGTGTACATGTGTCGCACACAAAACCTATGCGAACAATGGATGTGTATATACAATCGTTAGCATCGTGTTCAATAGCAGTAAGCCGTATACCACCAAAGATTCCACGTAAATGGTACCCATCAACCCCAATAACCCTCCTACAACTATCAACAAAACCTGTCTTGCAAGCCTTGAAGCAAATGTAAATCCCCTGGAATGTATGTTGAGTATTGGTTGCTATGACGATAGTGGACCTAGGATTTGTACGTAGAATTTTAGCACCGTAGCACCTCAATGTAGCGAATTGATCCTCAATAGTTCCATTCAACAATTCTTTGGCATATCTCATCATCTTCCAAGCAACATTCCTGCTAATCTCAATCATTAGGTCTTCTTTAACCATGGTAATTATGCTCATTGTTTTCCAATCTGGGTCAGCCTTGAATTGGTTAATATAACGTTGTGCCTAGAAATAGTAATTACAATTTATGTTGTACTACTCTCGACTGCAGGTGTAGTCCGAACTGTATGACTTCACTTGGACCCTATCCTTGTCACCCATATATGATGCCTAAATCCTCCATTTGCAGATGTCTTTGTAAACACCCTGAACTCTTTTCGCATCATTTGCCTTGAATTTAACATTATAGCCATTCACCGCACCGTAATTTTTTACTGCTTCACGGAACTCGATAACATCCCTGAAAAGCTGTCCCACCTCGAACCATGGATTGCTCATCCGAGTCTAGGCCAAAAACTCTGGAAACTTGCAGCCAACGTCATGGTTCGATGAATCACCAAATACCAATTCTTCAGAAGATGGAAACTCCAATTTATCATCCGCTTCAAATTCTCCTTCAACTTCATGTGTGTTCCCTAACTAGTTGTCTTGTTAGAATTCATCCATATTCAGATCAACTTCAATCCCTTTAGTGACGTTCTCATCATACAAGGCATCGTCATCTTCAAAATCCAACTCATTCACAGAGGTAGTAAAGTCCGAATCTTCTACATTTCGAAAGTGCCTGTACATTTCAAATGAAACTCGCTAATGAGTGACCTTAAACCATTCGAATAGTTGAAGTTTTACACACAAAAAAACAAGATAAAAAATAGATATATAAAAATTGGTGTACAATAGGGAAATGAAACAACTACAAAACAAAAAAACATTGTTTGTTTACACACATGGATATTTCACTTACAATGGCAGACATAATAAACGACAATAATGCATAAATTCGTAAAATGTCAAGAATTATACCTCCATGTGAGCGGTGTGAAATTACAATAGGAGACGTTTTCCGTTCAGCAGGCTGTGGGGTAGCATAGTGGAAATGGACGGTCGCGATTTAGGGTTGTGGGAAAGGAGACGGTAGTGATTTGGGTATTTTCTCAAGTGGGAGGGATTTTGGTGTTTGGAGAGAGTTTAATCGTGTTTGTGTGGCATTTTGTAGGTGAGGTGGATGAATTTTGTGAGTTGTCGAAATTTTAAACGGTTGTCACCTTTTACGTGTGTTTTCCGTCCACCACATTAGCGTCAATGGTAACGAAATTTGGTGAGTCTTGGATGTGGTGCAACGGCCGATAGTTCAGTGACCATTGAGAGGCAATTTGAAGTTCAGTGAGTAAGTCGTAACCATGATAAAGTTCAGTGATTGTTCAAACATTTTACTCCCCTACTGTGAATGTAGGTAAAAGATTAGGTAAAAAAAGGGTGTACATGTAGCATTGTCCGAAAAGGATAATTCTAAAAATGAGAAAGAAATGAACTACAAACATGGGCTTATTAATGTATTGAAAAAATAGCAAAAACCTGATTTGAAATTTCTGTGACATTATTAAATGGACATTTGAAATTATTAAATACTATTATTTAGTAAATAAGTTATGCTCAATGAATTAAATTTATGTTTTTAGAAAAAAATCAATCAAAATAATATGTGATATTATTGTTGGTACTCTAAGAGGAAATGCTTTGTCGAGTCTGGGGTTAAGGCAATGCTGCCCATTGTCTCAATATCTTTTTATTTTATGTGTTGAGCTTCATCTCCTTTCTTTTGTGTTTTTGAACTGATTTTTTAATTTTGATGGCTTTTAATTTCCTTATTTATTTCTATACATATAAATTATTTTTCGCATGTAGTATTTTATTTTTTTCCTACTTGTATATACATATGGAAGGCTGATAAGGGCGAATACAAGGGTGGCTAGGGTCACGTGACCTTCCAACTTTTAGGCAATTTTTTTTTTTTATTTCTTTGTTTTCGTCTCAATTTTAAAAGTCATTATGGGATACCAAACGAAATCGAAATATTGCCTTCTTAATACTATTTCGAAGTACTCACGACCATTTTCGAGAACTATATCATAGAAATATAGAATGGTCTAGACATATATCGAAAATAGTTAAATATGTCTCAAACGAGCGACTTAAAAAGAGGCGTCTAACTCGTTCTTTCTTTAAAAAATCTCAATTATTTCATTAACATTGATTATTATTGCGCGACAAATTGCTCAATATAATTTACATCATTTTGTTAGAAAATTTTACACGGGGTATGACATCAAAAGTTTTCGAAATTTTACATCCGAAAAAGTCATATCCCATGTACATTTTCAAATGTAAAATTATATAGGATATGATTTTTTTTATGTAAAATTTATCACAAATTTTTTGAAAGTTTGATTGTACCACCTAACTCAAAATTTTTGCGTCCACCACTCAATGTTGAAGCTTTTCTTGGGGTTCTTTAAGAGTGCTCAGAAACAAAAACTGAAGTTTGAAGAATTTTTTCTTTGCTTCATTCTTGTCAAAAAAAAAATCCACGTGGCAGTCGTGTGTGAAATGGGTAGTTCTGTTGAGTATGCGACAAGGACATTAGCGCATCAGTAAGTGGGTTGGTCTGGGTCGTGGTGACAAGGCCAGATTCGAGCTAGACGAGTTGCCTAAGAGTTGTTTTCCTACCCCGAGAACAAGAACCCCTGTAAAGCTACTTGGAAGAGAGGATGCAAGTGTGCAAGCTCCACTTTTTCATCGTTTCTTAGCTGGAAATTAGCAATCTTGGTTTATAGTTTAGGCAAAGGAGTTGAGCATTTTCATTTTGTACATTCTGCCCATTGAAGATAAAATAGAATTCTCTGTATAATAATGCTCTCACATTTTTATTGTCCATAAGAACTAACATGAATTATGTTGTGCCAATTTGGAATATTAGATGCCTTCGATGTCTCTTACTTTTTTTTTGTTTTTGTTAAAAAAAGGTAAAAATTATCTATTTTTTAATTGTGTCGTCAAATGTCATGTTTCAAGAAGATGATTAGTTAAAGCATTAGAAATTTACTAATAATTTGTTGGTTTCCAATCTCAACAAGTCACATTGGATCCAACATGAGCTCATATTGATATTAGGTAATCAAAGGGACTAATTCGACACGAAAGTCAAGCATTTAAGGTTGGATCACATGACTTACCCCGTTAGGTTATCTAGAAATATCATCACAAGTAAGGTGAAATAATGTTTCTCAATGACGTCAGCACCATTATTTATAATCAATTAGAGACAAAATGTTGTCATTCTTGATGACAGTACTATCATGCTCGCCAATCGGGAGAAAGAAATTATTACCTAGATTATAGGTAATGATGATCTAGGTCACAGACTACGATTTATGTGTCATGATGGATTGTGTTGTACCCCTAACCAATGAAAACTTAGCAAATAGGGTGGCGACACACATCTCAAGAATGAACAGAATAGCTTGACAAGACTAAGAAGGAAAAACTCATATTCTAAATCCTATATAAAGAAGTAAAAGCCTCAAAAAAGGGCCAAGCTAAACATTTTCACTATAATACATTATCAAAAATCATGAAAAAATTTCTATTAACTATTTTCCAGCAATCAAACACAGTTATTCTATCTATTTTTCTTTAAATTGATCTGAATTTACCACATAATTTTTAGTCATCTACATGAGTAATTAACTCTAAAATTTACTTCTAAGTTCATATTAGAATGAAGTCATCAAACGTGTATTTCGGGTTCGGGGGGGTCAAGAATGTAATTTAGGAACAACTCAAGGGCTATTTCGTTACTAAAATCTCCATTTTTGTACCTCCCTAGGGTTTTATAACCACACTACATATCTCGCCTTTGCTTCGTCTCAAACTCTTTCCTTAAGCCGCGGGAGTAAAACCCTAGAGACGCTTTCGGTAACTGCCAATCTCTACTTTGCTTAACTTTGTGTATATACATGCGAATGCTTATGCGATTTATGTATTCTGATGTTTTCAAATTTTGATACTTTGGGTTTAGGGTGATTAAGGAGTGCAGTGAAAATGGCGACTGTTCCGGGGCAGCTGATATGGGAGATCGTGAAGAAGAACAATTCGTTTTTGGTAAAGGAGTTTGGGAATGGAACTGCCGGAGTTGTGTTCAGCAAGGAGCCTAACAATCTCTACAATCTCCACTCCTACAAGCATTCCGGTTAGTTTACACGAATCACTTTATTAGCAGTAATTTTTTGTTCTTTTCTTCAGAGCCGATTTTTTTTTTTTTTTTGTTAGTTTCGAATTTGGGTTTTTTATGTACTTGTGTCGATCAAGATGTTTTGTTGGCTCCCAAATGAGCAAAATAAGTCTTTCGTGAATAGTTCGGGTTATGTTTGTTAAGACCTGTTCGGTAATATTTTGCGGTTGCCAAGGTTATTTGGGATATAATTTCGTGGTTGCCTAGACTATGTACGGGAGCGATATTCTTTTATATAAAGCTTGGGAACATCAAAGAGCCTAATTGGCATGAAACTTCATTTATTTTCTTTAAGAAGATGATTTACAATCTCAATTTTGTTTGGTTGCGAAGAAAATGTTGAGTTGTAGCTTTTTTATTTATGTTTTACTAGTTATCATCTTGCTAAGGTTTCATTTTCGTGTCTATGAAAATGATTGATAATGCAAAGAACAGACTCTGTAATAATCATGCTGTTTTACACTTTAAGTTAACTTGTATACCAATTAGGTTTGATGACTTCATTATATTTTAGGCTGAATATTCACTTGTTGTTTGAATAATAAGCTGCATTTTCATCTATGCGGGTTTTTTCTTTATGGTGCAAGTCACAAATTTGTCTTCAATGGCACCGGAATTGATTTGTTTGTGAATAATTTTGTTTAGGATTGGCAAACAAAAAAACAGTGACAATTCAACCTGGCAAGGATCATTCAGTGCTGCTAGCAACGACAAAGACCAAGAAACAGAACAAGCCTGCCAGTGTGCTTAACAAGTCTGTTATGAAGAAAGAGTTTAGCCGTATGGCAAAGGCTGTTTCAAATCAGGTATCTAGTCCTTCGTGTAGTTTATTTGTAAGCCTATCTGTTATGTTAATGATTGTCTTTTATAATAATACTTGTAAATCAAAATATTTGGCGAGTTGATCACTTCCTAAATGAGTTACCTGGTTTTTCCCGATTTAATTCTGTTCGACTTCTAGGTTAATAGTCCTTGATTAAAAGGGTATCCATGTGGGCCTTGTAATTGATATTAAAGAAACAGGATATGATCCAATATGTTGAAATAACATTTGTCTTATTGTGGTTTCGAGATGTAGCCCCTGTTTGATCCCCATTTTTTTTTCCAAACTCATTTTCAACCAGACATTCTCTCAATATAATATTTACACATAACTTTTCACTACTTTTTAACCACACATTCTCCGACAAATCATTATTACAAAATCTATTCTCAATAAAAATGCGACTCAAACAAACCCGTAATAACATATGTGAGATGCTATTACAGACAATTTTACTAGGTTCTGTGCAATATATTTGTAATACTGCTTCTAATGTTATAAAGCTTTATTTCTCTATAACACTGTAATTCTTTGCAGCATTTTCTTTTCTTTTCTTTTTATTTTCACAGTTTGCCCTTTTCATCTGCATCCTAATAAATTAATTGCTGTACTAACCACTGGGAAAAAAATTTCTTCTGTTGTGCAGTAGTCTTGCATTTAGCAATCTGTTTACCTCTTTTTATCTGGTACTCTCTGAAGAGATCAATTGCTTTACCCTTCCCCATTCCTTCATCCAAACAATCTATCATCAAAACACATTGTGAATCCTCTTGTTTGGAGTTACTGTAAAAACTATGGATCTCTTTCACCTCAAATGAGCTTCTTTTTTACTCCATTGCAGTATATTTGATTTGGTTATATTGGCATTTTTTTGAGTTATAGTACTGGCGTTCTCTCTTTCTTATGTATTGTGGAAAACAAGTACACTTTTTGACCTTTCCATATGGGGAATTCACCTTTTCCGAGTGCAGGTGGCAGATAACTATTATAGGCCGGATCTGAAGAAGGCAGCTCTTGCAAGATTGAGCGTTGTGCGCAGGAGCCTTAAAGTTGCCAAATCTGGTCCGAAGAAGAAGAACAGACAGGCTTAATGTCCCTGGTATAAAGTGAAGTAGCAGTGGAATTGTTTTGATGCTATGGTGCCAATTTTTGCAGTTTTCGTTTTCTTTTTCTGTCTTCTTTCTTTTGACCAACTTTTCTTTAGTTGAAGTTGTAATCTTATTCTTCTTTAGTGCCCAAATTGAAATAGTACTATTTGTTTTTCTCACTTATAGTGTGTGATTGACATGATATTGTTGGCTTTTCAAATGCTTGATTTAGCTCATGTTTGAGTCACGGTAAAATTTTCGTTTTTATTTTCATTCTTCTACTCATTTTCAATCACACGTCCTTCAATAAAATACTATTTTTCATCACATTAATAACTTTTTTTTTTTTTTTTCAACAACATATTTTCTATCAATTTACTATTTCAAAATAAATTCTTCTAAAATAACGTGGCTTAAACACACTATTATTATTATTATTATTATTATTATTATTATCACTATGCTTTGTCATCTATCATGAAATATTTGTCCGATTTAAATATTGCCAGTGAACGGTTCATTAACAAATAGTAAAATAAATTTTTGAATCCAAGTAGCGTATGTGCAGGATTCTACTAATTTAAGTTTGAACTAATTTAACCTTAGTCGAAACAATGAAAATTTATGATTTTTTTATAATTATATTGCAACCAATTATTATGTATGAATGTAGGACTTAAATTAATCAAAATGAATTCAAAATTATACTGAATGCAAGTTTTATGAAAATCTAATGATGAAAAGCGCACGAGGATCTCGAGTTTCACATGTTACCTTTTTTCTCAACACAGAAAGGGACACCGTGCGGCAGTTGTTTACTCCGTTAAACTACCTTCCACATTTTCTCGATCGTGTCGGGACGAAAGTAAATTTCATCACAATTTAAAGAAAGATTACAACATGAAATTGAAATGCATTGAAATTAACTTGATCATTTATTGCTTGAAAGCTGAACATTACAATAGACGAAAGTAGGAAATTACAATGGCTAGTGCAAGGGGAAGAACACTAGAAAACTTGAAAATGTTTGAAAAACTAATACCTTCTATAATAGCATTCTGAACAAAAACACAAGTGACGGAAGTAGACGTTTAAAGTCTTTAGAATTATACTAAAATTTTCTAATTTCTAACTATTTTACAATTGAAATAAAATATTTACAATGTACGGTCAAAGTTGGGCAAATTGCGGCTGCGACAGGGTCATGGGGCTTATGTAAAGTTGCGGTCCGTGAAACTGAGTCTCGTATCAATTTCCTCTTAACCATAACATTACAATTTAATTATGAAGATTAATATTTTTAAATTATTTAACAGCTTCTTTTGTGTAAAATTAAACTTCTGACAATATTTTTATGACAAATGCGAACATACAAGAATATATTAAAGATTTATAAATATTTAAATATCACGTAAAGTATAACAGTATATTTTTTTATCCCTTATTGATTTTTACGACAATTATGACTGTCTAACTTATTTTTCATATTTCGAATGTAAAACAAGTCACAATATTCATACAATTAGTGATCGAATAATTGTAGATTGTTCAAAGCTAAAAATGTACTTCAATGTAAAAAACAAGGTTCAAAAGTTGAGGTTCACAATAAAATGTTCATCGTGATCCTAACACAAATAATATAGCCTAACATGATAAAGAGAGAAGCTAACATAAAAGATGAAATTCATAACCCGAGGAAGAAAATCAAAATAGTATAACTTCGTCTTTATCTAGAGGTGGTGATTACGCCCAAAGAATAACACGATAGTTGCAGTGCAGTTTTGGGGTGTCGTATTCACAGGGAGATGAAAAAATATTTAAAGGATAAAAAAAATGATTAATTGTTCTCTTAAATGTAGCTATGTCAACGAGTCGAATCGAAAAAAAAAAGCTCAAGCTAGGCTAAGGCTTTTTTTGGCCTGAGCCGAGTCGAGCAAAGTCCGACCAAAAAAACGAGGCTTGGCCTGGGCTTTCGCTCCGAGCCTTAGCGGGCTGAGCCGGCTCGGATTTTTTTGATTTTTTTAAAATACAAAGGCAGGCAGCTTCAGGCCTTTGATTGAACAATGGAAAAAACATAACTGAATCCATGAAAATCTTGTAAATATTAAATTGAATTCAATGTAAATTTAAGAGAATGAAAATATAAATTATAGCATTGTTTGACAATGAAAAGATCAAAATAAATAAATAAATGACATGAAATCACCAATTCCAACCGAGTTCTTTCGTAGTTTCACCAAGATCTTTAGTTCCTCATGTGTTTCTTGAGCAAAAACCAGAGTAAAATCATGTATGGAGGCGTTCTGAGGTGTTCTAAGTTCTTTTAGGGTTGAGAAATCTTGCCAAAATAATTTACCGTAAGTGTTTGAGTCGTAGAAATAAACTTGAAATTTCATCACGAAAATGACCCATGCGGCCGCAAGGGACAAAGAATTGCAACCCTTGAATTCTCGGTAGATGACCATGCGGTTGTTTCTCCGCCGAACAGCTTTTAGTATTTTGATCGTATATTTCTCTCACGATGTTCGATTAAGGTGATTCAAGATGCGTTGAAAAACTAACTCAAAGGGCTACAACTTTTCTTCAGATGTAAACTTCCAATTCGATCGTTTGCCTAGTCAAACACTGGTTTCAATATGATGCTGAAAACTGGTGCAAAACTTTTCAGCTTGAAAGTTGATATGAGATAATGTCTTGGCTATATTTTGCCCATTTGACTTCTTTCTTCATCCAATTGACATCTAACACTCTCAAATCTTCATCACAAGGTTGGAAACAAGTTTATAGTATTTGCACTTTAGTCCTTGAACTTTCACTTTCCTCCATTTTGGTCATCTTTCACTTATTTCTCCTTATTTTCAACGTATTCGTCCATTCGCAAACTAAACCAAAATATAAGAGTACTTAGAACATTTAGGTGCCAATAAATCTTGAAAACGTAATTATTAGTGGATGAAAAACGTGATAATTGCATTATTACCACACCCCCAACTTGCTTATTGCTAGTCCCTAGCAATTTAATTCAAAATAAAATGATCAAAGACTAATCAATATTGTAAGTTAAATTATCAAGTTCTAATTTAACCACAATTCATGATTTCTTCAAATTCAATACTACACGAAATTAACAATGTCACAATTATCAAGACGTCAAAGACTTATACCAAATGTGTGAGTGTGTGTCGAGCCATAGCCATCTTACAGCTAACCCTAACACATGCAACATCAAGTATATCTCAAACTGAATGTTCAACACCATAACTCACGTGTTTCAAAGTGTTTAGGTGAGATTTCTTTCTATGGAGCTAAGAAAGATGAACGCTCAAATTTGGAGGTTTAAACAATAGTGCACAAGCAACAAACAAATATTAATTATGTGATAGATATACTACCAAATGAGAATTCATCAACTTCTTACCACATCCTACTTGGGATCAAAACGGTCAATACAAAGGGTTGTAATGAAGTTCATGTTGGATCGTATGAGAAGAACAGATATAAAAATTTAAATACTTCCAAGCACATAGTTAAGTATCTTGTCAAATATCTTCATACATCACATCTTTCAATCAAAACATTCTTCAATATTTCAAACCCTAAAATAAATATATGTTTTTTTTCTCAATTTTTTTCTCTTTTTTTTTGTGGGCCTGCCTTACTTGAGTACATATCAACTTTTGTCTATTTCTTTGCTTCAATTATTTACAAATAAACATCCATACCTACTATACACTTGGAAGTAAAAAGATGAAAAAAAATATGCACAAAAATTGTACTCTAATGTGGAGAAGTATGGATAACATAGGTGCATGAAGAAAAAGATATATATGTGTATGGCTCAAAGTGGCTACTAGGGGTATTGAAAAGAAAGGTTGAAAGCTCAAATGTCAGTCCTAAATTGACTTTTATCATTTCCCAAGTAATCCA
This sequence comes from Fraxinus excelsior, assembly GCA_019097785.1. Lineage (NCBI taxonomy): Eukaryota > Viridiplantae > Streptophyta > Magnoliopsida > Lamiales > Oleaceae > Fraxinus > Fraxinus excelsior. The sequence continues at coordinate 30,700,611 of CM032623.1, forward strand.
TCATCTTACCACAAGCCATGTAGTGTTATTCCCAAATGAGTTTCCAATTCACAAGATCAATAAATACTTAATGCCATATTTTAGTATATTGTGGCTCTCAATACTCACCAAGTACCTCACAAGGAAAACTTCAGCAAGAGACTCCTCTAACTACATGTGTTAAACCACCATCTTACCACACGGTTTGTGTGCACGAAAAATTTAGCAAGTATCATGACATCTAGATTTTCATAACAGAATTAACTCCTAGAGGCAAATTTTGTCATTCAAAAGCATAAACATGTAGTAAATTAGAGGCTCAAACCATAAAAATTTTGAAAATTCACAATAAAATCCAATAGATCCTCCCCCCAACTAAAATCTTGCATTGTCCTGAATGCATAAACATGAAAGCCAAATGAAGATATATCACAAAAATTATGCATTGAATCAAATTAAACTTGAATGATAGGAAGTTTGAAAGTACTCAATGGACTGGTAATGCAAATAAAATAACAGAAATTAACTAGAATATAAATGCAAAAGTAAACAGCAAAAGAAAGGAACGAACTCCCATTGGGTTGACTCCCAAGCAGCGCTTTTGTTTATTATCATTGGCTTGACCCAGTGTTTTCTCCTTTAGCCCGTATCTAGTAAGCGTGGTTTCAATTTTCTTTGCAGTGCACTAAGCTCCTTGGACATAATCACCGGTGATGTTCATCCGCCTCCATCAAATACATGCGTGAGGTGACTAGATGGAAGCTTAAAATCAGGAATTGGGACCTGCAACACAAAAGGTAAAGTCCTCTCGTTAAAAACTGGTAATGTAAAATAAGAACTATTACCTGACTCTTGATCCTCCCTCTCAAGATGTTTATTGATGGCGACGTCCAATCCATCCGGTTCTAGAAATTCATGTGCTCGTCCAAGAAATATATTATCAGCTACCTCCTAAGTGAGTGCATCAATCATGTGGGTTTGATGACACTTATCATCATCCTCTAACTACTTAGTGATATGGAAAATGTTGACTTCTAGAGTCATATTCCCAAATGATAGTTTCATAAGACCATTCCTACAATTAATCAAAGCGTTAGCAGTAGCAAGGAAAGGTATACCAAGAATAATATGAATTTTAGAATCAACAGTAACATCAGCTTTTACATCCAAAACCAAGAAATCAACGGGGTAGTAAAATTTATCAATTTGAACCAAGACATCATCAACTACTCCCCTAGGTCTAATAGTGGACCTAGGGGTGGGCGTGATTTGGGTTGGGTCGGTTTTTGTCCCAACCCAACCCAACCCAACCCAACCCAACATTGTCGGTTTGTTCGAAATTCAACTCAACCCAACCCATGTAAATGTTGAAACCCAACCCAACCCAATTATGTGTTGGCTGGGTTGGGTTGGGTTGGTCGGTTTTTTTTGTTAAGGACAATAATCATTTTCATGGCTAGTTTTTTGTTAAGGACAATAATCGATTCCAACCCAATAATTGTAAGTGTAAAACTAAAGGTTCGCCTATATTAGACCAACATAGTGGAGTAAAAGAAACTAAATGATGAGATGAAGTACATAAAGTATTAACGAAATAAAAATAAAAATGAGAAATAAAAAGCTTACTGCAATGTGCCTCAGGGAAAACCATTGCTACGTTTAATTTGTTTATCACCAAAGGTGTAGCACATTCCATTCCTATATATCCACCGCCAATGACAACTGCATTTCCACAACTACAGGATTTCATCACATCTACAAGTCTGTATGTATCTGCCAAATCTCATAAATAACACACATTATCTGCATCTAATCCATTCACTCCGAGTTCTTCGAGCTTCAAAGCCTGTAAAGGACACGTGAAAATCAATCCGTGTCAAAAAATATTGTTGGGTTTCGCTCTAAATTGTGTTTGCATTAAATAAACATATACATAAGCTTGGACACGAGTGTCTAGATGAATATTCAAATTAAAATGTTCACAGTTTTGCATTTTGCAATAATTCAGATTATCTCCATAATTCTGAAATAACAAGAGAAAATCAAGAGAAAAGTTGGGCATTTCAGTTCCAAGAGTCGCACTAAGTTTATGACAGATAAAAAAATAAAAAAATAAAGGTAGTTTACAACTTGTTCAATAACATGTAAAAACGAGATTTGTTTCCTTTAGCTGAAACTCTAGATTTAACAAAGCAAATCACTTGAACAACATGTATTCCGACTTGCAAAAATGGATAAAAAATAAGTCAAGAAAATCTTAACTAGTATGACCTTTATCTACTCAAAAGGAGAAATCTTAAAACTAAATTATCCCCATAATGAAAATCAAGAATCTAATATGTATATATAGTCAACTAATTCAATAATAAACAACAAAAAATTATCATGGGAAGCATACCTCAATGCCACCAATAACAAGTTTTGGTGAACTTCTCCAAGCCTCAATCAGTGGTACGTTGGTGGGTGGGTGGGGGAAGGGTGGGGTTTGAGCAAGAGAGATACGGTGGCTACGGTGCGGATTGAATGAGAGATGGAGATAGAGAAGTCAGTTTTCATTTTTTTGGATGTGGTTGCGCTGCCGGAGTGGAGACTGGAGTTGCGCTTTAGTCTTTAGTTTAGGTAGGGTTTTGTTGATTTTTTTTTGGTTTCGGTTTGGTTTGGGTCGGTTTCGATCGGGTTGCTAACCTATGACCTGACCCAACCCGACCCGATTCCCCCACCCGAAACCCGCCCAAAAATTTCAAAAAACCGACCCAAATCGGTTGGTTTGGGTTGGGTCAATCGGGTCGATCGGTTTGGTTTGGGTTTTGCCTACCCCTAAGTGGACCTATCAGCTAATTGCAGAGCTACGGATGTAGGCTTCATCTCACCCAAGCCTAACGACAAGTAAATAGCATAAGACATAAGATTGACACTAGACCCTAAATCAAGAAGGGCTTGTCCAAACTCATGATTCCCGATGACACAAGATACAGTAGGACAACCAGGGTCCTTATACTTTGGTGGGATCCTTTGCGCAATCACAGCGCTTGTTTGCTCGGTTAAGAAAATAGTTTTCTTGACATTGTGCTTCCTTTTGACAGTGCATAAGTTTTTGAGGATTTTAGCATAAGTAGGAACCTGTGAAATTACATGCAAGAGAGGTAAATTGATTTTTACTTGCTTTAAATGTTCTAAATTCTCACTATGTTGATCAGCAGATTTTGAGGTAGACTTAAGAGCTTGTGGGAAAGGTACTCTCACTAGATTTTTCACTAACTCCTCATTAGGGTTACTCTTTTCAAGCTCACTAGACTCTTTTTTAGTTTCCCTAGGTTTGGGAATTGGTTCTATAACTTTTCCTGATCTAGTGGTTATGACATTTACTTTCTTAAGATTGTTTTCGTTAGATCCTGAGGTCTGTGCCATGTACTGTCCTTTACGATTTGGTAGAGCTTGAGCTGAAAATTTCCCACGCTCCACTACTACTAAGGCACTAGTTAGTTTGGATATATGATTTTTGATTTCCTTGTTTTCCTTAACAATTTGGGTAATCATAGTCTCAAATTTTTGATTAGTTTTACTTTGTATCTCAATGAATGCATGTAGGGTGTCTTCTAAGGAGTTCCTACAAGTTGTGGGCTGGTATAAACGTGTATTAAAAACTCTAGGTGGCTGGGTATGTTGCTGGTTTTCAGATTCCTAACTGAAGTTGGGATGATTCCGCCACCCCTAATTATATGTATCAGAAAATAGAGTATAAGGCTTGTTATACGTGTCTAAAGCATTGCAGTATTCCTCATAAACCCCCTCATCTCAGCTAGAGCAAAACACTCATGTGCTGGATGTTCAATTCCACCACACACACAACATGGTCCAGAAGACTCAACACGGGCAACAGTAGGTGTAGGCTTTGAGTTCTTAGTACGTAGGGTTTCCATATCTCTAGTTAAGGCTTCTACTTTAGCTCTAAGACTATCTTCTTCTCTAATATGATAAATGCGAAGGATTTTCTACGGGTCGCGACTTATTAGTGCTATCAGTGGCACTAGGGCCAGTCCAGGTGTAACCTTTTTCAGCTAGGTCATCTAAGTACTCTATGGCCTCATAAGGATCTTTTTGCAAGAACTCACCATTACACATCATCTCAATAAATTGATGCTCCCTAGGTGGTAATCCCTTATAAAAATAACTCACTATACGCCAACTCTCATAATCATGATGGGGGCAAATAACTTGCAACTCTTTATATCTCTCACATGTTTGATATAAGGTTTCACTGTCTTTTTGAGTGAATGGAGAAATTTTTTTATTCAAAGCAATAGTTTTATGATGGGAAAAATATTTACTGAAGAAAGCTTGAGTCATTTCACCCCATGTTCCAATCGAACGTGGTCCCAGCGAATACATCCAGCTTTTTGCTCTATCTTCAAGTGAAAATGGGAAAAATTTAAGTTTGAATGCATATGATGTACCATGTTGATTGTGGAAGGTTGCAATCACCTCCTCAAATTTCCTAATATGCACGTATGGATTCTCACTTCCGAGTCCATGAAAAGTGGGAAGAAGTTGAATCATTTCCGGTTTAAGGTCCATACGTGGCATATTAGGTGGAAAAATAATGCATGATGGTATGGATGTGCGTGTGGGGTGAAGATAATCACGTAAAGTCCTAAAATGTACATCATGCTCACTATCAGACATTGTGTTGTGTGTTAAAGTATTAGTTTTAACAGATGCAGAATAAAAAATAGGGTTAAAAAAATATTCGAACTCTATATCAGATCTGTCAGCATATCTTTCTCGCTCTCCTTGATATCTGCTCATGAAATACAAATAAAAAGAAAATAAAGAAAAATACAATAATGAAAATTAAACTAACTAAAAACGAAAGTAAAGGAACGATGTCACATTTTTCAGTCGATTCTTGTGTATTTTGTATCATCTCCCCAGTAACGTCGCCAAAATTTGATTACGCTTAAAGAATAACGCGGTAGTTGTAGTGCAGTTTTGGGGTGTCGTATCCACATGAAGATGTACAAATATTTAAATGATAAAAAAGTGATGAATTGTTCTCTTAAATGTGTAGTAAAATTCAATGTTGAAAGGTGAAATTAAAATCAATAATTTGTAGTGAAGCGTCAGAATTCTCTCAGTTGGATCAGATCATTCACATCAATTATTCAGTTTTATAACTCAATTAAAGACTTTCATTCTGACACTCTAATCGGAAGATATATCGTGAAAATCAATTTAGTTTACAAATGTAATACTAGAATCTAGACTTATGACATATTCGCTCAATTTTTATTGAAATAAGATCAAAGATCGACTATATACATCAAGCATATAGCATTAATTAATCCGCTAATAAAGTGAAATTGAGATTAAAATTCGACAACTAGTTTACTCTAACAATAGAGAAGCATGACTGGATCTATGGAGGATTTAATAATTGCTAAATCAATCTCAATAGTAAATAAATGAAATTAAAACTCAACAAATAATTTGATTGAACAATGAAAAAAGCATGACTGAATCCATGAAAAATCTTGTAAATGTGAAATTGAATTCAATGTAAATTCAAGAGAATGAAAATCTGAATTATAGCATTGTTTGACAATGAAAAGATCAAAATAAATGAATAAATGATATGAAATCACCAATTCTAACCGAGTTTCTTCGTAGCTTCACCAAGATCTTTAGTTCCTCACGTGTTTCTTAATCAGAAACCAGAGTAAAATCATGTATGGAGGCATTCTAGGGTGTTTTGGGTTCTTTTAGGATTGAGAAATTGTGCCAAAATAAGTTACCATAAGTGTTTGAGTTGTAGAAGAAAACTTGAAATTTCATTTCGACGGTCGCAAGGTATAAACCCATGCGGCCGCAAGGGACAAAGAATTGCTACCCTTGAATTCTCAGTAGATGACCATGCAGCCGCAGGGTTATAATGTTTCTCCGCCAAACAGCTTTCAATATTTTGGTCATATATTTCTCTCCCGATGTCCGATTAAAGTGATTCAAGATGCGTTGAAAAGATAACTCAAAGGGCTACAACTTTTATTCAGATGTAAACTTCCAATTCGATCGTTTGACTAGTCAAAAACCGGTTTCAATATGATGCTGAAAACTGGTGCAAAACTTTTCGGCTTGAAAGTTGATATGAGATAATGTCTTGACTATATTTTACCCATTTGACTTCTTTCTTTATCCAATTGACCTCTAACACTTTCGAATCTTCATTTCAATGTTGGAAACAAGTTTATAGCATTTGTACTTTTGTCCCTGAACTTTCACTTTCCTCCATTTTGGTCATCTTTCACTTGTTTCTCCTTATTTTCACCGTATTCGTACATTCGCAACCTAAACCAAAATATAAGTGTACTTAGAACATTTATGTGCCAATAAATCATAAAAACGTAATTATTAGTGGATGAAAAATGTGATAATTGCACTATTATCAGGTGGGCAAAATCCAAGCTAGCCCACGAAAATCAACGGATCCGACCCAATTGGGTTGGGTCGATTTTTTGGTGTTTTTAGGCGGGTATTGGGTATTGGGTTACGCCACCGAGTCGAGTTGAGTCGGGTTGTGGATTAAGTAAGACAACCCGGTAGAACCCACACCGACTTAACTCGACCAACATAAAAAAATTTCGTGAAGCTGACCACACTAGAGGTGCCTCAAGAAAGAATCTTTATGACAGATCTTTTTGCAAGTGGATGATTTGACTTGTCACTGAAAAGGTTGCCACACATAATCAATTGGTCATGTCAAAGTTTTACAGAGTCGCCACACTCATTGTAGCCTAGTCTAGGAATGATTAATTGATGCTTATGATAAAGATAGTTCAACCGCGTGGATGAAGCCATATGTACATTCATCCAACAGATCGCTTTTATCGTCTCCTACTATGAAAACTCACACATAGTTCCATTCAAAGGTAATGCAAGTTCACATTAGCACTATGATTCTACTTTACTCTCATGTTCTATTCTCTACAGTACTACTAGTTCCAACCCCTTTTTTTACTTTGATAACTCGATCCTAAGTCTGTCCTACATCCAATTATATATGTCATTTTATTGACTTGATCATCGTAGTGTCTGTGGCCACCTCTCCCACTGTTGGAGTTTGGTTGTATGCTCTAATGTAATTACAACTAACGTAAACGCTAGAGGAATTGAGATCTGTTGACCACGTAATTTCTAGGGTTCTTGCCCTTTTCGACTATTTTCACAAAATGCTTCCCAAAAATTTGTCCACACAACATCCCTAAACAAATAGAATGAATGGGTTTTAGTTAGGGATAGGGGTGTCCAAAAGTCCCGTCTCGAAACCAAACCGAATCAAGCGGTTCTTCATAAGTTAAATATCCGAATGGGTACCCGAATCGAGAACCGATGAGTTTGGGTCGGGTCTCAGGTCTAGACCAAGAACCGAAGAATCGAAACTAAATAAATTTTTTATTTTTTTTATTGAATTAATTAAATTATTTCATTTTTTCTAAATAAATTAACAAATTAATTAAATAAATCAGATCAGATCATTTCATAATTTTAATTTAAAAACCCATTAGCCCATGAATTATTGATATTTCATTTTTTTTATGCAAGCAGGATGCTTGAAACAAATGAATTATTGATATGGATCACCGACATTTTAATATTAATATCTACTTTTTGGTATTTGTATGCATTGAATTAATGTTATTTAACAGCTAGTTATTTATATATTTTTGAATTGAGCAACGTTAATTTGTAAAAGTTACGAATGAAATGTCATTGGTTATATTTGTAACTGTTAAAAAATTTAATTATAGTACGGAACCGAACTAAACGGAACCGAACGAAATGGAACCGAACCCGAATGGTTCCATAATTATATTTGAACCCGACGGTTCCATTTATTAAATACCCGAAAATTTTGGAACCGACCAACGGACAGCGCTAGTTAGGGATGGTAAAATGCTCCCATCCCGTCTCACTAGAGAAAAAGGCGAAGATGGGGAACGAGTTTCCCCGCACCTACTTTTATTTCATTTTTTGTAATTTTTTATGTGTTTAAACTTATACTATATTTTATTATAATAAATAAATAAATAGAATCAAGCTTCATGTACATAAGCATAATTTCATAGATGAAAATCAGATACACACAATGTAGGGGGTGAAGTATTTTTTTTTATTCCGATGGACCACACACATGTGAGTGAGTGTAAAACTTCTATAAAAAAATTTATCTGTACACATGATTTAATCCAAATAAATAAATAGGATGGGAATAGGAAGTCCCATCCCGACCCTACTGTGCTGTACCCTTCACCATCTTAGCTCCAGTTAACACCATGGCTAATGTTCTAAAATTACTGAACTTTGGTGACTTGGATGTGAATAATTAAAATAAACAAATAATTCAATTGAAATTTTTATGAAAGTTCCATAACGAAAATTGAGGGCTAAATTCACCAATAGCTTTCCAACTTCATATTGAGTATGACATTGGCCATTTAATTTGATTTTATTTCACCATAACCATCTAATTTCATATATATGGTGTGTTTGAACCACATTATTTTGGAAAATATATCTTGAAACGATAGATTGATGGAGAATGTGTGGTTGAAAAAGAAGGAAGAGTTATTGATGTGATGAAAAATATTATTTTATTGAAAAATTTGTAGTTGAAAACGAATAGAAGAATATGAATGAAAACTTTAATGTATACCAAACAGAGCTCTAGTTTTAATCAAGTCATCCAATAACTTTATTTAACGTAATCAAATTGAGTGGCCACTGTGACACTAAGAATGAAGTTTGGTGGTCATGCTGAAACAAAATCAATTTTGTGGGTTATTGTGCGACACTAAATATGAAATTTAATAGTTATGATAAAATAAAATCAAATTGGATGACTAATTAAGTCCCTGTTTGATATACATTAAAATTCTCATTTTTATTCTTATACTAATTTTCAATAAAATAATATTTTTTTATCACATTAATAACATTTTCTTCTTTTCCAACTACATATTTTTCATCAATTTACTATTTCATAATACATTTTTTTTCAAAATAATGTGGCTAAAACACACCTAAGTATAAAGTTTGTGGCCCCGAAGAGTTAATACAAAAGGAAACCTATTGCTTGCAATCCCCAAATTGATCGCAAACCATTCAACGAATTTCTCTGCAAATCGAATATGGGTAACACTGAGAAATTGATGAATCAGATCATGGATCTGAAATTCACCTCGAAGAGCCTCCAGCGGCAGGCACGCAAGTGCGAAAAGGATGAGAAAACCGAGAAATTGAAGGTCAAGAAGGCAATCGAAAAAGGGAACATGGACGGCGCCAGAATCTACGCCGAAAACTCCATTAGGAAACGCAACGAGCAGATGAACTACCTCCGGCTTGCCTCGCGGCTCGACGCCGTGGTGGCGCGACTCGACACCCAAGCGAAGATGACTACGATCAGCAAGTCCATGGGCAATATCGTTAAATCACTCGAATCATCCCTCGCCACTGGAAATTTGCAGAAGATGTCTGAAACTATGGACCGATTTGAACAGCAGTTCGTGAATATGGAGGTGCAGGCTGAGTTCATGGAAAGCTCGATGGCTGGAAGTACTTCGCTTTCAACTCCAGAAGGTGACGTTAATAGTCTTATGCAGCAAGTGGCGGATGATTACGGGCTCGAGGTGTCCGTGGGCCTGCCTCAGCCTGCTGCTCATGCAATTGCGACCAAAAACGATGAAAAGGTGGACGAGGATGATCTTTCGAGGCGCCTTGCAGAGCTCAAGGCCCGCGGGTAAAGTTTGGATATTTTTCTGAAATTGGGGAGAATTTGGAGCTCTGGACTCCTGATTACTGCTAATATGTGATAATGCTAGATTTAATGCCTGGATTATATTATCTCTTTCATTGTGCAAGGTTTTATTGTGTAAATTTGACCATATCATGATTCCGGTTATGTGATTTTATGCCTAAATGTTATGGAATATTCCTTCTGCTTCTGTATTTTGTGGAAGGAAACGTTTTTCTTTGATCGACAGTTGAACACTGCTCCATTTTGATAAATTGGGTCAATTCTGATTAACTCGAATGCTTTGATGATCGTAGTAGTATGTGGCACACCTGATAATTTGTGGCTGCAGAAATGCCTATTAACATATATGTATATAGAAATTTTGATATTTTCAAATTGTGCGTGTCATTTTGGCTTTGGCATTCTCAAACAAGTAAAATAAAAATAAAAATTGGACATATTTGTAGGCTTGAGTTGATTTTGCATACGAGTTGTGCTCTCTCTCTCTCTCTCTCTCTCTCTGTGTGTGTATTTTCAAGATCACTTAACTGATCTGGAAATTTAATTGCAGTTACCAAGTTAAAATTTTCTGTTCAACAGACCAAGTTAAGAAGACACTTGTAATGTTCTGCATGGTAGGTGAGAGTTGAAACAGAAAGAATGAAAGGAATGAACTGGGTGTGAAAGATGGACCCATGATCTTACATGTTTATTGCCAATAGATAATCCGGATCTTATAGTCTTCGTTCACATCTTGAACTTGAGAGTAGTTTAATCGAAGAACTAAATGCATGCCCTACATGCTAACACTTTTGTACTGACTATCTATTTTTGAAGTGCTTGTTATAGTTTGCCTTTAGAAGTGATGCTTTTGATCACTGGTTCCTTCATACGAAAAAAAAAAAAAAAAAAGGAAGGGTGAAACCCCGCCCCGCCCCGAGAGCATCGGATGTGCCTCAACAGGCCAGTGTACAAGAGTTGCCATACTGGTGCCCATAGAGTTCAATTCCAAACCTTGTTAGAGGCAGGAATCGAACCCACACATTACGACTACCAACTCAACTGAGATTACCTCACTCATGTTCTTTACACCACTGAGCTATGCCCCAGGGGCCATTGGTTCCTTATAAGTTTGATATATGATGGTTGATAAATTGTATAGATGGAAAGAATATAATTTGGGGCTGAAAGCTTAAAATATTAGCTGCCAGTCACTCAATCCAGTCCACCCTTTTGCAATTTCGGAGATTGCAAAATCTCCTGCAAAAAAGGATAACTTTCTTATAGATCGAAGTCCTTTATAAGTTTCGGAGTTCCTCTTATATGAAATCTTTATCTTGCAGTAAGCAAACTGTGCACGACTCTTAGTCTGTCACCAAGTCAAGCAATTCCCTTGAGGACAAATTTGGATATCAGAAATATGGTTTTTTCCTGTTTTAGAATCTCCCACTTCTCATCTTCTTAATGCTAAGCTCGTCTACATGCTTATATGCTTCTTATATCATGCCGTTTTTCTTTTTTATATATGATGCTTTTAAACAGTAGAAGTTTAAGTAGCTCGTGTTTGATCTGGCTACTCTTTCTCCTTCAAAGTTCTGGGTATCAAGAATTGTGGTTTTTGCGATGCACCCAGCATCTGTTGATTGCAGTGTTGTTTTGTAATGGGAATGTCTTGTGATACTGCTGGTTGTCATAGATCCTAGGACAATGGCACAAACAATTCTCTCCCGTTTAAATGCAAATGTTTTTTCCTGTCAGGTGGGACAATAGGAAACAAACATTACTCACGACTAGTGATAAATTTGATACTTACCTACAGGAACTAGACTTTTTACCCCCGTCAGTTACTGTTTATCTAGCTAAATTTTTTCTATTTCTCGTGAGTTCAATTGAACTGATCACGGTTTCTCTTCTTAATAACCATATATTTTTAACTATCGCATTGTACTGCTGAAGTAATCGACACGTTTTGTAATATACTTGAGCAATGTTGTCGTGCTTGTTACCATCCCACTTTGAATGATTTTCACGTGTTCTCCTCAATGGTAGCAGTGAACAAGCAATTTTCTCGTGCAATATTTGCCCAGGACTGTACTGGCAGAAAATGGCATCTTGGCAAGCAAGGATGAAATATTTGTCAAAAGAATTTTACAAGAGGACTTCCACTCCCTTTTTTCTATTAAATATTTTGCATGTAAATTAAAAAAAAAATTCTACTTTTTAACCACACATTCTCCGATTTTTATCAAAAATACTATACATAAAAATGGATTTGTAGCACCCTCTCAATATTTAACAAAGAAAAATAGAATCATGTTGACTGTACTATCCAATAGTAACGTGAGCTTTCCTTAAAATGATGCCAACCATGTTTCATATTCCGGTACAGTCAACACCATTTAGGAAAGTGCTAATACAACTAATAGAATGAGACTGGACACCAAACACAGGAAACTGAGTTCCCACATCATGGAACACAGCAATAGATTCAGAAGTAAAGAGATTTGAACGCACATTCAATTCCGGCTTTCGTTAATCAGACCTAAAAGAAATATTAGTTCATTAAGCAGACATCAATGCAATAGTAGCCAATTGTAACAAAAAGGCACAAAGATCATACGAACTTCAAGCTCATCTTTCAACTTGGATAAGAACCGGAAGCACATTAACAGAAGAATTTTAAAAGTCAACTTCAACTTCTATTCTAACAGTTGAAAAACCATAAATGTGGCAATAGTCTTGTTTGTTTCCAAATAAAATGTTACTTCATAAAGTTGCACCCAAGACATACAAATGATTATTGCCAGTGTTTCCCAGAGGATAATTCAAGGAAAGCTTTGAGGTCATTCAAAGTTTTTCCATGATCTCATAGCAAGAAAACAAATGTACAAAAACCAAAGGGAAATTGGAAGTCATTATTTGCTTATGCCAAGACCATAAATTTAATAAAAATACCCCAGAACTTGACCACCTACATTTTGTCGAATTGCCTCTTCATGATCCAAAACTCCATTTGGCGTTGTAATTACAACATAGCCCCACTGCATCAAGAGAAGAACAGAGACAAAGGTGTTCAATGAACTTGAGGGTGCAAGGAATTCCTCAATGAATCATTATCAAAAGACAGCTACAACAGCTCAAGTAAAAAGGAAAATGGACATGATACAATGGCACGTCTAAAATTAGCTTCATGGACTCCATATCTTACTCACAACAGAGTGGTAAAGTACTCCAAATACTAATTTTAAGAAAAAAAAATAGTTCCAAGGTTTTAATGGAGAGTACACAAAGCACGACTCTCTAGCTTTTGAGCCCAAATTATGGTAATTGTTGCTTCAATAATTGAAAGGAAGGAATTATACTTGACAAATAGTGTGACGAAGAATCTCAATTTTATCTCCTTTTGGAACCTTAAAAGTATTGAATCAACATTATTATAATTTGTGATTGATATAAATATGAAATAATAATGAGGATAACTGAAAATTAAAAGTTTGTTGTCTTACGGATTTGCACTGTAACGTGATGCAAGGACAAGATAACTATGTATAAATGTAACAAATTTATTTAATAAAGGTGATGAAAGAAAACTATAAAACAATGCATTTTATCCAGAACATGTTCGGGTGCTTGCTTATTTTACTTGTAAGGACAGAAATAATATGTAGGCAAGTTCCCAAACATGATCTAAAACTGTTGCATAATAATTTATGTGATATTACTATTATAATAATAAACTAAATCTAGAGACACATGCAAGAGACTTGCAAGGATAAATAAATTTCTGTTCCCTATGAGTTGATCTGGAATTTTATTTGCATTCATATTTTACCCATATGAGTTGATCTACATTTATTAACCGTCAGTTCTGGACGTCCATTTACATTCAGATTGTACCCATACGAGTTTATCTACACATTTTTACCATCAATTATGAAATTCAGTTAAATTCGTGTTACCTGTATTAATTGATCTACATATATTTACCTTTCTCGCAGTTTTCACATTTAGTTCTCTTCATTGCTTATGAGAAAAATAGTTGCAAGACGAATAAATTAAAATATTTCTGTGCTGATCTTTTCATTTATATTTGTATTACATCCATTTGAGTTTATCTACATATTCATATACAATACACAGGCGCGCCTACTACTACTAGGACGGCATGTTCGTGTCCAACACAAATTGTGTTATGTTAGACATGCACTCCATGACGTGGGTCCGACAAGCCACAAGCAATATCTTCTTCTTCTTTTTATATATGTATTTTTAAAATTTCCAACACTCGAGAATACTTTAGGGACATTCCTAGGCATGTGCTGTCTCCTAAAGTATAAAAATAAAGAGATAATAAACTAATTTTAAATTTTAAACACTGTAAGTCGACATGTCATATTCATCATTAAAGTGCTTATAGGACAATTTTCTTCATGACTTACCAGAAATATGTATACACGCAAATCATTATTTTAGGTGTGTTTGAACCACATTATTTTGAAAGAATGTATTATTGAATAGTAGATTGATGGAGAATGTGTGGTTGAAAAAGAAGGAAAAGTTATTGATGTGATGGAAAAAATTATTTTATTGAAGAATGCGTGATTGAAAATTAGTAGAAAAATGAGAATGAAAATTTTAATGTGTACCAAACAGGGGCTTTATATTCTATATTTTACTAAATTCTTAGTCACCATAAACTTTAAAACTCCAGGTAACATAACATGATATATAGAAATTTATGGCAAAGAGTTGTTCAAAGCAGCAGTCATATACGAAGCGCAGAGGTGTCAAATATAACGTTGTCTGCGTTTCTCCATGAAGTTCCAATTACTAGTGCCTTTGTTTAATAAATTTCAATAAGCTAGCCTTAAACTTCTGAAGATCGTGTTATAGGGAGTACTCGCATTATTTGCTGACACTATAATTAACTAGTCAGGTGGATCAGTGTCTCATACCTCACAACCTCAATTCATTAATGCAGGTGAATTCTAAACTGCAAGAGGATAGACAATTTTTGGCACATTTAAAGCATTATCTTGATCGTTACAATTTGATGCATAAACTTGCCAATAATAAGCCAAACGATCTATTTGACTATTTAATCACATTCTACCACAAAACCTTTAAAGGATAATACACCTAACCTAATTTATTACAACCAAAGAAGGCACTAGATGGAGAAACCAGGACATTGCACATATATGAACATTATTTAGAACATATTAGTTTGCATTACATAACACAACTTATCATCAACATAATTTAGTGCGTCACCGAAATAAAATTTGGAATTTTCAAACACATCATATTTGGGCATATCTAGAGTTTTGCAGTGAATTAAAATGAACTTGTCCACGTTAGACTGATGATTCAACTCAAGATATACAACCAAAATCCTCAAAATCCTAAACTCGACTACAGTCCACTACTTATCATCCCCCCTCCCAAATCAGCCCCAACGGCAATCAGCACAATAAAACCAAACGCAAGAACAATGAATAGAGAACCTGATGAGTAGGAAGAGTGTCTGTTTTGTAACTCTTGATGTTATGAGCCTTGATATCCTGTCTATAAGTGATAGCCCGACAATCATTAATCCTCCCCAGCAGCTCCACAGTCATCCTCCCCACCCTATGTGGATCGTGCACTTGGAAATCCTTAATATACCCTGCTATTTATCCATCAGTGCACACTTCTTCGTTTGCCCATCTTTTAGGAACAAGTAAAAAATCAAACTTCATGGCAATAACGTTAAACAAATATTTCCAACCCATTTCAGTATAATTCATCTTTGGGATCAATTAAAAAGACACAACACGAAGAAGCGCGAATATATCCACCGCAAATATATTCACACTTTGGGCAAATCCCCTTTGCCCGAAAAAGGGGCGCCCGGGTTTTGGGCAAATCCCCTTTGCCCGAAAATACAAACAAGCTATATATAAAAAATAAATAAACTTCAAGTAACTTTCAAAAATTAATTCCCACCCATTTGCTTATAAAAAATTTTAAAACATGGGCATTGATTGAAATCATAACAAGTCAATGAACACATACGTAAACAGATACATACATATATAGATGCACATGTACATGTGTACCTCGGTATTTCATGATTTGAAGGAAAGAAGCCATTACATTAGAGATAGGCTTGAGCTCCGCCGAAGCGAAGCCTCTCTTTTCGGCATTGACGATGGTTCTCAAGGCATCGTTCAATATTCTTCTCCCCATTTCGGCAAACCCCTTTTTCTTCGTTTCTTCTCCTGCTCAAAGCTAGAACCCCCCGCTGGTTTTCTGTCCAGGGTTAGAAAGCCCATTAGTCTATTATTATCTGGGTTCTATTTGGGCCTAGAACTTGGCTTTGGGCTTACCCACATATAATGCTTGACTGTTCTAAAAATTATTAATTTAAGATTTGTTTGGTGGAGATTAAAATCATGTTTTTAGTAAATTTTGATAAAAATTGATGAAATCTATGGTTGAAAAATTGCTAGTCCCATGAAAAGTGTGGTTAAAAATAATTGTTAACTTTGACTTAAATTTTAATCAATACAATAACAAACGGGGGTTTAATAAATATTTTGGAGTCATAAAATATTAAATTTGGAATTAAATTACTTTCCAATTTGAACATGATTTGGGACTAGAAATTAGCGCCCGTTTGGTGGTCTTTAAACTTAAAAAATTATATTTTGCATAGTATTTTTTGAAGAATATGCAGTTAAAAAGTCGAAAACAAAATTGAATTTACATGCATGATATTTTATTTTGTTAACGTGGTTGAAAATAAATATGAGAAATAAATTAAAGTAAATTAGGAATCATAGAGTGAAGAACTTGCTCTCAAATCTTGTTTGATCTTTTAGAAAAGTTCTTTCTAGCCGCCGAGCTATAGCTTCATAAAATTATAATAATAGGAAAAAAGAAATAAAAGTATAATACTCAACAAATGTCAAAATTGATTACAAAGAATATATCTTCTCATTCAGCAATAAGTGCCAACCCTCAAAATATCAGAGAAATAAAACCCCACCATAAAAAATCACTAGAACCACAACCATATCACAATGAAAAACAAAGAATAATAACAAAAAAGATATCAGACAGTACGCGTCCACCCTTGGATATCAGATTTTCCCACCTCAGTAATGTTAAAACATTATCTCCACAAACTGTTACCAGCCTCAAATATCCTCTAGAGCACCAATGCTCATGGACATGCAGTTTTGCCAACACCACGAGCAACTACTTCCAACTTTTTGACTACACGAGGATATGAATGAAGCTTTGCAGACATCATACGGAGGGTCTTCAAAGTGAAGCCTTGACAACCATTGTACAATATGATCCCCATCGTGCAATGTAAACATATGGATGTAATACACCCTCAACTCAATAAGAAATTATCAGCCAACTAAGTAATGAACATCAGTCTTTAGCAGCATAATCTTTAATCATCTGCTTCAGTTGCTGAATACAAACATATGCACCAATTTGTTCACTTAAAGGGATGGTGCAAACAAAAATAATAAAATGAGAGATGAAAATAAGAATTGAAATTTACAATGACCAACTAGAAGCTAACCTTCAACTCTTCATGAAGCACAACAAAAATCTTCTTCAGTCGTTTATGTCTCTGCACAAAGTTAAAATGTTTATAGCAGTAAGGATCACTTCATAGCAACTCACTAAACAGACAAGACATCAATTAATTAGCCATTGATCTGTGATAGAGGTGCAACTGGTTTGATGGTGTGTTTGAGCCACATTATTTTGAAAGAATGTATTCTGAAATAATAGATTGATGGAGAATGTGTGGTTGAAAAAGAAGGAAAAATTATTGATGTGATGGAAAATATTATTTTATAAAAGAATGTGTGGTTGAAAATGAATAGAAGAATGAAAATGAAAATTTTAATGTGTATCAAACATGGGCTTAATATGTCTTTGACTAAAATTGTGAAATATAGGATTTGAAAAGGGCAGCTTCCCTGTAAGAGAATATAGCAGATGTTTCCAAAGTATGTTATGTTATATACTTGTAACATTAACGAGTGACCGGGCTTAAGACCCAATAACATCACCCTTAGAAATCAGTTCATAAAAAAATAAATGCCATTTGACAACTCTAATTTTCCTATTTGATCTTCTCTCAGATTCTATGTCAAGCTGATCATGATTTAGTAATGTTACCCTAAGAAGCACCAATATGGACATACCAACACGCGATTTTTTGAAAAAGTTCCGACATGATACGTCGTCAACACATTGATTTAAATAATATTTTTTAATTTTTAAATTTTTTTTTTTTTAATTTAATAGTCTAAAGTAACAAGTTTTTTTTATACTTATTGCATCAAATATAAATAGCTAAATAACAAATATACTTTAGAAGTTTGATTTTAATTGGGTAAAATGGTAAATTGCTTAAAAAAGTTTGCCCCCTTTTTAGACTTAAGAAGCCTTCCTTTTGATTTTCGAATTAAGGGTAAAAGAGTAATTAACTTGTTAAAAGATAAAGTCACTATTTAATTATTCATTTACTATTCATCCCAAACACACGTCTCTTCTTCTTCTTCTTCTTCTTCTTCAACAAACTAGGGTTTAGCCTCTTCATTTTTTCAACCACTTCATTCCACTGCAACAGCCCAAAGTTTGTTAGCACCTCACTGCCAATTTCACGTATCAACACACCTTCTCCTTCAGTTCTTTGCCGGGACAACCTTCAGCTCTTCTTCGTAAGGTCTTCCGAAAGGGCCTCTGAGATGCATCGACGACATGTCGAAGACGTACCAGTGACTGATATTGGACACCGATATGTAGCCCCCGACAGCATGTCGGTGCTTCCTAGATGTCACCTAAACCTAGTGGAGATATTTGGCTAAAATAAATCAATTTACACTAACCAATTCACAGATTGTTTCGAGTATCTTTATTCCACAGCGATTTTCATACAAATATAGAGTGGTTTGCAAGTGAATGGACTGCTCAACAGAAGATCACTCTGATTGCACTAATAGGCATACAGTCCATAACAATTTCTTGTCCATGGACTTATTTTATATGCACAACAAAACTCATAATAATCTCTGAAACAAAAATTATATATGCACAACAAAACTCATAAATATACCTCCCCACACTGACGAAAGGATGCTCTCATCTGTCCTAAAGTGTCTTGATATCTCTGTGTGTCCCTTCCTCTGTACACCTCAAGGTCCTTCCAGAGGTTATTGAACTCATCCCTGAGCACGTGCATAAACACACATCAGACAACTGAGCTAGAATACCAATTCAGCATTGATAAACAGTATATTTTGACAAAAATCAAATCCAAAATTCAAGAATGGGACCATAGAACTTGCCAAATACCTGTATGACTCCAAGATTTTGTTCAAGGAGCAATAGCTCTCATACTTCTCTTGAAACTCCTGCACATATTCTTTATACCTGAAGATAGAATGGCATATATATTAGGTAAAAGCAACAAAAGTCGAGGTTTTCAACAATATGCACAGTTGAAGATATAAAGAACAGTCGCTAACGATGAGCATCATGTTAATACTTACTGTGAAGAATCCTTTATTGGACCCTTCAGCTCAGGCTTATCCTTCTCATACTTGGAATACAAACAACTGTTTTCATCTGACGAAGATTCTCTCCGTTTCTGACCACCATTATTGTTCCCAGTCAAAGAAGAATCTTTTCTTTTATCATTTGAATTTGCAATGGCATTGGATTTTTGCTTTTTGTCTTCTTTCATAGATGGGGGAACTGGTTTCAAATAACGTTGCTCTGCAGGTGCATTTACAGGCACTCTGCTGTACATATCCTGATGAGCTTCCAAGCTATTCCCCAGGTTTGTTCCACCTTCAATATGTCTAGATTGGTGCTGCTGCGGTTGAGATTCCACAATTCTTTGGTGAGATCTTGTAAGGTCATCGGCATAATGTTCTGGTGTTTTGCTCTTCAATGATCCATCTGGAAAGCCAGAAAGCACAATGTTTGGAATGCGTGAAGACAGTTTCCTTGAATCTGAAGTAATCCTATTAGAAGGTTTTCCTTTACTTGAATCTGAGTTCCAGTACTCCGAACTTGCAGGTTTGCTTTCTGAATTTTTAAAAGAATTTTCCTTCTCGAATTGCTTCTTCAACCCAGGAGTTCCATCAGGAATGGGTTCACGAAATTCACCCAACTCCAATTCTGAATGCTCTCTTTGTAGTATTCTGCCTCGATCATTCATCAATTGAGATCTGTCAGTAAAATTAGTGTTGCCATCCTTGGGAGAATGCCCCATGAACCCAGACTCCTTTATCTTCCCCACAATTTCATTTTTGCGGTGACGAGATTCAGTCAGCAGAGACTGTTCGTCTCCAATACCTGCAGAAAAATTGATTGGCCTTTTCTCACCAATGAAACCATCTTCCCCTTTTGCTTTTCTTTTACTCTTATCTTTCTGAAGCTTACGACCCTTGCTGGTTTGAAGGTTTCTTTCAGAGTCCTTGATGTCACGACCCAAGTTCTCAGCATGTTTACCTGACCGATCTTCTCCAGAAGGGACCTTACCCTGTCCGCTAGCATCAAAAGATCTTCGATCTGGTTGCTGAGATTCAGAAACAGATCTACTTAGAATTGCTTGCTCGAAACCTTTCTGTATGCTAGAATCATCAGCACCACCCCAAGCGGTTCTATTAGCCATTTGAATATTAGGGTCCTTATTAGGGCTTTGTAGAGGCCTACCAGGGGATGAATCGCAAGGACTCTCACCAAAGAGAGCGTTCATAGTCCCAGACACAGTCTGACTCGAGTTTCTGCCTTTTGATCTTTTGCTGTTGTAAGGCCTCTCATCAGAATGCCTTTTATATTTGCTTTTTGGCATCCTTTCAGTGCTATCAGACTGCTTTTGCTTGAAGCCATCCCTTGCCACATTTTCTGTTTCACCATAGAATCTTTGTCTGTAGACTTGGCTTTCATTAGCCCCGCGATGATTGGGTGAAGAAGGTTTTGTCCCTTCCACAGGTTTTTCACCATCTTTGCTAGAAACTGAATTAGTAGCTGCAGCCATTTCAGCTTCATGGTCATCTTCAGGCAAGTCTTTCTCAATCTCAACCACATCAGAAACATGATCATCTACAATGTCAACAGATTCACTATAAGGTCTCTCTGGAATTGGAGATTTAGGTGAGACAGGCTCAGAATCTTGGGATCTATGCTTGGACTTTATGACATTATCATCATCATCGCTCGTCATAATATCGACATCCTCGTCAGATGCTTGCTTGCTGTTTGAAGATGCGTCACTTTCACTGTCACTGCTACTCCCACTTCGACTTGCCACTGGGCTTCTACTTTTACTTCTGCTATGGCTTCCACCATCACTGCCACTGTCACTACTATCACTTTCACTGCCACTTCCACTGTCACTAGAACTAGCAGCAGGCCCTTCACTATTATCAGAAACTTTTTTGTCACTTAAAGCAGTAGGTGAACTATGTAGGATATCAATTTCCTCTATGGTGTCTAATTCATGTCCAGGCATAGAATTCAATCGAGCATTTTCTTCCAATTCATTGGTGTCAGTTCTCAATGAAAAGCTGGGTTCTGGAGCAGCCAGTCGGGCACTCTTCTCATGGACCAGTTCAGGAGAACTGCAAATTAATCACACATTGTACATATCATAGTGAGCATATGCGCAGCAATATATATGGAGGAATAAACAGAAAACTGGATTGATGCAATTCAAAACCTTTCACGCAAGTTGGATGTGCATTCTAACAAAATAGAGCTTGCCTAGGGAAATGTGGAATCATCATAGATAAGAAGCACAACAACACTGATCTATAAGGATCTCAATATCCTATTCATAAATGCATTTATGCATGCCAAAGAAGATTGATTGGTCACATTTGAAAACTCAAAAGCAGTAAGGTTGACATCCAACGAACTCAAATGTATAAAATGGGTCAAAATATTGAAGCATACCATCCCCTATAAAATATATCTTCCCATTATGGGAAAGACAAGTACCTCTGTTTTTTTTATTTCTTTCTTCCACCCATTTATTCATTATATTGATTTTTAATTTTGGGGTGGGGAGAGTGGATGAAAGCGGGTGTGCGTCACAAGGACAGAGTGATTCATGACAGCTATTACTAATGCCACAGATGAAGTTACGAGACCATAACAAAGACCAATAATTTCTGTTTACCAAACTGAACTTCCATTCGTATCACAATCCGACAGTTTTAACATTTTTATATTTGGATTTATTTTTTTTTTAACAGTTTTAACATGAACATCTACTGAATAATTATCATTTTCACCAGCCCAAAATGTATGGGAAATTTTGGGATACCGAATCCTAACGAAAGTTGCTTGCCCTTTAGTATACAATTCCACAATGATAAAAGTACTTTGTGCCCAAAATAGAAGAAATAGAAGACCATTTTACCTATTCTTATTTCATTTTAATAGAGACGGTGAAATGCATACTTAAGCTCACCAAAGTGTCATCTTGTTTTACACAGCAAAAAGAATATGCAAGGTCAGGCCTTTGGAGAAACAAGCATAAATCAGTCAGTTCAGGAAAGCCAGATGAGGCAGAGATACCTTCCACTTTCAGATGAAGGTTTCTTCAAGCTTTCCATCTCTACTCCTGGTTTCAAAAAGTATCTTCCAGGAGCTTGAAAAGTTGCAACCTGACAGATAATTAAATAAGATATGAAAGTAATTTATCACTAGCAAGAAAATCTAACAAGATCTCCACTCCTTACCTGTTTTAAAATGGGCTCAATTTCGCGGACCGAGTTGGGCATTGCATCTCCAATAGCCTTCTCCAAGCCCTAAAAACAAAAATTGGCAAAGATCTGATGTTGATATTAAATTAAAGACAGTGAAG
The DNA here is from genome assembly GCA_019097785.1 of Fraxinus excelsior. Taxonomy (NCBI): domain Eukaryota; kingdom Viridiplantae; phylum Streptophyta; class Magnoliopsida; order Lamiales; family Oleaceae; genus Fraxinus; species Fraxinus excelsior. The sequence goes on from CM032623.1 coordinate 30,723,275, forward strand.
CTATTCATAAAGTGAGATATATAGACACCTTTCTTCAAATACATAGAAAAAGAAAGAACACGTGCTTACCTTGAGACTCATTCCCTTGGAATGATGTTCCAGGAGAAGAGAAATTACCAAACTTTTCAAATGAGCAGCTTTGGGCGCCATGTTCCCCGTTTGCCTTGGTTTATCTCGGAATGTATTACTCATCACCCTGCCAGGCATTTCTTTCTCTGAGTTGGCCGTCCTATTGGTAGCTTGAGTTGGTATACTGTTTTGTAGACCTGCATATCCCTTCACTAGATTGCCACTTCCAAATGGTGATGCTGGAGCACCAGATTGCTCCCATGGAGAAGATAGAGGTGAATCCATGGTCCTTCCCTTCAAAGGAGTTGTTGTAGCCACAGCAGATTTATAAACAGATTTACCGGGTCCACCTAATGTATTGATGATTGAGCAATGATGGCAAATAAAATAATAATTAAAATGAATAAAAACGGAATCCTAAAAAATTTACCAAACTTGTTTGCAGTTTCGTGATAAGCTAAATATCCACAATATAAAGATGGCAAAGGAAATATCAATATATTTTCCCTTATTTACCTGAAGGAGGTTCAGCTTTTCGCTTTTTGAAAGGAGGCTCTTTCTTTTGCTTGAGAGCTCTCCACGGAGTAGCTGAAAACATCAAGTTTTTATTAAATTCAGATAGTGGTTAAAAACATTCACACTGCAGTTCTACGTAAGAACAAATTCATGCACCCGAGCATCAATCACAAGAAGATTGATTTTCCATATTATACTAGTCAATAGCGGATCATCTTTTGAGGCTTCTCATACATCTTTAAGGCTAATAAAGAATGTTAAGCTTGTGGTACAGACTTTTTTTATAAGTGACCTCATGGTCTGAACTTTAATCAATCACCTATGCAATTAAACTTCACTAATCTAATATCTCAAATGGCTTGTTTAAGGGAACTCCACGATCGTCTTCTCTTTCTGGTTTCTATAAATCATAAGAATCCAGAAAGCCTTCAGGGATCAAAGTCATATAACGGCATGGTTTAAAAAGGCGGTAGTGAGGCGCACCGTGAGGCGCATGTAGTATGCCTCGAGACGGTATTTTTTAGGCTAAAAATCTGAGACTCACGCCTCTAAATCTGAGACGCACGCCTCATGGAGCACGAGGCGTGCGCCTCATTTAAAATTAAAATTTTCAATTGTATGAAAAGAAATCATAAAGAGCCTTTCTTAAAAAAGAAAAAAAGCCAATTTAAAAAGTCATTTTGGGCCCAAACAAAACAATAAAATACCTAAAAATCTTCTTCATCAGTTCATCAAGTATTTTTTCCTTCTTTCTTTTTTTTCTTTTTCTTCTTCTTAGGGTTCAGTAAATCTTGCATGCAATTAGTTGCTTCATACACATCTGGAAATTATAAATTTTACAAATGTTTTGATTTATATAATTAACACACACGATTTCATCCAATCACTTGTATAAACTCTAAAATTCATGTATCCATACTTCTTAATCTGCAGCATCTCTTCAATATCCCCACATCATTGTCAAATTTTCATGCAATAGTACACTATACCCAGATTTATGCTGTTCCACCATAGCCAACTTTCTTATAGAAAACAAAAATGCGACTAGCCAAATTTGTTAAACAAAAGTGCGGACTATTAGGTTTTTTTTTTTTTTTAGTTTAAGCTGCTTCTTTTTTTCCATTGAAAATAGAGCGATTTCTAACTTCTGTAATGTTTTTTTTTTTTTGCTAAACATCTTTTTTCTTTAGGTGGACTATATCTCAATATGCTAATAGCTATATATATCATATTTACTATATGCTCCAACTTTGATTTTTTTGTATTATTTTATAATTCTTTTACTTAGATATTGTTTTTTGTGAGGCAATCCGTCTCGAGGCTTACGACTCGCCTCATAAAGAAAAACCGGCTCAGTACTTAGTTTCGCATTTTTAAACCTTGTATAACGGTTTTTGTTTTCGTTCAGATCCAAAGATTTAAGGAAACAAAAGTTGATCATCTAGCACCTTGGACATGCCCTAATGGTAAAAGTTTTATTTGCAATCCCAAGAGAAGCAGAGCACTATACAATTACACAACTTCTCCCTCAATAAAATAATAGCTTGCTCAGTAGTGCTTTTTAAGTGACTATATTCCGTGGGTCCTAAAAATGTGTGGATAATAAATCGGTAATAAGTTATGTCCTATGAAATTTGTGGATAAAAAAATATGTTTTAAATTAAAATTTAAGCTTCGCCAAACATGCACTAAATTGCAACAAAATGGTATGGTACATGAATATTTGAAATTATTAAAATAAATGAGCATTATTACAAGTTGGTACTTATACTTTATTAAAATTACCCGCATCAGTAGGATCAAAAAACTTACACTCAGCAGCAGCCAATGCCTTAATTTGATTCTTCATATTTGGGTTTTGATGGTCTAAAACAATGGCCCTGTTGTACAATGGAGCAAATAATAATAATAATAATAATAATAATAATAATAATAATAATAATAATAATAAAAAATTCAAACAGGTCAAAATGTTTAAGATCCCACAAACTATTTCAGCCTTCCCACAATGATTCCATGCATGTAAATAGAAAAAAATATTTAGAAGTGAAAAATAATAGACCAAAAAAATCTCCAACTTCTTATTCAGTAAAATTGCAGTATCATTCATCTGACGTAAATGAAAAATATACCAACTCATGTTGTAAGGAAAATTATATTGTTCTAATATCGAGCAAAAATAATAGAAAACCATTCCCTCAGCCTATTATCAAGTTGACAAGGTGGACAGAAGAGGTAGAGATGCCACAATCTATATATGTTTGAATTAAAAACTCAGGGAACGACAGCATGACAAGGTGGACAGAAGAGGTAGAGATATGCCACAATCTATATATGTATGAATTAAAAACTCAGGGAACGACAGCATACTTGCGCGATTTGAGCTTTTGTTCAGCTTCTTGTGATCGCATTTTAACATGATTTTTAGTTGATTCATCCAAGACACGCTGTACATTCAGCTTGCGCCAAGCGCCCCCTGATTCTACAAGCAAGCCGTTTCCGTCTTCACCACTTTGACGTCCTTCGTATATATCGCAAAGGTCTCCCATTTCCCGCGACCATGTGAATTTGAAGTTCTTATCACCCACATTAATGGCCTGGCGAAGAAAAAAATAAAAACAACTCTGCTTGACACTAGATTGGATACCAAGATAACTGTACAAAAGAATCTTGCAGATAAAGATACCATGAGATAATAAAATTAAATGCAAGTATCTATTAGACAAGCGTACAAACAAAAGATTCTTCAAAAAAGCATCCAAGAAGAATATTTCAGAAGTATCAAACTGGGAGATCAAGATAAAAGAAGAAGACAGGAGAGGAGAGACGATTCCATAAATGTGTGACATTCCAAATCCTCACTACTAATGGAATTCAAATGATCTCTAGATTGATCATTCACTTTGAAGCAACTACTCCCCTGATACACGTCACAGTACATGATAAATGAACCTCTTGTTTCAAAGGGTGAATCAATCCATTTGATCAACTATTAACAAGTGATCTCCATCTCTTAGCCTATAGTCTACTCGAGCAATGCACTGAACCGATCCAAGCCAACAAATACCACAGCCTGCATTCTTCTATATGTAACCCTGTATCGCAAAGCTGGTCAATGCCTAGTTGAAATTAGGTGTAGGATAATTGGATCAAATGAACAGAATTCTGAGTGTGATAACACGCTTCTTGTGTTTCCTATTCTATCAAACGACCAGGAGCACATAGTTCTGACATCTCTGTCCAAGCATTCTGCCACGATCATCAAGCTTCAAAAATCCAACATAAAATTATTCTGAGCGTTATAGACTACATGAATGGCGTTTATCCATTCTTAAGGCCAGAATTTCAAGTAGATTGAGCTACAGCACCATCTATAATAGCCAGTTCCATTTTATTTCAAGTGAAATAATTTCATAGAAATGTTCAACATTAGTCCTATGGGACAGTGCTTATCATAAATTTAAGTCTCCCAATTCAGAACACTACAAGAATGTAAAATAGATTTCAATTGCCTACAAAAATCAGACAGAATGCTTCCATGCTGCGGCAGAATGCAAAAACACCACTCAATGACAAGCCAGTTATGGTCGAATTTGTTTTAATGATATTGATTACGGTTAGTATCAATTAGAAAAAAAAAAAAAAAAACTAGTTCAATTGAACATAATATGCAGAACCAAGCTTCCACTTCAAGAAGCAATCTGATAAACCCGAATCTAAAGCTCACTAACCTTTTTCAGTTCAACCTTAAGCCCTAATTATTAGAAAACAATTAGTAAAACATATACTTCAACATAAAAGGACTGAGATTTAGAAGCAAAGACTCACATTCCCGTTGCTATTATTGGCATTGGCATCGAATTTGATCCGCACGTTGGCCCCCTCTGCCTCCACGCGCTTGATCTCCTCCACCAGGTCTGGCACTAATCTTATTATCATCGCAAAATTCAGAGGGTTCCCCGTGACAAGGCTGTAAGTCTCCTCCGCCTGCACAGAAATGGTGGTCGGACCCGAGCCCGAGGAGGTGGCGGTGCCACGGCCTCGGGCACCTCCTCCTAAAGAAAGGCGGCCTCCGGAGGGGCGACTTATAGGTGGGACGTGAAAGGTGGAGTTAGTGTTCCGCTTCCCGCCCCCGCCACCTCCTCCGCCTCCACGGCCCAACTTTCCGGCGCCACCGTACATTATTCGCCGGTCCGGGTTCTATTGGTGCGGATAAATATTTTCGATTTGAAGCGTGCAACAAAGAAGAATAAATAATGGACAGGACTCGGGGGAGAGCCGATGAAGAATACTGCGATTTGGGTTTTTACCGGTAATAGGCCCTTAATTTTTCCACTTTAAGTAATATTTTATGGGAACAATACACAATTCAGGCGTTTACATAGCGACATTTCAAAACTGCCATATATGTTTTCAAGTTTCAATTATCAGGTTCTAATTCGGATTAATATATGAAATTTAATTGAATTTAGAATATGTATATTAAAGGAATGATTAACCGAATCCTGTAATTACGGATTCGGTTACAACTTGAAAATTGAGATTTACTCAATCATGACATTTCAAAACCGTAACAGTCAGAATAAACCCGATCGACGCCATTGTTCATCTGAAATTGGAATTCTACGAGCGACGAGGTCAGAAATATCCGACGATCAAAGGAACGATTGAAGCCTGCGTTTTCACTTCAAGACCGGTCAGTTTTTTGCTCTTAATGTTTTGGATTTAATGTCAACCTAAGTCACAACGGTTGTTCGGATGGATGGTTTGTGGAATCTGAGATGCATTGCAGAACATGTGTGTGACTGGAAATCATATATGTATACCAGAAACTGTGTATGAGCTGTGACATTTATTAAAAAGTAGTCAGGTTTGTGACCTCTAATGTAATAAACATGTGTACAGAGCTTTTGTGACCACTTAATCGGGGTTGTGACCTGAACTGCCATAACAATGTCTGCAAAAATATATGTGACCAAAAAGGCCATGAAAGTGACATGTTCTGTTAAAAACACGTCTACACAAATCTATGTGTCCAAATTGTAAGGTTTGTGCCTTGTTATGTTAAACATTCGAGTTTGTGACCTGAACTGACACGAGCATGTCTGCACAAACCTTTTGTGACCTGTATTCCTATGAACTTGTCTATACAAATCTATGTGACCAAAAATTAATATCTGTGACCTGTTGTGTTAGTAACGTGTTTGCACAAATCTATGTCTCCAAATAACGGTCAGGTTATGTGCAAACGAGTATCAGACATAATTTGGACACATATTTTGTTTTGTGTCATTTGTGACTGACATTAATCGTGGCTTGTGACCTGCATGTAATTGCCTGGTGAATTTAGAATTATGCATTACTGACAGTTTCACTAAACAACAGGAACAGGAATGGGTTATATAAATGTTTGCTTGGTGAATGGAGAGGTATCAACTTTAGTATTGCTTGATCGCAATTGCTCGTACGTGCAACTTGTGGAATCAGTAACTACAGAATTTGGTTTTGATCCTACAAAAGTGGCTGTCACAATGAACTACAGGTTGAATATTGATCTGCCCCCTGTGAAAATAAGTTCAGACAGCAATGTTCTGTCTTACATGATACTCAAAGGTATGGAACATGACCCTTCCAAATACCCAATCATTACTGAGGTCACAGCTGTAGAAAATGCACAGCGACATCTCAGTTATCCAGCGGACACAGAAGTGGCAGAGAATTTGCAATATGGAGAAAACCTATTTTCATTACAGGAACTAGCAGCAGACATTTGTAACGCAGTAGTAGAACCAACCTATCACCAAACTGAAGATGAGGTCACAATTGTGTCTGATCCGAATGATAGGAACATAGAAAATGGCAAAGTGTTTCGTAGTAAAGAGATCTTGAAATTGAGTTTGTGTTTTTATGCCGTAAAAAACATGTTCGAATTCCTCGTTGTTAGATCTGACAAAGGAGAGTATCTTATCAAGTGTTCACAAGAAGAATGCGACTGGGTATGCAGGTCTTCAAAGTTGGGGAACACCAATCTCTTCAAAATTAGAAAGATTAGTGCTGGGTCACAAATGCTCTTCAAACATTGTATTGGGTTCTCATAGACAAGTGTCAACGTCCGTAGTTTCTTCCTTCATCAAGTATAAGTACACATCATCACGTACTATATACACTCCAAATGACATTTGTAACGACATGTTGCGTACCTACGGAGTGTCTTTGAATTATGTAAAAGCTTGGAGATCTCGTGAAAAGACATTGAAAATGATCAGGGGTGATCCAAAGAAGTCATTCCAACAACTACCGAGCTATCTTCACATGCTTGAACACACTAATCCCGGAACAGTCACAGGACTTGAGGTGGAAAGTCACAATAGATTCAAATACTGCTTTGTGGCATTGGGCGCATCAATTAAAGGGTGGCTGCATTGTAGACCTGTAATCGTTGTTGATGGCACATACTTAAATGGTCACTATGGTGGTACACTATTCACAGCATGTACACAGGATGCAAATAACAGCATATTCGTCCTGGCTTTTGGAATTGGAGACAACGAAAACGATAAATCGTGGACATGGTTTTTTGAGAAATTGAGGACTGCTTATGGAATTAGGGAAGGTTTATGCTTCATATCAGATCGTCACAAAAGTATTAAGAATGCAATAGAACAAGTTTATCCAAGAATATATCATGGGATATGCACATACCACCTACAGCAAAACTTGAAATCCTACTTCGAAAAATCTGGTCACAACATCACACAGGCCTTCAATGCAGCTGTGCGTGCATACACATTAGAGGAGTATGAATACAATATGCAAGAGTTGGACAAGATCAACTTGAATATCATGGGTTATTTGGTACATTTCTAAATTCAAACCACTCTATGTTGAGTTAATGTATGTCACGTATCTTACTGATTTTGTTCAATTATGTAGAATGAAGTTGGACCAGAAAAGTGGTCACGATTCCACATGCAGACAAACAGGTACTCAACAATGACATCAAACATAGTGGAATCAGTAAATGCGGTCACAAAATCAGCAAAGAACTTTCCCATTGTGGCATTGTTGGAGTCATTGCGTCAGACATTGCAATCTTGGTGCTGTAAGAACCGTGACCAAGCAAATAGCACATTTACAACTTTTGCACCCAGATACGAAAAATTACTAAGAGAAATGAGCACAAATTTAAGTACCATGAGGGTAAGTGTTTGCACATGATCCCAGGACGCATTGACTGTGACCAGACCACATTTGTGATATTGTGACCTGACCTGATATTGTGACATTGTGCAGGTTTCACCCGCGAACCAAACAATATTCATAGTTGCAAGCGAAGGCTCAACCTTTGTGGTAAACATAGAGCAGCGTACGTGCACGTGTAGAATGTTCCAGGTTGATCAGCTACCATGCCCACACACTTTAGCAGTGGTAGCAAGTATAAAGGGGTATCCATATGATTATTGTTCATACTTTTACACACGTCAGGCATACATTAATGCATACGAGGATTCCGAACTGCCATAACAATGTCTGCAAAAATATATGTGACCAAAAAGGCCATAAAAGTGACATGTTCTGTTAAAAACACGTCTACACAAATCTATGTGTCCAAATTGTAAGGTTTGTGCCTTGTTATGTTAAACATTCGAGTTTGTGACCTGAACTGACACGAGCATGTCTGCACAAACCTTTTGTGACCTGTATTCCTATGAACTTGTCTATACAAATCTATGTGACCAAAAATTAATATCTGTGACCTGTTGTGTTAGTAACGTATTTGCACAAATCTATGTCTCCAAATAACGGTCAGGTTATGTGCAAACGAGTATCAGACATAATTTGGACACATATTTTGTTTTGTGTCATTTGTGACTGACATTAATCGTGGCTTGTGACCTGCATGTAATTGCCTGGTGAATTTAGAATTATGCATTACTGACAGTTTCACTAAACAACAGGAACAGGAATGGGTTATATAAATGTTTGCTTGGTGAATGGAGAGGTATCAACTTTAGTATTGCTTGATCGCAATTGCTCGTACGTGCAACTTGTGGAATCAGTAACTACAGAATTTGGTTTTGATCCTACAAAAGTGGCTGTCACAATGAACTACAGGTTGAATATTGATCTGCCCCCTGTGAAAATAAGTTCAGACAGCAATGTTCTGTCTTACATGATACTCAAAGGTATGGAACATGACCCTTCCAAATACCCAATCATTACTGAGGTCACAGCTGTAGAAAATGCACAGCGACATCTCAGTTATCCAGCGGACACAGAAGTGGCAGAGAATTTGCAATATGGAGAAAACCTATTTTCATTACAGGAACTAGCAGCAGACATTTGTAACGCAGTAGTAGAACCAACCTATCACCAAACTGAAGATGAGGTCACAATTGTGTCTGATCCGAATGATAGGAACATAGAAAATGGCAAAGTGTTTCGTAGTAAAGAGATCTTGAAATTGAGTTTGTGTTTTTATGCCGTAAAAAACATGTTCGAATTCCTCGTTGTTAGATCTGACAAAGGAGAGTATCTTATCAAGTGTTCACAAGAAGAATGCGACTGGGTATGCAGGTCTTCAAAGTTGGGGAACACCAATCTCTTCAAAATTAGAAAGATTAGTGCTGGGTCACAAATGCTCTTCAAACATTGTATTGGGTTCTCATAGACAAGTGTCAACGTCCGTAGTTTCTTCCTTCATCAAGTATAAGTACACATCATCACGTACTATATACACTCCAAATGACATTTGTAACGACATGTTGCGTACCTACGGAGTGTCTTTGAATTATGTAAAAGCTTGGAGATCTCGTGAAAAGACATTGAAAATGATCAGGGGTGATCCAAAGAAGTCATTCCAACAACTACCGAGCTATCTTCACATGCTTGAACACACTAATCCCGGAACAGTCACAGGACTTGAGGTGGAAAGTCACAATAGATTCAAATACTGCTTTGTGGCATTGGGCGCATCAATTAAAGGGTGGCTGCATTGTAGACCTGTAATCGTTGTTGATGGCACATACTTAAATGGTCACTATGGTGGTACACTATTCACAGCATGTACACAGGATGCAAATAACAGCATATTCGTCCTGGCTTTTGGAATTGGAGACAACGAAAACGATAAATCGTGGACATGGTTTTTTGAGAAATTGAGGACTGCTTATGGAATTAGGGAAGGTTTATGCTTCATATCAGATCGTCACAAAAGTATTAAGAATGCAATAGAACAAGTTTATCCAAGAATATATCATGGGATATGCACATACCACCTACAGCAAAACTTGAAATCCTACTTCGAAAAATCTGGTCACAACATCACACAGGCCTTCAATGCAGCTGTGCGTGCATACACATTAGAGGAGTATGAATACAATATGCAAGAGTTGGACAAGATCAACTTGAATATCAGGGGTTATTTGGTACATTTCTAAATTCAAACCACTCTATGTTGAGTTAATGTATGTCACGTATCTTACTGATTTTGTTCAATTATGTAGAATGAAGTTGGACCAGAAAAGTGGTCACGATTCCACATGCAGACAAACAGGTACTCAACAATGACATCAAACATAGTGGAATCAGTAAATGCGGTCACAAAATCAGCAAAGAACTTTCCCATTGTGGCATTGTTGGAGTCATTGCGTCAGACATTGCAATCTTGGTGCTGTAAGAACCGTGACCAAGCAAATAGCACATTTACAACTTTTGCACCCAGATACGAAAAATTACTAAGAGAAATGAGCACAAATTTAAGTACCATGAGGGTAAGTGTTTGCACATGATCCCAGGACGCATTGACTGTGACCAGACCACATTTGTGATATTGTGACCTGACCTGATATTGTGACATTGTGCAGGTTTCACCCGCGAACCAAACAATATTCATAGTTGCAAGCGACGGCTCAACCTTTGTGGTAAACATAGAGCAGCGTACGTGCACGTGTAGAATGTTCCAGGTTGATCAGCTACCATGCCCACACACTTTAGCAGTGGTAGCAAGTATAAAGGGGTATCCATATGATTATTGTTCATACTTTTACACACGTCAGGCATACATTAATGCATACGAGGATTCCGTATACCCAGTTGGTAATCCAAATGAATGGAATGTGGGCAAAGATTTAGAAAATCTCATCATATTACCACCCAACCAAAAACGGAGTGCAGGGAGGCCAGTCGAAAAGAGAAAAAGATCGTCAAGTGAGGGAAAAGAAAGAGCTAAATGTGGACGATGCCAAGGAAGAGGTCACAATCGTAGGACCTGCACCAACTTGATTTCCTTGAGCGAAAACGCATCATCATGAAGTCACGTTGTGACATATCCTATGTTAGTGCAAATGCAGCCAAGTACTGGACTACAAAGATTGGTTTATTTTGTTTTAGTCTCCTGTGACATTCCATAAGAAACTTGTTATCACTTTCATTTGGATTTCAATATTTTACCATTTCGTTTATGAATGACACATTCGTTACATGGTGAATAATACACGGTCATGACCATCTCTGACACTTATATTTGTGACCAGTTCTGATTTAAACATATCTGCACAAATCTATGTCACCAAGCAGTCAGGATTGTTATCTGTACTGTTATGAACATGTCTATAAAAATCTAGGTGACCACTTTGTCTTGTTTTACACCTGAACTTTCATACCCACGTCTGCACAAATCACATGTGACCACATAGTCATGATTGTGACCTCTTTTAAAAATTGAAAAATTTTGTGACCACTTAGTCGCTCTTGTGACCTGAACTGTCGTGAACATGTCTGCACTAATATATGTGACCAAAAATGTCATGGTTGTGACGACATCTCATGTTTGTGACTTTTTTTGTTAACATTTAGTCTGCACAAATCTATATCACAAAAACAGTCAGGTTTGTGACCAAAAAGTCGGGTTTGTGACCAAAAATTCAGGTTTGTGACCTGTAAGACTATGATGATCCCTACACAAATCTATGTGACCGAGAAGTCATTTCTGTGACCTGAACTGTTATAAACATCGTTATACAAATATATATGACCGATAAGTATGTTTGTGACAAATATCATAATTTCAAAATACGCAAACGCAAATCCATGTCTGTTACATTTACTTTACTAGATTCAAAAATAAAATCATATGCTACGTAAAACCTTCAGTCTTTCCTAATCTACTACTACAAAAAGGACATCAAACTAGTCGTTCTACGGCAATGCTGACTTCAGTGGCTTCAGTGGCTTCTTGGCCTTTTTTATCTCCTTATGTTTAAATAGTCGTGTAGCAATGTCCAGCCTCGCTTGGTCAGCGTCAAAACTCATCGGCATAGTCATCATGGCATTGTGAAGCATGTATTCTGCATACTTAATCACGAATATGCCACAGTCATGCTTGAACCCAATTCAAACAACAATAAGAAAACATAACACAAATAACAAATGAGGGAGTAAAATCAACTTTCATGAACTGAAAACTAAGTCACAACTATACCCATTTTGTTGATGTGGTATGTTATCAGCAACCATGGTCGTCATCCCAAGTGGACCAGCAGCGTCATACCCTCTTTCCCATATACCCAAACTATGCATCAAATGGGGGATTATTCTTGCAAATGGTTCAATCCCTGTATTAACCATTTTATCCCGATATGTCTTGTAGCTTGAATGAAATATGAAAAGGACACGCTTCTTTGTGTTCAGACACCCAAGCATCCAGTGGGCACGATTTGTAGGCAAAATTGGTAACAACACATAATCCACATCAGCCCAAGGACGATTGTACTCTATCCGACCACCTCTGGCAACTTCAACAATGTAGGAATCTGACATTACCACATTAGGGTCTTTCGAGAACTGTGCAAACAGATTCTTGATCTTAGCCTGGAACAACGAATCTGTCGTGGTGGCTCTCACTCTTGCAAGCCCACTTCTTGAAGCAAATTGTCGTAGAAAATAGAAACACACGTCCATGTGCTGTCAAAGTGAAATTCACATTCATCAGACAGTTTATGTGACCATGGTAGAAACATAAATGACTCTTACGTAATACAGAGTAAGACAAATGTGGATCAGGCATTATTCCCAGGATTTTGTGACATGTGCATAGTCACAATCATTTGATGAATGATTGTGACCTCTTTCTCTTATATAGATACAACTTTTTATCACAATTTGTATAGAAAACATACCGTGCTGCTTAGTGAACAATCTGAACTAATAAGCTCATGCCACCATGTTTTTGAGCCCACAGTCAAAAATCCAATGAGGAATGGAGGCCGGATCACATCATCTGTGTCGTTGAATTTTTTCCTGACAAACAAAACATGACCACGAAAACTCAAATTATATGATGTAGTTCACCTATGAACACAATCACATTTCACAGAATACTAGCATAACGTACTTGTTCCGAGGTTTGTAACCTCTGTTAAACCAGTTCTTGAATGCTACTACATCAACCTCATCGGCAGGCTTGTCATGGATCTCAAACACAACCACATCATCAGATTGCTTGTTCTGTTTCCCAGCATCTGTGACATATGGAGATTGTAATAGCCTAGTAGGTTTGGGAGCCCGCTTAACAGGCAAGCCAGACGACGGTGCCGAAGGAGGTGATATCTGCAAAGAGATGAATTTGGAATAGATAAATAATCAATGAACTGTGACTCGTAATTTAATTGAAATTTGAAACAAGTTTCTCAATACCACAATCGCCTTTGTTTGTTCATTCATTGCCTCAGCATCTACATCATCAGAACCAACCCGCTCAAGCACACCAGCAATCACATCATCAACACATTCTTGAGCTTCTGTGGTTTGGAACATTTCAGTAAGGTTTACCGCACCCGACATGATTGGTGTGCATGAAATCCCTAAATCAAACGACAGCGGTGGAGGAAAATGTTGGCCTTCAACGACTCCAGCAGATTCCATCTTCCCCTTTCCTTTTCTGTCCACAGGTGGATCCAGTGTTGTAACCTGAGTGTAGAAAATGTTACACGACAAACTGGGAGATACTACTAGTAAACAATTCAAAACTTCACAAATCTACATACTTTCGCTTGAGGTTGCTCGTCAATAGCATCACTTTTTCCTTCAAACATCTTCCCTTTCAACATCTCCAACATGGTATCCATCGTACTTGATATCAAGCCAGTCACAGAATCCGACAGAAACATCATATTGGACCTTACATCCATCAAGTCACATTTAACCTCCCCTTGCATTCGGATAATCTGGTTCAGTTTAAGTTTGCGATCTGCCGCAGTGCCATCACTTGTGACTTAACATCATGTAGAACTGAAGTTAGTTCTTGATTCTTCAACTGCATGTCGTTCATTTTCCCATTCAATTCTTTCAACTGTTCATACACCTGCACATTACACATAATCATAATGCACATGTTAGTTACATAAGTACATCAAAAAGTAGCAAATGATATGTGACCTAGGACATTAATCAACTTACATCTACTTGAGGTGCATCATGTCCTCGCGTCGACTTTATCTCATTCGGAAGACTACCGTCACCTGACTGTGGCATCATGTTCACGTTTTCGTAAGCTTGGTAAGGCTCACTTTGTCCTGCCTGTGGCTCACTTGCCTGCTCTTCTTCAGAGGATATGTATAAGGTGGATGTCCTCTGTTTCTTGGGAGGTGGAACCACAAAGTCGTCTTCATCATCATCAACATCACTAGAGTGACCCTTTCCGCCATCTGTAATCATCAGCAACTGTGTACGGGAAGTGCCAGCACTTGAGCATGAGCCTTTGTTTTTCCGATCTCCATGAGCACGTGGTTACATAGGTTTGGTGTACAAAACACCGTACATATACTGAGCCTCCAACTCCATGTCAGACGGAACAACAAAACAAATTTCAAGCTGTGATAATATTGCAAATGAAACATTTGTTAGCGGTGTATAACTCAGAAGCTACAAATTGATTGTGGCCTGATGGTTTTGAATGCAGTACATGTAAAGAGACTAGTGTGTGATCCATGAAAACATATATGGGTGTTTGTGACTTAAGAGTGACTCTGTGACCTTGTGACTTATGTATGCAACTCTGTGACCTGTGTTAAAAACAGAAAAGAAAAAAAAGACTTACATCATGAGTGGAGAAGACATCTTCCTCCAACTTAACAGCAGACGGCTGTTTCTCTGACATCCAATTCATAATACGGGGATAACTGTTTGCCATCCTACTCGTCACAGGACCAGTTAGTCCAGGAATACTCTCATATATCCACACTTGAAATGCAACCAAGAATCCCTTCAACCTATAATGTGGATTCCTGTGACTTAACCCATCTTTCAAAGATTTTAGAGACATTTGAAATAAGGCTTTCCCAAAAGGAAACAACTCCATAAGATTAAAGTCCTCAACCAACGCAAACAAAAAGTTTTCAACCACCCTTTTGTAAGATGTTGAAAACAAATATGACGTAATCAAATATAAAATCCCAATCATCACAACATCACGATCGTCTACATCGGACACATTCATAAACACGTCCCTCACATCCTCATTTGTCACCAACTTCAAGTGCCCAAAATATGTTACCTTTATCCTAGACGGACGGTTATCAATATCTTTCCTAAAATCATCACCACTGCATCTAAGCCCTGTGACTAAACAAAATTCGCACATCGAATATCTCAAAAATCTATTACCAATTTTGAACCACATCTCATTTGGATTAGGTTGCACCACTTCCCTCATCAAAAAATAGTGTATAAGCCGTGGCTGCAGAATAATTTCATTACATTCCATGAAATGAGAGAAGCAAGTTTCTGCCAGAATAGACCGTTGGACGGCATTGAACTTATTACAGAAATTTGTCAGTACGTTTTTGGCTACATTTGTTGTAATCTTCCCGAGAAACCATGAATCTTCTGGTATAATGTATTTCCATTCCTGGGTCACAATACATAAAAACAAAAGATATCATACATCAATGACTGCACATCAACTGATTGTGACCCAATGTTCATGAGAAAATATATATGTCACATTGGAAGAGGAAGTGTGACCTAGGTAGGACTGTTTTATCGCAAATGAACGTTTGGGTCACAATACATAAAAATCTAGGTCACAATCAACAATATATGTCGAGAAATTGCCAAAACAAAGTACCTTAGCCGTATTCGATTTTCGACGGTTTACAGGAGTTCTAGGGTTATCCTTGCGAGCCCTCTTCTCCAAATTCGGATGCGATTTTTTGTGGATGTTCGATTTTTCTTCACTGCACTCCTTCGCCACATTCGCCATTCCCCTACTACGACGTGCAGTTCTAGAGGGTTCACCAGCGTCGGAACGTGCCGTTCGGTCGCAACTTCGAGTTAATGTCATTTCTCCTATACACGGTCGCAACACAATACTCAGTCACCGCTTCACGTTCTTTGAACACCCTTCACAGTATCACCGCCTTTTTACTTGTACTCGTGAGCAATGTAGGCAACAATCGATTTTGGGTTTTGGTTTTGATGTGAAAATGAAGAGAATGAAATGGTTTGGGTAAGAACCAATTCCATGGTTTTTGGAAGTTTTTTGAAGGCGCGGATATTAAGGTGTTTGGCAGTTATTAGAAGATATACTTTACTTGTTTAAATTTCCCTCTCCAATTTCTCCAATTTTCACGTAAAAAATATTATTTATTTAATTCCTCAAAAGCCTGATTTATGAAAAGTCAAAGTTAAATTTGGAATTATGAAAATGGTACATTAAAAGTAGGGCTGGATGTAATTTCCTCATATTTTATAAAATAAGCCCTTGTTTTACACCATTATTTGATAATTCTTTTTTCTACGCTAACTTTTAATTATACATTCACGCAATAAAATAAATTCAAATTTTTTTCTTACTTTTTAATCACACTTTCTATTAAAAATCACTATTTAAAACATTATTTTTTAGAAAAGATGGCCTCAAGGCTAAATATCACACATTCAATTTTTTTTATTAAAAAATATATTAGATTCATTTGCATGTTTCCTCTCTTTTGTATCTTATTAGGTTTTTTATCTGTGCAATGCACAGAATGCACTGCTTTGAAGGTAATATTAATGTCTTGAATGTTAATGATAGATGGTAGATTGTATTACAAAATGTTCCCACACATTTGAATGAAATAAATAATGTTACATAGATATATAATGTTCATTCTAAAGTTTGAATATCCTTCTTCCTTCTTGGTAGCTACTACCAAATGCCATTCTTGATATAGCACAACCGGTTAAATTTCGTAAATCAGGTCATACGTCCAACTTGAACGACCCTTGTGGAGATAGACTTTGTTCCCATTTGCTCAAAATCTCATCACAACTCAAGTAGAAAGCAGGCTGCATAAGCTGAAAGAAGTAGTAGCAAATAGCAATCTCGTCATCATTTAGTGCTCTTTAGGTATGAAATCTTTTCGAATTTACCTTGCATATCTCATATTAAATAAATCTAAACATTCTAGAAATTTTAAGTAAATGGTATAAGGCTGGAAAAACCTTCAACTTCTCTAGATGAAAAGCAGGGTCGATGATTTTTCTGTGTTTAGCCCATTTGTCCGCCTCATAGCTTAATACTCCTCGTGCAAGTAACTTTCCCAATGGATTTACAATTCTTGGCTTTTGATAGATATAACTCTTTGATAGTGCCTCCTTTTACGAGTTCAGGTTCTGTGATTATTACTACTGGTCGTGGCCCAAGCCATATGGAGGAGTACCTACAAGTTATGGCAACAAAGACATTTGAACATGACTTTTGGTTTTCATTTACACTAAAACTTGTTAAAACACGTACCATATTCCTGCAATGCTTTGAGATAGAACGGTATGATCGATGGCTTGATATCATCTGAGAGATTGATCGGCTTGGATTTCGCTTTTTGGATCATCATTAAGATATCTTTGAGATCTCCATATAGGAATCTGTATGAATTTCCCTTGAGCGCATGTCACGAAGGTGCGCATGCTAGTTTTCGCGATGCGTGGATACGGATCTAATGTCCGCGCAGCGCTGAGCGGACACCCCATTGTCCACTCAACGCGAACACTCAAGAGTGTGGTTTAGTGATTTACTTATTCGATGGTGGAGTAAGTGGTTGGCGGTGGCGGCATGTTGGCTTGGGTAGGTTAGAAGCAAATGAATGGTGAAATTCTTTTTGTTGGTAGTTGAAAGTTTAAATGGCAAGTGAAAATTTAAAAATAAATTTAATTTCAATCATTATTATTTTAAGTTTTAAATGTTAGTTTAATTATAAATTTAATTTCAATCATTATTATTTTAAGTTTTAAATATCTATTTTGTTAAAAATCATGAAGTGATATCCAAAATAATTTTACATTAATTATAAACACAAAATTTTTTTCTTTTAATTTTAAATATTAAAAAACTATGCTTTGATGAAAATTGATGATGAAACCAATATTCCAGTTCATTACATTATTATCAGGATTGAATTTAATTGATAAGTTAAAAAGAAAACAATGTTTTGTAATGTCGAGAACGCTTTCTAATTGTTTTATGTTTTGAATTTTGTAGTTTGGAATGCTACATTATTGACTAAATGCAATGAAATAAAATTGTAAATATTACAATAAATATTTTATTTTTTTTATTAAAAAGTGTGTAGATGCAAAATATAATAGATAGATTATAGAAATGTTATGTTCATATATGCTAGCAGTAAATGTACAAGGATTACATTGGCAGATCACAATATTTACATTCTAAACGATAAAGAAAGAAACAAAAACCTCATAGCAATTCCATCACCTCTTAATCTCAAAAATAACAAGTTCTTAGTTGGTAGAGTTGTAGTTGAAAATGAGTGCAGACAGGGGAGGTTGCTTGTCTTACTTTACCGCCAATTGTTACAAAAGCAACATAGATGATTTTTATTCATTTTTCTGGTTGTCGGTTTCATAGCCCATGTGAGCTTTCTTTTTCGGCTTTGACTCTGTTTCAATAATTTCATTTAATGTTTGGAAGAGATACCTTTTTGTAATGTTGCAGTTTCTTTGGTCTTCGTGGAGATTTCAGTGGTAGGGTTGTACATTTTGTCTTTGCCTATTGTGTCTTTCTTGTTTGAATATTCATTTATTTCAGCTGGGTTGCTCATATCGATTATAGTGATCAAAGATTTGTTTCAGTTATTACAGTTAAAGGCTCGATGTCAATGATTGTAGCTAAAGAGTTGAATGACGCTATTCTATCGACCTCTTGAGCACAAAGGCTCGATATCAATTATGGTGCTCAAAGGATTTGTTTCACATGACGCTATTCTATCGACCTTTTGAGCACAAGAGATTTTATGTTCAGATTTGAATATTAACAACATATGTGCATGCGAAAGCCTTTTTTTCTGGAATTCAATCACATATATATGTGCAATAACATGGCTTAAAATACTTGCTTTGCATAAATCATGTTTCAATTCTTTTAATTTCGATCTAAATATACGTACAATTAAATTTGGTCGATTTTGAAATTCGTCATTGT
The DNA here is from genome assembly GCA_019097785.1 of Fraxinus excelsior. Classification (NCBI taxonomy): domain Eukaryota; kingdom Viridiplantae; phylum Streptophyta; class Magnoliopsida; order Lamiales; family Oleaceae; genus Fraxinus; species Fraxinus excelsior. The sequence goes on from CM032623.1 coordinate 30,742,344, forward strand.
TTTTTAGTTCTTGCCTAATATCTAGCCAATTTGGATTACACGTTATGGTAAAAAATATATCTGATTTTCCATAACGTTGCATAATATACAATCTATCCATGTATCTTCTTAGTATATCACGAGGCTCACATGTAAAAGATTGTGGTAAAACAAATTTTCTTCCAACTTTGGATCCTCTTGTTTCCCCATTTTGAACACCATCTACAATACCTTAATAAAGTTCAGCACAAATTTATTTTTGATTATTACGAAAATAATCTAACCTAGTAATTTCAATCTTAACATACATATTTAACACATACTGTTGAAATAATATGCCACTGTGAATCAACACAGACTTACCGAAAGGCCTGATTTGAAATTTATACGAATAATATTCTCAACAAGAGACTTGAGTATGTTTATTCGCTAGACATGTTTATTCGCTTATTTATGCCACAAAACATGGACTATTATCGATAGATATGTTGAAATATGGTTTAATTCGATATAATTTGTGTTTGTAGGATTATATTGATGGATGGAATGAAAAGTGTGGGAAAATGGGCGAAAAGGAACTGAAATGGAAGAAAATCAAAGTTCGGGGACTAAGATGCAAATAATCAAAAGACGATCCGAAATAGGAATTGAGGATATGACGATATCAAGGATCAATTGAGCTTTGAAATTTCATATTGGAACAAGAAAATGTGGAAAAAGAGACCAAAAATTTGATGAAACAAAACTTGGGACCAAAATACACAAAATGGAAAAAAGGTTCTTCCATGTGATCACATAGTATCACCCAAGCATTTACAAGGAATATAGTGAATGAATTTGGTTGTTCCATGTGATCACATAGAATGCAACCATGTGGTCGCATGGTTCATTCTGGGCGCGAATTTTCTAGTTTCCTTATTCGAACCAATCTCTTATGGTATGGTATCTTGAGACCCTATTTAACCCTAAACTGGTCCAGAACTAGGTTTTTACGCCCTCTTAGAGAGAAAAATGACCTTTTTGAAGGAAAACGAAGGCAAGGACGAACAATTTCACTCCAAGATCCAAGATTTCAAGCCTTACATTCAAGAATTGGGTGATGTCTTCTCCTAAATATTTTTTTTGTTATTTTAATTTATCCATGCTAGGCTAAGTTTTTAATTGTACTAGAGGTGAACGATGAACTTCGTAATGTGAACTTTTAATTCTTTGTTTTGCAATTTGATTTTAAACACGAATGTTGGATGTTAAATGATTTATATTCACTTTATTGTCTCCATAATTAAATGCGCAATGATTATGTGAATTTGGGTGGTCTATTTCATGCATTCGAAAGAAGGGAAATAGATTCTACAAGGTATAAATCATCGTAAGGTTCGATAGGGGATAGAAATATACCGCTATGCTTTACGTGAGTCTTTAAGTGTTCATAAGACGTTATGCATTCTTGTATATTGGCATTTGTCATAGAAATATAGTCAAATAGTATGCGAGAATAAGTTTAACTCTACTCGAGAGAGATTGTTAAATAGTTTAGGAACGTTGACTCTTCAACCGATTCATCGTGCTATCAAATTGTGAAATAAAGGTTAAACGTGAACTTACTTGGTGATTCGGGATCCTAGTACGCTTCTTATTCATAGATTTCTTCAAACATTTGCATTCACATCGTAATTTGCATTTAGTTATTCAGTTCCATTTAAACTTACATTCGTAGTCTAATTTAGAGAATTCCATAGTTTAATCATCTCATTGAATTTCCGTAGTTTCGGTTAAGGTGAAGATAGGTAAAACTCAAACTAACTCAATCTCTGTAGGAACGATACTTGGACTTAAAAACCTATTTTATTACTTGAACGATCCGTACACTTGCGGTAATCAAAGTTGAATATATTTTCGACCTGTTAAGTTTTTGGCGCCGCTGCCGGGGATTGAGATTTAGTTTAGTATTAGTTATCTTGACACTAATTCGACATTTTTGTTATTTTGTTCACTTTTATTTTCGTAGTTATTTATTCCATTTAGTAACTGAGTGTTATTATTTTTCGGCTCTCAGGACTGTATGCTAAGATCTTTTGGATGTGAATTGATTCCAGCTAATCCTGAAATTGAACGCACTTTCCACCAATTACAAAGAGAGACTCGAGAAACACAACAACATCAAATGGCTAACGAACAGGAAAACCCGATCGTTCCAGCCAATGAAGACAAAATTGTGGATGAAGGAAACCTGCTCGTGGGGGATTTCATGATTCCTCAGATCATTCAATGTCAGTCCAGCATCGTCTATCCACCATTTGGGCAGCCGAACTTTCAATTGAAAACTAACGTAATACATCTGTTCCAAAATGGATATCAGTTCTATGGGAGAGTTGAAGAAAACCCGCACATGCACATTTCTCGATTCTTGGAGATGTGCCAACACTTCAAATATCAGGGTATTTCAGATAATGTTATCCGGTTGAGACTATTTCCACATACTTTGAGAGACAAGGCAATTGAGTGGCTGGACTCTCAACCTATTGCTAGCATCACGACATGGAATGACTTGGCACAAAAATTTTGCACCAAGTTCTTTCAACTAGCCAAGATTGCGAAGCTGAAACATGACTTCTCTGTTTTTCGTCAAGGCAACTGTGAGTCATTTGATGAAGCTTGGGGCAGGTTCAAGAACATGCTCCGGAAGTGCCAGCATCACGGGATCAGCAAGGGACTCCAAGTCCAATACTTTTACACAGAACTACTCCCATCCTTCAAAAGCATGATCGATTCTTCATCTAGCGGTTCCGTGTATACAAGGTTAGTTGATGGTACATTAAAGTTGTTTGAGATGATTGCCAACACTTCAGCAATGTGGTCATCAGAGCAGGAAGTTCAAAAGAAGGCACCGGGGGTCTATGAAGTGTATGCTATTTCCGCCTTGTCTGCAAAAATTGATTCATTGTTTCACAAGGTAGAACATATGTCACAAACTGCCAATGTAGCGAAAACTAGAAAATTGAGTTGTAAAGAGTGTGGGGCTGATCATATAACAACAGATTGTCCAATTATAGCACAAAGAGTGGAGCATACTGATTTTGCACAGTAGGGGCAACATCAACAAAATAATCAGTTTGGAGATACTTATAATTTGAGTTGGAAGAAGCACCCGAATTTTACATAGAGTAATCAAAATCAACAGAGGCCACATGGCCAATTTCAGCCTCAAGAAAAAAAGATTCAACTGGAAGAGATGTTTGCAAAATACATGGAAGACAACAACCATTTCATGAAGAAAACAGAAGCAACACTTCAAGATCAAAATGCTGCTATAAAGAATTTGGAAACTCAAATGGGGCAAATGGCTATTACACTAACTAGCAGACCACTAGGTAATCTACCCAGCAACACAGAAGTAAATCCTAGGGAGTATGTTCAAGTCATTACTACACGAAGTGGAGTTCAGCTACCTGAGATACATGTCAAGAGACCGGGTGCAAATACAGAACAAGTGAAATCTCCTGAAGAAGATAGTGAGAAGCATGTTGACAACACTAAGAAGACATCAGTAAGAGAAAGTCCAGAAAAATCACAACAAGTGCCAGATAATTCGATAAATCTTTACGAGCCACCAATTCCATTCCCACAACGGTTGATGAAGTATAAATGGGAGCAACAATACAAGAAATTCATCGAAATCTTCACGAAACTCCACATAAATATCCCATTTGCGGAAGCACTGTTCAAAATGTATGGCTATGCCAAATTCCTAAAAGACATTATTTCTAATAAATGAAAGCTAGAGGACCATGAAACAGTGATGCTAACAGAGGAGTGCAGTACCCTAATTCAGAAAAAACTCCCACAAAAACTGAAAGACCTAAGGAGTTTTACTACACCTTGCACTATTGGTGAATGCTACTTTAATAAAACTATTTGTGATCTTGGTGTGAGTGTTAATCTAATGCCTCTATCTGTTTTCAGGAAACTCGGACTAGGCGAAGCCAAAGCAACCATGGTGACACTGCAATTAGCTGATCAATCATTGACACGTCCGATGGGGATAATTGAGAACGTGCTAATCAAGGTGGACAAATTCATTTTCCCAGCCGACTTCCTCATTCTGGATATAGAGGAAGACAAGAATATCCCACTTATCTTGGGTAGACCACTCCTAGGTACCAGCAAAGTTCTAATAGATGTTCAAAAGGGGCAGTTAAATTTGAGATTTGGCGAGGAACAGATCACTTTCAACGTTTTCAATGCTATGGACTATCATATTGAGTCAAATAGTTGCTATCAAATTGATGTGGTAGATAAGGTGGTGCAGGATAAAATTATGTTTCGAAACTTTTCAAACATTGTTGATGAACATAATGTATATTTTCAACCCAAAGAAAATCATGAGAAGCAAGAAGTCTACATTGTTGAGTTCGAGGCAATTGATGAGGGAAAAACAGATTATACAAATAAAGATAATGCTAAAGTTTGGATGAATGCTGAAGTAAGAAATAAAATGACATTGAAGAAGCTAATCAAGACCTCCAAGGCTATATTCAACGTACCTTAACAGACTAACACGGAATAGTCGAGTTATACACTCTAAACTAGCGCTCGATGGGAGGCAACCCATCGTTTCTACGCTTTCATTCATTTTGCCTTATGCATTCGATTGATAATTTCTTTTTCATCGTCTCTACAAGTAATAAAAGAGCCTATGCATGGTACATACTTCTTTTTCATCCACCATCTTCACTTTCGCACCTCCTTTTTTATCAGGGGAGTTCCCTATCTCCCTTCTTTTTGCTTTATTTTCACATTGTCATTCAAATTTGGTAACTCCTTTTATCCTATGAACATTGAGGGCAATGTTAGATTTCAGTTTGGGGGTGGTATATTTGTCCATCATCATTGTGTTACTTAACTATTTTACTTTAATGCTATCTGTATGTTTGTCGAAAAAAAATGTTTTTTTTTCAATATTTGTTATTTATTTTGTGTGCTTGTGTGGGTTTAATAACCTTGCCGGCAATGATGAGAATATTGGAATCGATATAACTATGAATAGTGAAAATTGTGCATGTTAAATTGATCGACACTTGTCTATATGGAAACTTAACATTTTTGCGCACATTTCTTGTGTTGGGCATGCTAAGCTAATGATGGGGTGTTTGAGCCATAGTGGAGTTGAACATGATAGGTCAACCTCGAAAACCTCTACTATACTTTTCGATAAACCATCACTTTAGGAGTTTGGAGATAATCTAGCTTTACAGGGAAACATTGAGATGAGTAGGGACTCCGTGCATGAAATGGTATTGTGTGGACTGGATTAGACTAATGAGACGAAAACAAGATAAAGGTTCCACGTTTGAGGTTAGTTCTAGAAACTGGGTGTCTAAAAGAAAAGGAGCATTGCACTGATAATTGAATAAATGAAGACATATGTTCGAGCATGTATAACTCGAGTGATTAAACTTGCAAGGGTTTAAAACTTGGTGCCCTATGGTCATCCGACTTGGGAGTCATTAGCCTAAAGCTCGTTACAAGGGTTATATAGAAAGAAAATGAAGGATGTTTAAAAAAAAAGATATATCCATTGATGAATAATATACATGCTTCTATGTATGAAATGCATTGATTAGCCCTAGAAATCCGGTTGATAGAATCATTTCTCTGATACGACGCAAGTAACTTAGTTTAGTCTCAACGGTTGAAACAATCAAAGAAATAGGAGAATTCCTACTTGTTGAAATGTGAACTTGTGACTGCGAGATCTATTCAAACTAAGAGAGGGTAAGGGCTTAAGTAAATCAAAAAACTCTACTCTAGAACACACCCCGGGATATTTGAGCGAAAAGAATAAGTTTGGGGATGTATCTCTCGAACGATGAAAGAAAAAAATTTGACTACTACAGGTCGGGATTTGCACCCATCATCAGGTTGGTATGCTTTGCATGAGTATTCATACACACACATCAAGTTCTACACATGATATGTGGATATTGGTTTGATTTTCCACTTTTGACACTGTTCATGATGTTGATTACTGAAGTCTAATCATGAGACACGACAGGTTGTTAAATCATGTTTTGTGTAGAGTTAAGTCACCATCTTGTTTGAGGACAAACAATAGTTCAAGTTTGGGGAATTTTATAAGTGTGTTTTGCGTACTTATTTATGCCACAAAACATGGACTATTGTCGATAGATATGTTGAAATATGACTTAATTCGATATAATTTGTGTTTGTAGGATTATATTTATGGATAGAATGAAAAGTGTGCGAAAACGGGCGAAAATGAACTGAAAGGAAAGAAAATCAAAGTTCGAGGGCTAAGATGCAATAGGAATTGAGGATATGACGATATCGAGTATCAATTGAGCTTTGGAACAAGAAAATGTGGAAAAAGAGGCCAAAAATTTGATGAAACAAAACTTGGGACCAAAATACACAAAATGGAAAAAAAGGTTCTTCCATGTGATCACATGATAAAAATACTATGTGATCACATGATAAAAATACAGTGAACGAATTTGATTGTTCCATGTGATCACATGGAATATAACTATGTGGTCGCATAGTTCATTCTGGACGCGAATTTTATAGTTTTCTTATTCGAACCAATCTCTTATGGTATGGTATCTTGAGATCCTATTTAACCCTAAACTAGTCCATAACTAGGTTTTTACTCCCTCTTAGAGAGAAACGATCTTTTTGAAGGAGAACGAAGGCAATGACGAAGAATTTCACTCTAAGATCCAAGATTTCAAGCTTTACATTCAAGAATTGAGTGATGTCTTCTTCTAAATATTTTCCTTGTTATTTTAATTTATCCATGCTAGGCTAGGTTTTTAATTGTACTAGGTGAACAATGAATATCGTAACGTGAACTTTTAATTCTTTATTTTGCAATTTGATTTTAAACACGAATGTTGGATGTTGAATGATTTATATTCACTTTATTGTCTTCATAATTAAATGTGCAATGATTATGTGAATTTGGGTGGTCTATTTCATGTATTCGAAAGAAGGGAAATATATTTTACAAGGTATAAATCATCGTAAAGTTCGATAGGAGATATAAATATACCGCTATGCTTTACGTGAGTCTTTAAGTGTTCATAAGACATTATGCATTCTTGTATATTGGTATTTGTCATAGAAATATAGTCAAATGGTATGCGAGAATAGGTTTAACTCTACTCGAGAGAGATTGTTGAATAGTTTAAGAACATTGACTCTTCAACCGATTCATCGTGCTATCAAATTGTGAAATAAAGGTTAAAAGTGAACTTATTTGGCGATTCGGGATCCTAGTACGCTTCTTATTCATAAATTTCTTCAAACATTTGCATTCACATCGTAATTTGCATTTAGTTATTCAGTTCCATTTAAACTTACCTCCGTAGTCTAATTTAGATAATTCCATGGTTTAATCATCTCATTGAATTTTCTTAGTTTCGGTTAAGGTGAAGATATGTAAAACTCAAACTAACTCAATCTCTATGGGAACGATACTTAGACTTAAAAACTCATTTTATTACTTGAACGATCTGTACACTTGAGGTAATCAAAGTTGAATATATTTTCGACCTGTGGTGTGCTGTCGTATGCACCCAAAAACAGTCCTTAAACCTCTAAAACTAATGTAGTAGTGGAAGTAAGGGTCGATCCTACGAAGAGTGTGTAATTTAATATTTTATACTCCGTACAATGATTTGGGGGGTTTTTGTATGCAAACAATTGTAAATAACGCAATTAATAACAATGAAAACTAAATTAACGAAAACAATCAAAAGACTAACCTTGGTCCAAGTCAATATCCACCTTCGAAAATCCACAATTGATCATAGATGTAAGGATAATTCAATTCATAACTTGAATATTCACCGTTGGAATAATTTTCCTATTTCTCTTTAATTTTAGTTAGTTAGAAACCAACGTTCTAATTAACCCTAATTATTAAATAACTCCAGACCAGCGCTCAAGATTCAATTTAATAACAGCTTTAAACAATAGAGAAATCGATGAACTAGATAACACAAACACCAGTGGTTGCATTCAATCTATTTAAACATTCTTCTTAAGATTCAATAACCTCTATCGCAGAAAATCATCAAATCCTAGTGCTTCGCAAGTTAAAGGGATCAAACAATTACGGATTTGATATTTAACTCATCGGTAGATTGCAACGAATAATAAACTAGTAGGTCTCCTAGCAATTAAACATAACAATCATAGAAATAAGTGCAGAAAAATATTCAATACTCAAAAATATAAATTAAATTAAGAAAAACCATTTAGATCTCACAATATGTGGTTTCGAGGCTTCAATCTCCTTCGACCAAGTGTAAAAGTTTAGTTACAATTCATGAATATAAGAGAAAAATAGAGAAGAATAGAGTTGGGAGGCGTTCTCTACGTTCTGGTTGTGTTCTAGGGTTTATAAAGTGTAGAAAGATTTGTTTCCATAAGTGTTTGATTGAAATTAGGAAATCAGAATTTTCGTCCCGGAAATGAACCATGCGGCCGCATGGTTTAGAGGCTTGCGGCCGCAAGGAACAAGTGAAATCAACACTTTAATTCTCGGGAATGGTATGTGCGGCCGCATGGAATTAAAGGCTTGCGGCCGCATGGTTTTACGAAACTTCCTCAGGATAGTGTTTCGTATTTTGGCCATAACTTCTTCTACTGATATCCGATTGAAGCGATTCAAGATGCGTTGTAAAGATAACTCAAAGGGCTAAAACTTTTATTCAGAGACCATCTTCAAATTCGATCTTTTACCATGTCCAAAATTGGTCTCAATATGAGGCTGAAAACCGATGCAAAACTTTTCAACTTGAAAGTTGATCTGTGAAAATATCTTGACCATATTTCATCCCTTTGAATCCTTTCTTCATCCAATTGACCTCTAACACTCTCGAATCTTCATCACAAGGTTAGACACAAGTTTGAAATATTTGCACTTTAGTCCTTGAACTTTCACCTTCTTTCATTTTGGTCTTTTTTCACATATTTCTTCCAAATTACGCCATATCCATAGAATTGCCACCTAAATCAAAATATGAGCGTAATGAAATAAACATACGAGCGCATAAAATAAGGAGGGAAAAATATCCATTTTACATTCCTATCAACCTGTCACAAACCTTCATTCTCTTTTTCGATAAATTCAGCTACAGAAGTAGTTATGTTAGAAAAAACATAAGATGCCAGCATATGTTGAGGCTGAAAGTATGTGCTTATGTGTCTCCTAATACCTTCATGCCAACCACATTCCCCATATGGAAAGAGTAACGGATAATACAATGGATCATAACACTCATAATAGTAATGAACTCTATGTGAATCGTCAGAATGACCGTATATAGTGATATCACGAGCACGAACATTAGCATTTGCATCATCTTCAACCCATATATCAGCTATTTGAGATGTTGTAGATGTATTAAAAACTCTTTGATCAAGTCCCGGATCGCAACGTATTTGTATTTGATGATCATGCAAGTTGGTCATATCACTTAAAGACCTAAAGAATTTACTATGTGGATTTGTTTGCAAGATTTCAATTAAAAGAATCGAAGTAGACTCAACAAAGTTTAATGAATTTTTCATACGATCTTCAACTTCATTCTTTGTATCATAAAAATATAACTGCTTATAAGAAGGTGTATTATTTTGTGGTATAAGTTCATTTACATAATGATGCACTTGTCTTTGAATCCGGAATGTGTAAATATCTTTGTATGCTTTAAAGAGTTCTTTATCGTATTTCACACCAAATGAAGTGAAAGTAAAATGATTATTATATCCCCTTACAATTTTTTTGAATTCCATACAATGAAGTTCTTTAGAAGTAAATAAACAATACAGTTCATTTGGCAAGTCACATTTAAGAAGCTTAACTTTTTCATCAGAACAACAAAAGTCTTTACTTTCTCTATAAAATTTGCATGCCTCACAATGTTTTCAATAAATAAAAGCTAGTAATATATATGCACTGGATGGTATGTTCAATCCGTTGAAAGTTCCTTCTAATTCAGAATTGAAAATATATGCTTCTTCATTTGAAGTTGAAGTGTCAAAATTTTGATGAATTATGAATTCATGTAGTTGGACAATAACAGAAGAATTATTTTCAAATAACATATGGTCATTTCTCCTTTTGTGATAATCATTCCAATCAGTTCGAAGACTACTTCGCCTATCTCTCTATCATTGAATTCGTTGTTTGTGAATGAAAGATCTGTATAATTCGTTTCCACTTTCGAAGGTAGCATCAAAGTTAACAACAACATTGTCTTCATGAACAGAAGATTCCAAAATATCCATATCAGCAGCAGCAGAATGAATTATTGAATATCTGAACTCCAAAAGGTAAGCAATATCAACTATGACAATTGAACAACACTGTCTATTAGCATATATGTTCGTACTAAACTGTAAGAAATACTTGACCGTTTAAATTTTCTAAAACTGTAATAATTATATAAAATTAATTACACTCTCTAAAAACAAAATAGATAAAATCTGAATTTTAAACATTAAGAACAAATATGCATATATGTGGAAAAACATTCAATAGGACAATAATTGTTGGCATATGTTATGGATCTAATAGGGAGAGAAAGCACTTCGACAACAACAGTTGGTTTTGCTTTAATAACTACCCAAAAACACAAAATCAGAGAAAAGTTAAAACTTGGATAACTTGTGCACATGAAATCGAAAAGGTCCTTGGAAATCCCCTTTGTCCTTCCAAAAAGAAATAATAAATAAGATCCGAATACCAAAATAGAAAAATAACTAACTATCCTAACAAAGCTTGTAATAGTAGCTCACTTCCGACTATCAAATTTGTTTGCAGATTTCTTGTTGTTCTATTTCGCCATCTGTAGATGAGCTATTTTTGTGAGTTTCTACTTCTTCTATCTTGGTGTGATCATCTAGAAAGGATTGTTGGAAGATAATTTTTTAAAGGGCATCTACAGTTAATGATTGGATCTGGAGAGAGAGCTACAGTAAATTATTTGTTTAACATTTCTCTACAAGAACAACAAACAAAATGTTTGTGTGGAAGTCAAATAAAACAGCCATATTAATTTCATTTGTCTGCATGAATAGTACAAATTATTACAAATGAATAGTGTAGAACGAGTTCTGGAATCCTTTTACTTTGAACACTCTGTTTCAAGGAGAATAGTGATGTTGGCATCCTCTCTTTTAAGAGAATGAGGATTATATTATCTTTCATAACATTGGAGTTATTTCAATATAAAAAGTTAGAAGATGTCTAATGATCTAATAAGAGATAAAAAATAGTTTATATAGTCAATTTTAAATTTGTGAGCCCCTATTTGACAATTATTATTTGAGGAAAATAGAATTTTAAATAGTGATTTCTAAGAGAATGTGTAGTTAAAAATAGGAAAAAAATTTGAGTTTACGTACAGAATATTTTATTGTGTAAATGTACAATTAAAAAATGAGTATATAAAAAAATAGTTTGAAAATATGGTTGTCAAATAGGGACTTGGAATGATGCTTAGCTCGTGTTTGGTAGAAATCAAAACCCAGATTTTAATGTAAGTTAAAGTTAACAACTTATTTTAATAACATATTTTATTAGATTCACAACTTTTCAACTACACATTTTTTTTAAAATCAAAATATATTAAAATTTGATTTTAATCCCCACCAAATAAGGGCTTAATTAAAAAAGAGTTTGAAAATATGGTTGTCAAACAGGAACTCAAAATGATACTTAGCCCATGTTTGGTAGAAATTAAAACCCAAATTTTAATGTAAATCAAAATTAACAACTAATTTTAAACAAATATTTTATAAGACCTACAACTGTTCAACGAGACATTCATTATTATTTTTAACCAAAATCTATTAAAAAATTGATTTGAATCCCTACCAAACAAGAGTTTAATTAAAAAAGCGTTTAAAAATATGGTTGTCAAATAGGGACTCAGAATAATACTTAGCCCGTGTTTGGTAGAAATTAAAATCCAAATTTTAATATAAGTCAAAATTAACGACTAATTTTAACCACATATTTTATGTGACCCACAATTTTTCAACCACACATTTCATTATTTTTTATCAAAATATACTGAAAAATGATTTTAATCCCCCACCAAACAATGGCTTAATTTGTAGTTATTATTGTGATCGAATTCCAATTTTGTAAATAACATATCTATTATTTTTGAAATTCTAAAATTCTTAAAAAAAAAAAAAAAATACTATTTTCATCTACGTCACATTCCAGTATTGTCCTTGATATTACTAAAAATCGTGTATTTTGATTTTTGAGCTTGATGACTGAGAATGAGTACGAACAAGATCTTATGGTACCTGAAGCAAAGGCGTCGAGTTGTGTTCTCGTCACTCTTCCAATACTTAAGTCAGAGAGAGAATGTATGTAAAAAGATATATGCTGAGAATATGTAAAAGTGTGCCTAGATAATGAATTGAGGTGTTGTATATATAGATGTAGGTAGTACATTCCTTGTAGGATTAAGTTATTCAAATCCCTATGAGTTCTATCATACTTAGAAGTTGCAACTTGATTGGTATTGTACAATCAATGTGTTTGGATAAAGATAAAACTCCGATGGTAGAACCCTTTCAGAATGAGGTAGCAAATTTATAGCAAGACTCAAGCTCCTTAGAATTGGATAAGCTTTATCATACAGGAAAGTCATAATAGATCATGGGTTGTTACGTGCGAGGTTAAGTTATAACCTCAACGAGATCCCAAGCTTACGACGAGTGTTATTTCCTGAGGAGATATCCCGACGAGATCTACGTAGTAGGGGTGTTTCCTCATGTGCCCGACAACTGAGGTACATAACTCAAGGAGGTTAACCCAAAACTGAGTGGGATGGGCAACATTATTCCTCAAGTGTGCATGATCGGGTCATGCCTAATTGTAGGAACATCATTGGCCCCCGTGCATCCAAGCCATAGGCTTGTATATGGTGCGTGAGTTTCTAGAATGAGATGCATATTCTTGAACCATAAATGAGCATCCATGGGTCACACATGAGCAATCATGGCATAGGCAAGGCCAGCCTTAAGAATAGGCATGATCAACCTTAGAGATAAGACTTAAGGTAAAGGCTCGCGACCTTTGGATAATTTAAGCTTTTATTTTTCAAAAATGTCTAGCAGTAGTAGTTTCTGAAGCTCGGGTTCATCACTCGATGACGAGGGACACTTACTCATACCATATACAATCCCTATAGATAGCCATCCAGCTCTTTCATTTCTCGATCTAAGATGTAGATACAAAGAGCATGAAATCGCGAGGATAGCCTAGGAATTTGGGATTATGCCGACGTGTGACGTCCGGCTTCCAGGGCCCAAAGATAGAATAACTAGTGCTTGAGATGGAGAGATGTTGTTTTTAGGGAGGCTTTGTAGAGGGGCTTAGGTGATCTCTCCACCCTTTTTTATTAAGTTCCTGGTTGAGTACGATATGTGACCCATGCAGTTCGTCCCAAATAGATGGAGGCTGCTCATGTATTTTTTATAGATTGTAGATATTTGTCTATAGTCCCGAGGTTAGACTTGCTCAGGATGATCTTCGAACTGAAGACTTTCTCGGGCTTTAATTATTCTGTTTACTTGTCCTCCCGAAGCGAGTTCAAGGTGCCCAAAATGCCGATCTCCCTTAAGGGGGTGGAAATCCAAGTATTTTTGTATTCTTTCCCATGATCATGATCATCCTTTTAGTCATCGTTGGATTGTACCAAACACTGAGCGCTTTAATGAGGGTCATGCCTATTTTGAGGTTTTAGAAAGAGATAGGCAGAGTCTGGTCGAGCTCGAGCCTTTAGCATTTAAAATTGATTATCTCATCAGGGATGATGTCCTTGCTAATGTGAAGGGCGTCGATGGCAGGATCGTTTTAATCTTTTATTTTTATTTCTATTGCTCGACCCTGAATTCCTCATTCTCATACTTGTGTGATTCTTAATGTAGCATTCGAAATGGCATTCGATCCTTCTGACCTCCGTCGTGCAATCGAACAAAATCAAAGAGTGTCCCGACTAAGCAAGCTCGGGAAAGGACATTGAACCTACAAGGAGGGTCTCGGTGAGACCTCAGGGATCGGGAAAAGCCTCACCCCTCAGAGCCACTACCTAAACTACTCAGCAACCTCGAATTAAGGTCCCAAGGGCTGCGCCGTAGTTATCGGCCTTGATGATGATACCGTTAATCCTTCGTCATTGACCGAAGAGGTTGAGAAGTGCACGCTCATGCTCGGACTCTTTGGAAAGTACAAAGGCGAGGACCTCAACATCTATGAAGGTTTGAAGGTGGTCAAGACGATGACACTTAAGGTACCCCAAGCATGATACTTCATAATTTTGTTTGATTTTTTTACTAAGTTAACATCCCAACCACTTACTGTTTGTTTATTGTTTAAATGCTTTGACTATTAGTTTTTGCACCTCTTTTTTGCTCATAGGGGACTGCATGGACGTCAACAACTCATCTCTCAATTTGCTCCTAGGGGATAAGAGTTGATATCTTTGGTGTTCTCTATCAACATTCTTAATGACCTCCAATCTTCCGATGGTAACCTAAGCATTTTACTTAAAAGCTCACCGTTGGTAAATTTACGATAAAAACCCTTAATGCCATTAACAATATCGGTAAAGCAAATAATAATGTCAACAATAGGTTCATCTTGTTTCATGAAGATATTTTCAAATTCTTTGACCAATAGATTAATCTTGGTTTCTTTTACCTTACTAGTACCAACATGAGTGACTTCTAAAGCATGCCATATATCATATGTGGAGTCACATGTGCTAATACGATTAAACTCATTTCTATCTAAGGCACAATAAAATAAGTTTTTGGCTCTAGTGTTCAAGGATAATTTTCTTTATCATCTTTATCATATTGCTCTCTAGGTTTTGAAATAGATTGATCGTGTTTTTCATCAATTTTAATAATCTTGGTAAGCGGATCATATTCAATGACTTCCCAAATATTATAATCTATTGATTGAATGTAAATCATCATTATAGCTTTCCAATAATTATAATGTGTGTAATTAGGGATGTCAATTTGTGAAATTCTCTTCGAGATTTTGAAGATTGTTGTGGTTAGCCATTACTCGAGATTGTAGAATCTTAATTTAAAAATGAGCACATTCCTCTGATACCAATTGATAGCCTAAAAATAATTAACCAAGAAATAGTGAATTGAATTTTAAAACTTTTCGAAAAATTAATATAAAATCAAGCCCGTAATAACTAAATAGATTAATTTAAATAATAAGCACGAATATAAAAGCAATAAGTAAAGAGAGGTAGATGATGCAAACGATATAATTATGGAGGTTCAATCCAACGCAATGATCTATGTCGTCAGTTACCAAGCTCTCTGGCACAAACAAGATCAATTTCACTATGTTGATTGATATTTATAATAGTTGAAAAAACTTTGTCGAACTAGACGATCATGATGTCTGATACCGAACGACTGATTTAGTTGTTGCTCGTTAGAAGTCAGAACGATCGAAAAATCGAATGTTGCGGATGAACCGGACATTCAGTTCACCATCCGGACGTCTAAATGGACCGAAATTTTTCGGCTCCTCTCGTTTGATTGTTTGAAACAATGTAGGCTTACTTATTACATTTTTACTTGATTTTTCAAGGTAAGTGATGCTAGTAGGTTTGAAAATTAAATTGAAATTCTTACATTTGAAGAATAAATTTTGTGCAAACTTTTTATGAAATAGATTTTTCTTGTGCCTAAAAATTCGATACTTGAGCTTCTAATGCATCATTGATAAGGATTAAAGTATTTTACCTGTACAAATGAGCTCAAACATCTAGTTCTAATATCTTCGATTAATTTGGGGCGAGTGCTCAATTTGTTGCTAGATTTTCAATTAGCACGAGTGCTTGATTTGTCTCCGACTGTGAATGTTCAAATTCATTTTGAATTTCTTGATCGTCAACTGCAAATCCTTTGTTAACAATTATTTTGTCTTCAATTTGATCAACACGTAACAATGAAGACTCGAATACAAATGTTAGAGATAAAACTACTTTTTTTGTTATAATCAAAATATAAGATCAACCATAAGTCAACAACTCGGTGGGATGGGCAACATTATTCTTCGGGTGTGCATGATCTGGTCATGCCTAATTGTACGAACTTCAGTCCTTATTAAATTCATTTATTTAAACAGGGTACAATTACAACAATTTTATATATCTATCCCATCACAGTTTCTTCAATTCTTCTAGAAATTGTCATTCACACACACGAGAAGGTGTGGTCTGTAGCTAAATGCTTTCAAAAACACAAATAATAGAGCAATATAAATCATGTTAATAATAACATTTAGCAAGAGACATGACCACCCACTAGAGCAAATTTATACTTGGAAAACTGAAAATATGAGGAAACTGTATAAATACTTCAACTTTGAAGACAATTCAAAAGGCCATTTTGTCAATCAACGAGAATCCATGAGCATCAATTATTTTACCTCGAGTTTTTATATTTTATCTTGAGGGCACTGGGTAGTGAGCTATTTTTGTGTATATTGTATAGATTATGGGATATGGGATTGAACTTCTTAAAAGTTCAGTTCAACAATCATTTAATATATTTAGTTCATTTGCAGTCCTCTCCTTTATTTAGTTCATCTCCAATCTTTCCCTTTAGTGGATGAATTTAAAGTGATATTTTTTACTTAATTTTATATATATTTATTTAAGTAAATTTATATAAGAACAAAAATATAATAAATTTTTTTCTTTTTAAAAGTGGATATATCCGCGGTTGTAAATATCATCTCTCAATATATATAATACGTGTTTTATTTTTTTTAAATCATGAAAGTGTTATAAAAGAGAGAAAAGATAAGAGAGAATAAATGCCAATAGATTTTTCTGTATGTGTAATAATGAGAACTAAAGCCCTATATTTATAGGGCCACAATATAGATACATATGGTAATAATATCTAGGGTTGCAGGGGTACAAGTGTCATTCATATTAAACTCTAATTTACTTTCCTTTTACAACACTCCCTCTTGAATGACACATTACAAAATATATGTCTCGTTAAAACCTTATTTGATAAAAACCTAATGGGACAAAAAGAACAAACGAATGAAGAAAGGTATAGTTATTTTGGAGTATTAAATATAAATGTTGCCTCATTAAAACCTTATTAGGAAAACCCAGTATGATAAAACCTAAGCGAAGGAAAAAGAGTACAGCTACTCTCCCCGATATTTGATCACTGAAAATCTTTGAGTCGACGCATTCCAATCTCGTGAACCAATTTCTTGAATGTAGATGTTGGCAGTGATTTTGTAAATAAATCAGTCACATTATCACTTGAACAAATTTGTTGAATATTGATGTTGTCATTTTTCTGAAGTTCGTGTGTATGAAAGAATTTTGGAGAAATATGCTTCATCCGGTCACCTTTGATATATCATTCTTTGAGTTGCGCAATACAAACAACATTATCTTCATACAAAATTGTTGGACCATCTTTTATTGAAACTAATCCGCATGATGCTTGCATATGATGGGTCATGTTCCTCAACCATACACATTCTCGGGCTGCTTCATGGATTGCAATGATTTCAAAATGATTTGAGGATGTTGCTGTCAATGATTGGTTCACAGATCTTCATGATATAACTGTTCATCCACGTGTAAACACATATCCTGTTTGTGATTTAGCTTTATGTGGCTCAGAGAAATAACATGTATTTGCATATCCCACTGAAGCTGATCCCGACTTTTGAGAATAAAATAATCCTAAATCAATAGTACCCTTTAACTAATGAAAAATATGTTTAACATCATTCCAATATCTTTGTGTTGGTGTAGAGCTATATCTTGCAAGGAGATTTACAGAAAAAGCTATGTCGGGTCGAGTACAATTTGCAAGATAAGTCAACGCTCTAATTGCACTAAGATATGGTACTTCAGGACCAAGAATCTTTTATCCATCTTTGGGTGGACGAAAATGATCATTTTTTTATATCAAGTGATCGAACAACCATATGTGATGTCAATGGATGTGCATTATCCATATAAAATCGTTTTAAGACTTTTTCTGTATATGTAGATTGATGAACAAATAACCCATCTAGGAAATGCTCAATTTGCAACCCAAGACAAAGTTTGGTTTTCCCAAATCTTTAATCTCAAATTCATTTTTCAAATAATCTGCAGTTTTGTTGAGTTCTTCAGAAGTTCCTATTAAATTTAAATTATCAACATAAATCGCTACAATTGCAAATCTAATATTCATTTTCTTTATAAAAACACATGGGCAGACATTATCTTTTTTATAGCATTCCTTCAACAAATATTCGCTAAAACGATTATACCACATGCATCCGGATTGTTTCAATCCATATAATGATCTTTGTACTTTAATTGAGAGCATGGTTCTCGGGCATGTATCATTTATTTCACGCACTTTAAGTCCTTTCGGGAATTTCATATATATGTCACTATCAAGTGAACCATACAAATAGGCAGTCACTACATCCATAAGGCACATATCGAGCTTTTGTAACACAGTCAAACTAATTAAGAATCTAAAAGTGATGGTGTCCATTACGGGAGAATATGTTTCCTCATAATCAATTCCCGATTTTTGTGAGAAACCTTGAGCTACGAGTCGGACCATGTATCTTGTAATTTCATTGTTTTCATTTTTCTTTCGTGTAAAAACTCATTTGTATCCAACATGGATTACATTTTCAGGTGTTCAAACTACATGTCCAAACACTTTCCATTTCTCTAAGGAATTCAATTCCGCCTGTATGACGTCTTTTCACTTTGACCAATCATTTCTATTTTGACAGTTTTTAACAGACAGTAGTTCAGGATCATCATTTTGCATAATATCAAGAGTCACGTTAAAAGCGAAAATATTGTCTATAACAACATTATTTCACTCTCATAATTTATGAGATAACATATAATTTATTGAAATCTCATTATTTTCGGACACTTGTGATTCTTCAGGAGCACTTTGTATTTTTATATTGCTTCTTCAAGAGCATTGTATTAATATTTTTCTGAAATATCGAAAATTATAATTTATGCTCTTCAGGAGTAACAACAAATTATTATTTAAAAACATTAGCTCTTTAGGAGCCATGTATTATTTACAGAGTTGTGCTTCTTCGGGAGCAACAACGAGATATATTATCAATTTTTTTAAAAAAAAATTCAACAACAACAATAGATAAACTTAACGAATATAAAGAAGAATACATCCAGAAGGCATAAGTCATAGATTAAAACAATTGTTGAAACGAAATAATTATAGTCATGCAATTAGTTTTATACCGACATATGCAATAAATAATGTGAAGCAGTGAAAGAATAAAATTAACATGTGATTTCATAAGTAATTAACAGGAATTAATACATGCAATAATTAACGTGAATTAATCATGTGATTTAAAAATAAAAGTGGTAATCTACTCTATAGGTTTCTGCATTTATTGGCTGTGGCAATAGTGGTAAGAAAATCTAAACACACATAAATTATGTGTAATCCGTATTAAAAAAAATTCACATGTTACCAAATTAATTTTGGTACATGTAAGAGATGATTATGTTTTAAAAAAAAATTACTACATCTGCTAGACTTGGAAGAATTAAGCGTCCGTGCTGATAATATGTTATAAAAGAAAGAAAAAGAGAAGAAAGAAGAAAAGTCAATAGACTTGTCTGTGTGTGTAATAATGAGACCTAAAGCCCTATATTTATAGGGCAACAATATGGATACATATGGTAATAATATCTATGATTGCAGGGGTACAAGTGTCATTCACATTAAATCCTAATTTACTTTCCTTTTTCAACAGAAAAACAACTTAATTTTTAAGAAAAATAAGAGAATTCAGGGTATGTAAGATTAAGTTTTGCTCATATTAAATTTAACCGATTACATTCTAACTACTAAGTAGATTATTTCAAAAATACAAAATACATATCATTTTTTAACTCTATCGATGGAAGAATTAAAATGGGAATTTATGAGATTTTAGAAAGAGGGAAAAGAAAAGGTAAACCCATAATCTGCATATATTGAAAGAAATACCACTTTAATTGCAATGAGATCTCTGAACAATTATTAATATTTATAAATTTAAGAATAAATCCATAAAGATATGTCATGATGCCATTCATATTGTTGCATTCAAAGCATTAATAAATTTTACTATTTGACTCACGGTATGTCTATGTGACCATTTTAAGGTTAAGGAATGAGATTTCTAACAGAGCGAACTTGGGTAATTAGCTAGCATATGGATTGTTTTGAACATTTCAGAGCACCAACATATTTTTTTAAAGACCTGACAGATGTTGCATCAGCTACTCGAAATACTTGGTCAGATGAATATTTTGGCTTCACTGCAATTCCACCACCACCTGATTGGCTGAAAGAGGCTCCATTTTCAAATACATCTTCAACTGATTGGAAATTCAATGACATGCCTTCATTTCCTTTCCTCCATGTAATCTGTTAATCAAAACAATAATATTATTAGAAAATTAAAGCTAGTTAATCAAGAATTGAGCATAGATACACATTATGCACCTAAGGATATCCTATTTCTGAATATAACATCGATTTTAATTGTGGGTTTGTTCATTTTGTCTCGCGTTGAATAGGAAAAGTTAGCCAACCTCTTTTATTGTCTA
This sequence comes from Fraxinus excelsior, assembly GCA_019097785.1. Lineage (NCBI taxonomy): Eukaryota > Viridiplantae > Streptophyta > Magnoliopsida > Lamiales > Oleaceae > Fraxinus > Fraxinus excelsior. The sequence goes on from CM032623.1 coordinate 30,763,049, forward strand.
CACAACGAGTGTCCGGCTATAGCAAAATTGAAACCAGAGAAAATCTTCTTAAAATGGGGACGAAGAAAAAGAAAGAATCCTATTTATCTAATTTGTTTTGTGAGTCTGGGTTGTGCTCCAAAGATATACCAATGAGTAAAGCTTGGCTGTACTTTTAGATTTATGTGTTGAATCATTCTACATTGACATAATGGTTGACATAATATCACTTGACATTCTATTATTGAACTGTTTAAAACACAATTGCATTTTCCATCCAATCACAAAATGACACATACTCTTATGTCAAAGAATCTGTCAGAATTTTTTCTGTTAATGTGGCATTTTCCTTATGTGTTTAAGCACGTGATTGTACGTAAAGCTTTTTAATGTAAAGGATGAATTCTTCGATTTTAGACATTTTCATGTATGGTTCTTGTTACACCCATAAAATATTACTATTAGGTTTGGACGATGCTGGGCTTAGACGAGGCCCATTAGCGTGCTTAGCCCATTTCCATTTTCTATATATATGTGAATTCATTTCATTATAAGGTATGATTTTCTATCCCTATCCAAATTCCCCTTCCCGTCTCTTCTCTTGCACTTATTTTTTCCTCGTCCGGCAGTTGACTTGATCGTCGGAGTGCAAACGGTCGCCGGACCTTTTTCTCTTCCGGCGGCCTTTGTCTCCTGACGGTGTGTTCAGTGTGCAGGTGATGTTAGCGTGGAGGGGACGTGGCAGGGATTCTGTTCGACCATTTTTTGAGGTCAACAGATTGGCGCCGTCTGTGGGAAATGGTACTATAACCATGTTTTACCACATACCAAAAGGCCACCGAAAAATAAAGAATTTTTTCGGGCAGTTTCTACTGGAAAATAGTAAGGACAGCAGCCGGAAGTGAGGAACATTTTCGGGCAGTTCTTCTACCAAAGAAACGAAGAAGTCAGCGACGGTATTGGTTAGTCCAAAAAAGGTTCTATTTTGCTCCTTGTGTTCGGCCATATGCACTCATTTTTCTGGAAGAAATCAAACCAAGAGAAATAAAAATCCAGCAACAGGAAGAAGAGGAAATCAAGAAGAAGACAAATCCTAAATTAAAAGTCTTTCTTAAAAGAAAAATTGCAATGGGCTGAAATTTCTATTCCGGCAGGTGGCATTGAAGCCGGCCACCGCAACCTGAAAAATAGAGACAACCGTTGCAAGTGGCGGTAAGCAACTGCACCACCACGCCATCACAAGTAGCTGCTACCGTGTCTACACAACCATTTTCAGCAATCAAGCAATGATACATCGGTGACACTCTCCACCGCCATGACAACAGGTTTTGGGAAAATCGCAAAAAGATTTATGCTCTGTTTGGTATCCTTAAAATAGTCGCTGCATCTCAAAAAGAAAAATCCGATGACCGCTATTAAGATGAACTGCCAGTATCACAATGGATCCAATACATGGATCTTGCTTTTGTCCCCTGGATAAACATGGCGGTGGCGTGCAATTTGAACTAAAATGCACTGTCCATGCAGTTTTTGCAGATTGATTTGCTAGTATACTAGCATGCTTTTCAGAATTGTCTTTTGTTGACTTTTTAGCACCCAATTTTCGGCTACCACATGATTCATTTGTTGCCTTTTTACTGGAACGGGTCAGCCCATTTGTTGCTTGATCCCAATACCAAATGGGCCTATTTAATTTCCACTTAAAGTGGCTTTGCTCATGAATTGTCCAACTTATTTTTAAATGGAAATTGGGATGACAAGAATATATTTTTCTTGGGCATTATAGTTTCTCATTTTGTCTAAAGTTTTTTGGTCCACTAGATGCTACAATTTATTGGTCATATTTCTTCCTATTAGGCCACAGTAATTTAATGTTGCTTCCATGATTATGGCTTATGAGGTGAAAAATTGGTATACATGTTATAGCTACTTGGGGATTTAATGATTTATTCATTATACTTGGCTGCTTTTATACCTCCCATGTGTTATTTGGTATGCTGGGAATTAATTGATGTGAATACCAATGGAAAATTGTTTCATTTCACAATGATACTTCAGCTTCGATTATGTTCATATTGCCTTCAGCAGTTTCGGCTTCCAACCTCCACTGCTAAAATCTGATTTTTTGGCTTATTATCGAATTTGATTTTGTGGTTTGACATCAAGTGATGGAACTTAATTTAGTTGCTATAAATGAGTTATTATCCTATCTTTGCCCCCATATCTTGGAATGGTGGTAGGCCTACATAATGTATTTGTGAAATGCATTGGCCTGATCTCTCTTACTCGAAGGCTATATTGATCATTTTAAATGATTCCTTATTGTTCGAGGCGATGTTTAAGACCTCGCATGTCCAGGGCTAGCTTGTAAGACCTCGTTCCTTGAAAAAGGAAGAGGCAATTATCCTAAGACCTCGTTCATTTGAAAAGGACGAAGCGATAAAATAAGACCTTATTCCTTGAAAAAGGAAGAGAAAAATTACCAGATGTTTATCCCTGGTTTCGCGAGATGCTTATTCCTCGCCTCTCACTATCGTCGAGCCTAACTGTAAGACCTCGTCATTCTGAGGCTAGTTTATAAGACTCCGATAGTTTGTGATTTATACGAGGGATGTTTATTCCCCACCATGCCAGATACTTATCCCTGGCCGAAGACATCGTTTCTTGAATAAAGGAAGAGGTGATATTTGGGAGTCCTCGTTCCTTGAAAAAGGAAGAGACAAATCGCCAGGTGATTATTACTGGCTTCGCGAGATGTTTATTCCTCGCCTCTCACTATCTTCGAGCCGAGCTGTAAGTCCTCATCATTTTGAGGCCAGTTTGTAAGACTCCGATAATTTGATTACTCGCGGGAAATTTATTCCCCGCTTCGCTAGATGATTATTACTGGTTTCGCGAGATGTTTATTCCTCGCTTCTCACTATATTCGAGCCAAGTTGTAAGCCCTCGTCTATCCGAGGCCACTTATAAGACTCCGGTAGTTAGAGATTTATACGTGGGATGTTTGTTCCCCGCCACACCAGATGTTTATCCCTGGTTGAGATCTCGTTCCTTGAAAAAGGAAGAGACGATAATATAAGATATCGTTCCTTGAAAAAGGAAGAGGTGATTATCCTAAGATCCCGTTCCTTAAAAAAGGAAGAGGCAAATTGCCAGATGCTTATTCCTGGTTTCGCGAGATGCTCATTCCTCGCTTTTCACTCTCGTCGAGCCGAACTCTAAGTCCTCGTCATTCTGAGAGCAATTTATAAGGCTCCGATAGTTCGACGCTTCGCGGGATGCTTATTCCTGACTTCGCGAGATGTTTTTTCTTCGCTTCGCGGGATATCTATTCACCGATTCGCCAGATGCTTATTCCTGGCTCCGCGAGATGTTTTTTCCTCGCTTCGCGGGATGTCTATTCCCCGCTTTGCCAGATGCTTATTCCTGGCTTCGCGAGACGTTTTTTCCTTACTTCGCGGGATGTCTATTCCCCGCTTCGCGAGATGCTCATTCCTTGCTTCTTACTATCGTTGAGCCGAACTATAAGCCCTCTCCATTCCGAGGCAAGTTCCTAAGACTCTGATAGTTTGACTATTCGCGAGATGTTTTTTCCTTGCTTCGCGGGACGTCTATTCCTCGCTTCGCCAGATGTTTATCCCTGGCTTCGCGAGATGTTTATTCCTTGCTACTCACTATTGCTAAGACGAACTGTAAGTCCTCGTCATTCCGAGGCTAGTTTGTAAGACTATGATAGTTCGATTATTTCTCCTTGCAAAGGTGTATACGCCTCCTGGGCGGGGCCACCTCAAGGATGTCCACTTCATTAGGAGAGGTGCGGGTGCCACTTCTAGTGAAGCGGATCAACAGTGTTTTCACACATTCTTTTCATGGCTGGATCAGACACCATGATGCCCTTGCGAATGTGCATACGCCTCCTGGGCGGGGCCACCTCAAGGATGTCCACTTCATCAGGAGAGGTGCGGGTGCCACTTCTAGTGAAGCGGATCTGTAGTGTTTTCACACATTCTTTTCATGGCTGGATCAGACACCATGATGCCCTTGCGAATGTGCATACGCCTCCTGGGCGGGGCCACCTCAAGGATGTCCACTTCATCGGGAGAGGTGCGGGTGCCACTTCTGGTGAAGCGGATCTGTAGTGTTTTCACACATTCTTTCCATGGCTGGATCAGACACCATGATGCCCTTGCGAAGGTGCGTACGCCTCCTGGGCGGGGCCACCTCAAGGATGTCCACTTCATCAGGAGAGGTGCGGGTGCCACTTCTGGTGAAGCGGATCTGCAGTGTTTTCACACATTCTTTGCATGGCTGGATCTGACACCATGATGCCCTTGCGAAAGTGCGTACGGGCACTCCTGGGCGGGGTCACGCCAAGAGCATCCACTTCATTAGGAGAGGTGCGGATGCCACTTCCGGTGAAGCGGATCATCGACTCTGCTACTTTTGTCCAGAGCATCATCACCTCTGCCATTACAGATTCAGAGCATTGCCTCTACTACTTACGCTCAGAGCATCGCCTCTACTACTATGATTCAGAGCATCGTCTCTGCTACTTTTGTCCAGAGCATCATCACCTCTGCCATTACAGATTCAGAGCATTGCCTCTACTACTTACGCTCAGAGCATCGCCTCTACTACTATGATTCAGAGCATCGTCTCTGCTACTTTTGTCCAGAGCATCATCACCTCTGCCATTACAGATTCAGAGCATTGCCTCTACTACTTACGCTCAGAGCATCGCCTCTACTACTATGATTCAGAGCATCGTCTCTGCTACTTTTGTCCAGAGCATCATCACCTCTGCCATTACGGATTCAGAGCATCCCCTCTGCTACTCAGATTCAGATCATCGCCTCTGCATCATCTTATCACAGTTGCTTATACTTAGTCTCGTCTCTACATCAACTTCATCACAGTGGCCTATATTCTCAGCCCGCCCATCATATTGATATTTGACTCAGATTTGGGGGACTATTGTGATACTGGTGTATCTTGGTATTATTACATTATTACGCTGACATATGCATTATATTATTGCTATCAAGTATGCATGACGCATCATTGTTAGCATGTCAGGGCACTATTTTCATTGCTGCCAGTACATATGTTACGTTACTTACATTATCAATATGTTGTTTCACTGTAGCACTACTATTACACTGAGTTGTGCAAGTATGCATGTCACGATAAGCTTTCTACACATTATATCTTGAAAAAATTTGATGTCATTATTCACTTCATTGTCATGAGTGATATGAGGGGCAAATGGACCCCAAATTTATTTGGTCTATGTGCAGTGGATATATTGTATTGTATTATAGGATGGTTTGGTCCATATTATAGAGGAGATGCTGTCGAAATTTCGACAAATTATATGCACATCCATCTTTCGAGGCAGTTCGTAAGTCTTCACTTATCCGAGCTGTTGATATTCTCGAGGCAATTCGGAAGTCCTCGTCTATTCAGGATCAAAGCATATTTTCGAGGCAATTCGTAAGTCCTCGCTTATCGGAGTTACTTGCATCTTTTGGGCAATTTGTTAGACCTTACCTACTGACATCCTGCATTTTGAAATCCGACCCGCACATGAATGTACGACTCAGACTTGGGGGACTATTGTTACACCCATAAAATATTACTATTAGGTTTGGACGATGCTGGGCTTAGACGAGGCCCATTAGCGTGCTTGGCCCATTTTCATTTTCTATATATATGTGAATTCATTTCATTATAAGGTATGATTTTCTATCCCTATCCAAATTCCCCTTCCCGTCTCTTCTCTTGCACTTATTTTTTCCTCGTCCGGCAGTTGACTTGATCGTCGGAGTGCAAACGGTCGCCGGACCTTTTTCTCTTCCGGCGGCCTTTGTCTCCTGACGGTGTGTTCAGTGTGCAGGTGATGTCAGCGTGGAGGGGACGTGGCAGGGATTCTGTTCGACCATTTTTTGAGGTCAACAGTTCTCTTTATTTCTATTTCTCTTTTCTTTTTAATGAAAAGGAGGATGCTCGAGTGAATCTAAAATTACTAAATTTGGATCATATACGGAACAAGTACTACCTCTTTCTTCTCGCCTTTTGGTGCAATGAAAAGGTTTGCCTGGATCTTTATGCTAGGGTTCGTGCTTCCTCCAATTGCATACAATCCCCATCCTTGATAAATATTGTTAACTACGCGTGCATATCCAAATCGAACTCTGAGAAAAACCCACGAATATTTAAGGTCAAGACTCAAGATTTAGTGATCAACAATTAAACATATATAACTTCTACATGAAAATGTGCCTCGGCATGCTCTGATGGCAATTCGGACCAAAATGGTTGAATACAACAGTAACCTTCATATCTTTGTCCCTCAAGTAACCATCGTTGTGTCCTCAGAGCATAACCTTATTTTGATACCTAAACCAATTGTTTGATATTGTAATGCCTGTAGAACCCCTTGTGACATCAATTAGGCCGTCCTCGCAATCGTATATCTTTGATGAGGTTACCATTCTGATTGCGTCACCGTCGACCTGGCCAAGCTCCAAGATTTCCCGATCAGGCCCCATCACCTGCCCAGGCCCCTGAGCTTTGCTGTCGTGGATTCGAAGGCTGTGGATGATCACATTTGTAACCTGTCAAGTTTTACCAGAAAGTTGTCATAATTGCATTTTCTTGTGGGATTTAAGACATTTAGGGTTGAACAAAAATGTGCATTTCTTGTAAAAAGAAAGAGTGCGAAATCGAACAACATTAGAGAAAGGTGCAAGTAACCAATTTGTTAATGGGTTTATTCTCCATTGACGCCAATAACATAGACCATCAATGGAAGTCTATGTTTGTTACGTTGCTCTAGATTAATTCGAACAATATTAACGACAAATGGTGACAAAAATCTCAAAATCATGAGAAACATGCTAAGAAAATGTTACGTACCCTTTGAAGAACTAGGCAACCGCCATTTGCAATGTGAACATTAACACCTCTTCCATCGATGGTAGAGAAGCTGCTAACAAGAAGGGGCTTCCCAATTTTAATCTTCTTCGAATGTGACCCAAACCTTCCCCTTAATGCTAGTCGTGGCATATCTTAGGGTTCCGGGTTTCAGGTCCATGGGTCATCGCTAGGATCCGTGACTTTGTACTTCGTCACGTTTTGGCCTACATTTTCAATTAGTTTTCCAACATACCCAACCGAGCATGTCGCTAGTTGCTGCCGGTGTCTCCGCCAATTGGGATTGGTTCTCCAACATTTATCAATCACGTTCATGGTTTCAACTGATCTTCGAGCCACGACAAGACTTGGATCATTTAGGATGGCAATCAAAATAGCCAAAAAAGGCACCGTGTTGCACTTTGCATTTTGCCCCTTAAAGTCATACTTTGATGGCTCGATGGAGGATATAAAGACAGAGAGGAAAAGAGAGCTGAGATTCTCTACAATGGCGTGAACTTTTGATTCTTGATTGTCTAACACGAGAAATTGCAATGGAGAGTTAGAGAGAGAGAAATGTTTGCATGGGTATTGAGACTATTTGGTGTTGGGAAGTGTTGATACATGCAAAAGTAAACTAAAGATGTTAGAATGGGTTTTTTTTTGTTTGAGGTAAGTACGTAGTTGAGGGGTTTTGATAATTGAAGGTAGAGCTTCAATAGCGGAGGAAGAAGCAATTTCTATATAGAAGCGTGTTTTTTTTACCAACAAATTTCGTGTTGAACGCTATAAAAAGGTATATACGTGCGGCAAATTTGTGAAAATTAAAGGTCAATAAATTCTAACATATTGAACCTTGAATCTGTATTTGCTCAAAGTATTTGAACTTCAATAATTTTGTTCAAGTTTTATTTGGACCAAATATATGTAATGGTGTTAACGAGAATAACAGGAGGAGATTTTCTATACACGTTAGTTTGTTCGTGCACGAGGGTGTTGGAGAGGCAGAACTGAAAGGTATTGTTGATTGGCCAATATCAAGCATAGAATAATTAAGTTATAAAAATGAGTGCTAAATTTTCTTTTTATCATCTTTTAACCTAGTTTTTACTGTTCATGGAAAATTGCACCCTTAATTATCAACCTTGTCAGTTTCATCCCAACTTCCACCGCCCTCAACCTTTCAATTTTGCAAGTTATTGATCTGTATTGAACAGATTGTCAATATGACCATTGACGACTAAGGTGTTGATTTATGACATTGCACGACACAGGCCTGCTCGCTCAGAGATGAATATCGAAATATGGTAAATAGCATCCAAAATCTAAGTTGTGGTCGGAACTCAAATTCCTTTACCGAAATTCTATAATAAAGCAGGCATTTTACAATGAAAAAGGTTTTACCCTGTGCCAAAGAAAAACTGAATAAAACTTAATGCCCTGCAAGTTTATCAGCAGCTCCTTTGGGGGAAGATTTCAAGTAAAACTACATTTACCTTAAAACTAGGATAATATAGGACATCCTATAGCTTTTGTTTGTAAGAGAACTACAATCACATTCTTTCCCGACTTGAACCTAATTTAGATAAGAACAGAACCACAGCTTCCCTTCTGAGGGGAGTTGTAAAAAATAAAAGAAATTTAAGGTGAAGCAGAGATAGCAAAGAAGGGAAGGAAGGAAGCGAGCCATCTATAGGGTAAAAGGACAAGTAGCTCTGTTGCAAGTACCATGAGCGCCATTTCTACTGAGGCACATGGATGTGAGATAGTAGAGCCTCGGTTTGCTAAGGATAGAGGCAATCTTGAGTAGCAATGCTAAATTTTTGATCTAGCTCCAGTAATCACTTATGCATAATACATGTACAAGCTATTTGCAGCAGCACAGGCAATTGAGTTTTCAGTTGGGTGCCATGCCAGGTGGAGTAGCTTGGTAGTGAAATCAAATGAATTCCCATTGGCATCAACTCCTGGGCTTTCGGAACCTGGAAGAGAGATCCCAACACTCTTAGAATTGAGAAAAAGTAAAAACCTGAAAGTACATATTTGATATACAGTATTGGACTGGATAAGACTAGACACTTAATGAAAAAAGATTCTAAGTTCTTCAAACTATGAAGTCCTATCCAATCCTCCCTACCAAACATGTAGGAAAGGAATTGTGCTAGAATGTGTACTATGAAGGAAAAAGGTGGAATGGGGCAAAAATAATACCTCGCTCGACAACACGAGAAATACTACTGCTCAGGGATCTTGAAGTTGTCCTTGAAGGGGTCTGAACTTGTCTTCTGAAAGGACAATCGAAGTGTCCACTTTTTACCCATAACAACCAATAATGCAATAAATCAACATTAGACCAACATGTCAAAACTAATTGGCTTGCAGTACCTCATTGGGTTTTTGCTAGCTTCCAGAGTAGTTGCTTCAGTACTGCTTGCTGCACATCCAAATACGCGGAAGAGATTGCTGAAATCATATTTAAGTCTTTAATTAGTTCGAAAAAACAGAGAAACATCAGTAATGGCGATAAAACTCAGGAGACCTTGAGTATACCTGTAAGAACCAGTTGCTACTCGAAGACCACCACCACTCAGGCAACATTCAAATTTATCAAAAATGGAATCACTTTCATACAAATCACACAGCTGGACTTGTCAAATTACAATCTAATCAGCTCAAGAAAAAACAACATTAGCAGAAAGTGCTTTGTCAGAACTTTGCTGGAATAAGATAATTCACCTTTGGTCTTAAATACTCGTGAACCTGGAAGGTCGACACAGGACCAGAATCCATATTGATATCCCACAACTGACACCAAATAAGATAGATCAGTAACAGACCAAAATCTACACCATATATAAAATTGAAATCCAAATTATAATATATACTAGCTCCACGGGATTGTGCACTAAGTATTCATCTTTAGCTCTGGTTTTGAAAATAGAAGCCATTCAGAGGCCAATTAGTAAAAAATTTTAAATTGGTAATACACTAGGTTCTTTTCCATCTCAAATGCCAAAGCTTCAAGCTCTTCCTTTGTTTGCAACTTCTAAATGGAAAGTGCTTCAACACAGGAAGCAACTAGTTTCCATCACTCAGTATCATTTTTCTTGACAAATTTTCTGATTTTTGTATTAGTCATCCAGAATCATACACTTATTTTCAACATCGCAATGCTGCTGCTGTTACCATATATGGTTGGATGTTACCATATATGGTTGAATTCGTATTTAGGAATAAAGCATATTTTTAGGAATTAGATTTATTTACTTTCCTTGTATATTCAATGATTGTACAATATATATACACAATAGACATGGCAATAGAAAACAACGATTTTACAAAGATTGTTCAACATCTTTTGTCATGGTATCAGAGCCGTGGTTCTAAGTTCTTACCAGGTGTGAGCTTTTTTTTTTCGATTGAATCTTCCAGTTTCGGTATTAGGGTTGTCGAGATCGGACGATCCTCCTGTTGCGGTCTTGATCGGACCATCCTGTTGCCGTTTCGTTCGAACGTTGCGAGTGTTCCTTGCTGGTCGTGGGTGGATTTTGGTGCGAGTGTTCCTGCTGTTTCCGATTTTCAGCCTTCTTGTACGGGTTTTCAATTCCGGCGACGTTCTCTGCCTTTTGAAGTCTTCGCTGGGTTCGACGGTTTTCCTGGGCTAGGTTTCTCTTTTCTTTCTTCTCCTTCCTGTGGCTGGCTCTCTCTGGTTCTCTCGGTGCCTTCATGTGGCTGGCTTTCTCTGGTTCTCTCGGCCGGTTAGCTTGGTTGGGCATTTCATTTGGCCCTTTGTTTAATAGTTGGGACATTTGGGCCTCCTATTGTTTGTTTAAATTATTTGGGCCCAATTTCTTTATTGGGTATTTCAGTTGGGCCTTCTCTTGGTTATTTAGTTCTTTGGGCCTCTACTTGATTATTTAATTTGGGGTCTCCTTATTGGGTTAAGTATTTAATTCATCATGTCATCTGACAAGTTAGACTCGTTTCTTATTCGGCTTAATGGCAAAAATTACTCAGCTTGGGAGTTCCAATTTCAACTATTTGTCAAAGGCAAGGAGTTATGGGGTCATCTTGATGGTAGTGATCCGGCTCCAACAGATGTCGATGCTTTATCGAAGTGGGAAATCAAGGATGCTCGGGTTATGACTTGGATCCTTAGTTCGGTCGAACCTCAACTCATTCTCAATCTAAGGCCTTACAAATCTGCTGCTGCTATGTGGGCTTATCTTGGCAAGGTTTACAAACAAAACAATACCGCTAGACGTTTTCAGTTGGAGTATGACATGGCTCATTTTACACAAGGAAGTCTATCAATTGAAGAATATTTTTCAGGTTTTCAAAATCTTTGGGCTGAATATTCGGATATTGTTTATGCTGATGTTCCAGCTACAGCTCTATCTGCTGTTCAATCGGTGCATGAAACAAGTAAGAGGGACCAATTCTTGATGAAGCTACGTCCCGATTTTGAGGCTGTGCGATCTAATTTGATGAATCGTCATCCTGTTCCATCTCTGGATACTTGTGTGGGTGAACTTCTTCGTGAGGAGCAACGTATCATTACCCAGGCTACCATGGAACATAGAGATACTGTTAGTGGTCCTGTTACTGTGGCTTATGCAGCACATGGGAGGAATAAGAGTCGAGACATGCGTGCTATCCAGTGCCATAACTGTAGAGCTTTTGGTCACATTGCTCGGAATTGTCCTAAGAAAGTCTGTCATTATTGCAAAGAACCAGGTCATCACATCACTGTTTGTCCCGTTCGACCTGCACGGAAACAGACTGCTGCCTATCATGCCTCCACTAGTGCCTCGAGTTTTGCGACATTGCCTGCTGCCTCGCATGATGTTCCTACTCCTGCTTCTGTGTCCACTCTCACCCCTGAAATGGTACAACAAATGATCAATTCTGCTTTTGGCCTCTCAGGTACTCATGCAACCTCTTTTAAGCCATGGTTCTTTGACTCTGGAGCCTCTAATCATATGACCAACTCAGATATTCCCCTTTCCAATGTCAAAAAATATTGTGGTAATCTAGAAATACACACCGCTAATGGCAGCTCTCTGCCTATTAGCGCTGTTGGTGATCTTTCCTCTTCTTTAACCAATGTTTTTGTATCTCGTAATCTCTCTACAAATTTAATTTCAGTTGGTCAATTAGTTGATAGTAATTATGATGTCCATTTCTCTCGTTCTGGTTGTGTTGTGCAGGATCCAGTGTCCGGGAAGATGATCGCGACGGGGCTAAAGTAGGACGACTCTTTCCCTTGGACATTTCTCCTTTACCCGTTCTCCTTTACTTTCATTTGCATGTAATGCTATTAGTGCTGATAATAAGTTGTGGCATAAACGTTTAGGCCACCCAAACTCAGATGTACTTCGTACCTTATTTCATTCCAATCTATTGGGTAATAAAACATGTTCTTCCGATTTTTCTCTTGATTGTGTTGCATGCAAAATTGGCAAAAGTAAAGTTCTCCCTTTTCCCTCTCATGGATCCCGTGCCTCCCAATGTTTCGATATTATACATAGTGATGTTTGGGGGATTTCACCTATTATTTCTCATGCCCGATACAAGTACTTTGTTACATTTATTGATGATTTCAGTCGCTTTACTTGGGTTTATTTTTTGAGGGCCAAAGCCGATGTCTTTTCAGTATTTCAACGTTTTCTTGTTTTTCTTGAGACTCAATTTTCTAGTGGCATAAAGATCTTGCGTTCTGATTCTGGGGGGGAATATATGTCAAATGCGTTTCAGAACTTTCTCCAAACTAAGGGTATCATCTCCCAGCGTTCTTGCCCTTCGACGCCGCAGCAAAACGGTGTTGCTGAGAGAAAGAATCGTCACCTTCTTGATATGGTGCGAACCCTTTTACTTGAATCATCTGCCCCTTCTCGATTTTGGTGTGAAGCACTTTCCACTTCAGTTCATTTAATTAATTGTTTACCCTCTCCCACTTTAAATCACGTTTCTCCATTCTTTAGGTTGTATGGACATTCACCATCATACTCTGATCTGCGTACATTTGGTTGTGTTTGTTTCGTTCATCTTCCTGCTCATGAGCGTCATAAGCTTACTGCTCAATCTGTTCAGTGTGCTTTCCTTGGTTATGCTGTCTCTCAAAAGGGTTTTGTTTGTTATGATCCTCATGCTCAACGCATTCGTTTCTCTAGGAATGTGGTTTTCCTTGAAAACCAATATTTTTTTCAGTCTCATATTGCGCTGCCATCTGCATCTCTCTCTGTCCTGCCTAACTTCTCTGATTCTCCTACTACCGTGGTACGGTTTAAACCTGGGCTTGTCTATGAACGACGTAATCGTGAGTCTGGTGCTGCTCCTTCTGTGCCCCCTCCCGATCTCTCCCCGGCACCTAATCCTGCTACGGTTCCCTCCTGTCTTCGTAGGTCTGCACGTCCTTCTCGACCATCTGATAGGTATGGTTTCTCCTCTCCCGTCTCTCTTGTAGCTACTTTATCTGCTATTTCCATCCCTTCTTCTTATAAACAGGCCATGGAACAAGAGTGTTGGCAGAATGCAATGACAGCAGAACTTCAGGCACTTGAGGAGAATCACACTTGGGACGTTGTCCCTTGTCCTCCTACAGTGAAACCTATTGGGAGTAAGTGGGTTTTCTCTGTGAAACTTCGTTCTGATGGCTCCTTGGATCGATATAAAAGCTCGCCTTGTAGCTCTGGGTAATAGACAGGAATATGGGGTTGATTATGAGGAGACATTTGCTCCTGTCGCCAAAATGACCACAGTGCGGACAGTCTTAGCTATTGCTGCCTCCCAATCTTGGAAGCTCCATCAGTTGGATGTGAAGAACGCCTTTCTTCATGGTGATCTTCACGAAGAAATTTATATGAAACTTCCATCGGGTATGAATACTAGTTCTCCTCGTGACGTCTGTCGCCTGCGACGTTCTCTGTATGGGCTCAAGCAGGCTCCTCGGGCTTGGTTTGAGAAGTTTCGTAGCACGCTCATTACCTTTGGTTTTACACAAAGTCAGTATGATTTTTCTCTTCCTCCACAAATCTGCCTTGGGTATTGTATTTCTGTTGGTTTACGTGGATGACATTATCATTACTGGCACAGACTGTCGTTTCATTTCTGAGCTTCAACAGTTATTGCATGCCACTTTTCACATGAAAGATCTTGGCCAGCTCACATACTTCTTAGGCCTCGAAGTTCATCATCGAGATCAAGGTCTTTTCTTAAACCAGCATAAATATGTTCAAGATCTTATTGCTTTGGCTGGTTTGGAGGATTCTTCTTCAGTCGATACCCCTATGGAAGTCAATGTAAAGTATAGGAAAGATGACGGGGATCTTCTAGAAGACCCTACTCTATATCGTAGTCTAGTTGGGAGTCTTATCTATTTGACCACCACTCGCCCAGATATCTCTTATGCCGTCCATCAAGTCAGCCAGTTTATGTCTTCTCCTCGACATCTTCATCTTGCGGCTGTTCGTCGTATTGTTCGCTATCTACGTGGATCACCTACTCGTGGGTTGTTCTTTCCTAAAGGGTCTTCTCTTCAGCTCTTAGCCTACAGTGATGCTGATTGGGCTGGTTGTCCGGATACACGTCGTTCTACTACGGGTTGGTGTATGTTTTTAGGTGGTGCGTTGATCTCTTGGAAGTGTAAGAAACAAGATCGTGTTTCTAAATCATCTACTGAGGCTGAGTATCGTGCCATGTCTACCGCTTGCTCCGAGATTATTTGGTTACGTGGTCTGCTGGGGGAGCTTGGGTTTCCTCAAACTTCTCATACTCCTCTCCATGTGGATAACACTAGTGCTATTCAAATTGCTGGCAATCCCGTCTTTCATGAACGCACCAAACATATTGAGGTTGACTGTCACTTTATTCGTGACACTTTGATAGATCAAGTCATATCCCTTCCCTACATTTCTTCTGATCTTCAGGTAGCCGATATTTTCACGAAAGCCATGACTCGATTGCGATATCAATTCCTTGTTGGCAAATTGCTGCTGGTTGATCTCCCCGCATCAATTTGAGGGGGGATGTTACCATATATGGTTGGATGTTACCATATATGGTTGAATTCGTATTTAGGAATAAAGCATATTTTTAGGAATTAGATTTATTTACTTTCCTTGTATATTCAATGATTGTACAATATATATACACAATAGACATGGCAATAGAAAACAACGATTTTACAAAGATTGTTCAACATCTTTTGTCAGCTGCCACTGAGCAAAATGTATTCAAAAAACAAAGTATAAACATTGTTACAAATTGCAGCATTAAAAGAATATAAAGCTCAAAGGGAGGAAATAACAACAGAAGATAGAACCTTGAGGGTCATGTAATCACGACTCAGTATATATCTTCCATCCCTTGCAAACTTAATATCAGAAATTGAAGCTATTATCTCAGTGAAAAATGACCTTGAACCAAGTGCCTCCTGTTCCTCGAAGCTGTATATAAAAAGAATATCTACGTTTTGTTTATAAAAATAAAAAAGCAGTTGAACAAAAAAAGAGAAACAACATGGAACGTTCATAACATGCCAACCTTCTACTCGGGGACAGTTATTTGAGTGTCTAAATGTGAAGCAGACAAAACAAGCTCAACAGAAGTGATTTCATCAGGAAAAGAAAATAAATAGTAACTAAAGCACTTACAGTTTAGAGTGTGAATCACACAAGGCTGATTGGCGCAAATCAATGAGACGAATTGATCCTTTTGAACTACTATATGCTAACATGTTACAATGAGAAGGATGAAACTCTGCTGATGTTATCACCTCTGCAACAAGAAATAAGATGTCATCAAAAGAAAGTCAATGTCGGGGTTCTGCAACATGACAATCAGCCAAAATGTTTGCAATGCCTTTTCAAATTTAATAAAATAATGAATTTCATGGATATATAGTGACTTTGTTGTTTCATCAGTGATGATAGATCACATGAACAGCAACAGCTATGACAATCGGAAGTGGTAACGTAATCATGTCACCATTTCCTACTGTGCTTGTCACTCGAAAAGAACCATTATAGTCAAGCACTGAAAATGGAATTTAAATTCCAATTTCAAATTGAATTGGATATATGGAACTTGCACAAAAAAGGAACTTGCCAGTTAGATCCTCCATATTTGCTGGCTTCACATTAATGATGTTGAAACTTTGATTGCTTACTTCTAAGTTCCAAAGATTTATTCGCAGATCATCAGCAGATATAAATGTTTCTCCATCACTGGAAAGCATTAAAGATGGATATTAATTGGTGAGTTTCACATTACCAAAAGAAAGAACAAATTACAGTTCCCATGAAGAGTTTATAAAAATGTTATTGATAATGTATCAACAGCATACATCACATCTTGTATATGCAAGGGATTAAAATATTCAAGGATACAAATTTATGCACCTTCAGAGGTTAAGGCTTCGTTGAGTGGAATCAATAGACTAAAAAAGGTCTATAATCGCTAATTTTTAGTTAGATGGACAATATTTGAATTCTATTACGAATGTTTACAGAGATAAACAAACTGCATGAAAACCATTAAAAAAAAAAAGTTTATTTATATACTTTTCATAAGGATGCACCAAGAAACAGATTAAGCCAATGATTGATATTCCTCAGCGATATCAACTTCGACTTTCTCAAAAGATGCTCAGCTATCAAATAGGGTCCTAGAAGAAAGGAAAAACCAGGGAAGAAACTGGCGAAGGAGGGTGCATGTATGAAATGAGGAAGAAAGAAAGGCATCGTGTGCATGATTATGAATCAATGCATTTATGCTGTATCAATTGTCCTCGCATCAAGCAGTGAAAAATACTTGGGAAATGAACTTTGTTTTCTTCCTTCACTACATTCTTCAGGTATTCATATGATGAACCAATCCATCCATCATTGATCCGATAAATAAGCTTTAAGTTTGTATAAATTTTCATGAAATTGAAAAAATATTCTTGCTTTCCCTCCTCTAGCTTGAGGCCTAAAAGTCAGAAGGAATTGAATCAACAGTGTTAACATCAGGTGATATAATGGGGCAGTCAAAACTCACAGTTAGAGAAATGTTCAAAAACAAAAACTAAAAATACATAAAAAATTGGTAGTCATTAACTATTGACATAAAATATGGATATCATGCCTGTTATTTGAAATAGAATTGATATGGTAGTCGTGCGCATGGGCATATGTTCTCCTACATCTTGCAACAAGGCTGATCTCATTGCTTGTAACCTACAGATTGTATAACCAAAGTTTTAGGAAGAAAATTGAGTATATAATAAAACAGAGCATTCATTAGACAACGACAACTACAACTTGTCCGTTATAGGACTGCCTACTGATTGCCCATGTGAACTTGCAGGCGTTTGAATGCACAATTCAGGCACTAAGGTTTGTAATCAACCAGCCTCCAAGGCTCTAAACCTCTGACAGAAAGTCAACACAAGTACACAATTTCAAATATACATGAAACTCACAGAACTATAATTGTAGAGAAAATTCATAGCGAATGTTTAAGTGCATTTGAGAATGGGTACCAGTTGACACTAAGTAAAAATTATTTTCACGTTCTAAATAACTAATTTAAATATTCAGCCATGATCAGAATCCTTTCACAGAATAAATCAAGCTGAGAGAGAGCACATTAATTCCATTGACGTAGAACACACCCAAAAATAAATGGATCCTACGGAAACCTTGATACTGCAAGTGTAACTATAGCTTAGTTTAAGTACAACTACCACTGGTAATTGCAGTGAGGGAATGCCTGCAGGTGGAAAGGATCTGTCATTTTTCGAACAGTTATGAGATTGGTCCAGATAGCCCCCATTAGCAATATGCTGATTAGGGCTTGAAGAAATGCTTGAACGGGCAACACTTCCATTTGTAGCACCTATCAAAGGATCCACATTTGCTTCACCAATTTTCTTTACTTTCTTCTCTTTGACCTGTTTAATTAAATACTAAGCATTAAAATCATGGGACGAACAAAGGCATAAAAACCAATTCTCCACTCAAGAACTGGATGCTGGAAAGAAATCAAGCGATATAAAATCATATTTGAGAAAATCACAAGTAATAGCAGCTCACACATATTTGAACTAACAAACACCTCCAATCAAGTTTTCCCCTGATTTAGATTACAATAAACACCAAAGCTTCACACCAAGCAGATCTACAACTTTTTGATAGGTAAGCAGATCTACAACTAACTTGCACAAGACCAATTTGCCTTACAAAGAGAAACATAAACCATAAACTATAAACACAAGATCGGGTTGCTGGACTCATAGAAGAAAAGGGAACAACAAAGCCCGTGAAATATTGCATGTTAAGATATTGGAAGAAAAGAAAAACGAAAAAATCCAGATAGCAAGATCCTGTGCATTGAGAAATCAAGGCGTCAAATCCTTTGCATGCTAAGTACAAGATCCAGGTACCATGAACACAAGGCTGGATGTTCCATTTTACAGCTGTAACAATGAACTTAGAAGGCTGAAGTTATACAACTTTCTCTTACTGCCATGTGCAATGATTAAATAAAAATGAAATTGGTTATCTCACCTTCCAAAACTTAATGGTTTTGTCATTAGTGGACAAAAGAAAAGCGGCACCATTAGCTGTCTGGCACCACCGGATCTTATTGATTTTCTCCTCAATTTCCAGACTCTTGAGATAATCAAACTGAAAGGAATATGAGAATGCATGTATGTTAACAAGTCTAAAGATTTTTTTTATAATTTGTTTGTTTAATTATTTATTCATTTTGTTGTTTTATTTTTCCTTTTTGAAGGATGTTGGGTAGGGGGAAGTAAAAGAGTAGACATCAAGATGACCATTCACAACTTTGCTGTTAATATCTAGGGCATCGTATTTACAAAGACCAATCATTGAATCTCATGGGCACACACAGAGAGGCAACAAACAGAAGTGGAAATAAATACCTCAGGTTCATGGCTCTGAAATTCAGTTTTGTAACGAAACTCTGGATGTCGAGTACCTGGATAGTCCATCCTCTCCAAATCTTTTCTATTTCCACCACGCTGCAAAATAAGTTGCAAAAGGAAAAGGTAAGAATATATTTGAATATTTTAAATAAATCAGCACTTGAAATTTTGAACATCACCTCTTTCACATCAGTTCTTTCAAATAACACCACCCTTCCACCACGGTCACCGGTAGCAAGGTGGTCACCACTTTTATCAAACTCGACTGCAGAGATTATATCAACTGGAAGTTAAAACAAAAAGAGCATATTAGAATATCTTAGGTCCATGTTCTAAAACTCGACCTCTTACAATTCGGAAACTCATCTATCTACAAGAACCAGTACTAAAATAACAGAAACAAATAAATCCATAGATATACCACAAGAGTAAATATAACGTGCTCTATATCAATATTCTCCCGGACTAGAAATTAGAAGACAAGTTACAGAATATGGACAAATGCTGATTTAAGTCCATATTTTTCACTGAATAAAAAACTATTTGTGCAACAACAGTTATTTGAAATGTCAAATAAGCCTCCAAAAATCAAGAATAATAACATGCTCTAACTAATACTAAACTGATGACAGATACAATGACAGAGTCAACAACACATCAAATGCATGCATTTGAATTGTGTGGCAACAAGGATTAGCGGCTTCACTAAACTTATTAAATGTTCCTAAAAAATAGTATCTATCAATGCCATTCATAGGCAATCACAAGAATCTAGTTTAGTGTCTAACTGTCTGTTGTTCAGTTAATATATAGACTTCTTTATTTTTCATGTACGGGGTGATTCACAAAGAAGAACAGGGAAGAAGTAAAGAATGTTGACAAACAACTGGGGAAAAACTGTATTCTTGTAAAGGTAAAATATTTTGGACTTGTGGTTTCAGTGGATTATTACTTACAGCAATGTTGTCAATATATGGCAAGGTACAGTTGCACAAGCAGAACTAAATCACAAAGAGATTTAGATACACACTGGAGTGAGGAATTTATAATTTTAAAGCTCAGAAACTCATCTTTTGAAAATCCAAATCAAGTTTGAATCATCCAAATAATGAAGTCTGTCTACATATGTTAACCTATACACTTCACAAACGACTTCCAAATTTATGTTCTCTGCTCTCGCCATAGGGACCCTTCTGAATGCCCATCGCACGAGCCTATTTTTGCATGAGAGAGATAATTGAAGTTACAAAATTGACATGTTGAAAATCCAACTCTCATGTGAAATACCATCCAAACAAACTCAAAACCTTACATATTGCAATTTATCTGGATCTGTGGTTTTAGACCAGCCACTACTCAATACATCATGATTACAATAATCCATACGCTCGCCAACTCTCCTTAATTGGTAAGATAATAATGAGTACAATGCACAAATAAATCTATGGATGAAACCTAATTGGGCGACATGGTCAATGTACAGTACATTACTAAACCACCTGTAAAAAATATAGTAATTTGAAATAGGAGCTAACCTTCACTTTAACTTGGAAGCAGATATAAGCTTAATTGTCACTCTTTTGTCTTTTTAACAACTAATATAAAAAAGACATAAAACACAGTTCAAACACTGCCAGGGCACGCCAAAAGGACAAACATCATTTAAAACCTTCCCACAGTTCAGCCTTTGCACAGTTCTGACTACATTTGGAAAGTCCTAGGCGGTTTCAACCTAGACAACATTGTAATCTTTTGGAAGCGGCAAATGATTTTACAATACGTCCTATGTTGCAGTACAGCTTTAACCCAAAATCACAAAAGGAATTGTCACAGAACTTCAACCAAAAATAACAAGAGGACTTTTCACATATCTATTGCATGAACATAATTACCATAACTGAAATTCAATAATCAAATAACCTCTAGCCCACGCCCAATACAAATGCTGGCAGTACAAATAAATCCTGAGGAGTAAATTCTCATATAATATATTCATCCCCTACCTATTCTCACATTCAGAGTGTAGAATGCCAGCTATCACTTTGCACAAAAATAAAATCAACACTTGCAATTCAAGTTATGGGAGCTCTGGTTTTTTCAGGTCATGAAAGAAAAAAAGTAGTTTAAATACCCAACACGGTATTTACAGAGATCCAAAACTACAATATGGGATAAAAATTCAACACAAAAACAAATGCATGTAGTGAGAAAAACCAGAACCAAACTGTATTTAACTTAATTGGGTCCGCATCTATACTAATTAACCCTCAAATTCTTAATCAAAATTGACATGCAAATCACTCGCTTAAATCGCCATCCTCGATCCAATTAATTTACATTAAGTCTACAAAAACCGAGTTGATTTCTACCAATTAACAATTCAAAAGCAGATAAAAAAAACCTCATTTCCAATATCCAAAAAGCACACAATTTCATCAATTCGTGTATTTATTTACAGTCATTTCTCACCTTCTTGTACTTCTTCGCCGGCCGTCCGCTCACCAAACACCTGAGAGAATTTCCACTCGAGCGGCTGCGGTGGACCAGTCGGAGCTGCCGCTACTTCTCCCCCATCACCACCGTTCATTTTTCCCCCACTCTTTCTCCCAAAATTTAACAATCAACCAATCAAAACACAAAAAGATAAATGCCGTCTATTTTCACTTCAATAGATTACCAGAATGAAAAATGATTAAAAAAACGATCTGGTCAGTATTAGGTCTAGAAATTTGAGAATCCGTCAGAGAAGAATATCGGAACAGCAGCTTCATGAAAAATGATGGAGTCAGATTCAACCATTTCTGAATTTGTACACATATACAACATCGATTAGCACAAAGAGGATCCACACTATCTCTATATACATACAGATTGCGCAGAAAAACGGGAAAGTTCACTGTATCAAACCGCTCTTATTTTTCTCTCACTACCGCACTATTTTCTTTCTTTCTTGCTCTCTGTCTAAAAGCTTTATCAATAATAATGCTGCTAACACAATTCTCTCTCTACAAATTATTTTTATATTTTCTTTCCTCGGGACTACCATACCTCTGTATTGCATTCTACGAAATCATACTTCTGCCTGAGATTTCTTAACACAAAACGTCACTCGTGTCTTTAGTGCGCACAATGTTCGTAAGGTTGTTTTTTATCGTTATTTTGGAAAAATATATTTTGAAATAATAAATTGATGGAGAATATGTGATTAAAAAAAAATAAAAGTTATTGATGTGTAGAAAATATTATTTTATTAAAAAATGTGTTGTTGAAAATGAGTAGAAAAATGAAAATTTTAATGAGGCTCAAACATGGGCTAAGTTTCAATTTTTTACATTTTCATTCATATTTTCACGTTTATGGTGTGTTTGAGCTGCATTATTTTGACAGAATGTATTGTGAAATAGTAGATTGATGAAGAATATGTGGTTGAAAAAGAAGGAAAAGTTATTAATGTGACGAAAAATATTATTTTATTGAAAAATGTGTGGTTGAAAATAAATAGAAGAATTAAAATGAAAATTTTAATGTGTAGCAAACATGGGTTTAATCGTGAAAAATTATATTTTCATTAATTTTTATCCAAGTTCTCAATTATAAATTATAAAATAACAAATATATCATCATATTTAAATAAAATAAAAAACAAATTACAATAATACTTCCAATTTTTTTTTAAAAATACAAATAAATCGCAAATAAATTAAAGTAAGAAATAAAAAAAAATCATTTTTTTTTCTTTTCCACCCCTATCCCTATCCCTATCCCTATCCCTCACCATCGCCACAAAACGAAACCAAACAATAGAATGCCCATCGGAACTAATACTAGGAAAGCCACCGACCGCCACCATTTTCTTCTCCAAAATTCCTCACATTTTGATGGATTGTACCTGGTGTATCTGTATTGAACTCTCCCTTGCAGGAAAATTGTTCGATTGAGTCCAAAGATAGGTTTGATAATGGGGTAACTGGAGGTACGGCAGAGCCTGGAAATGGGAAGAGGAAGATCGTGAAAAAGACGGTGAGGGTGGTGAAGAAAATAATTAAGAGGAGAGTTCCTAAGAGGATTTTGATTGAGAGTTCAGATAGCCAGGGATCAATGAAGAAAGTGGAGAATGGCTTGAATTTGAGTGAGGTAAGAAAAAAATCAAACCCGTGATAATGGAAAAGTCTAATCTTGTGAATAATAGATGGAAAATGGGGTAATAGACAATTCTAATATTGCTAATGAGGTGAGGAAAAATCAAACTCAAGGAATGAAGTTACATAAAAAATGAATCTTAAGTACAAGTGTTACGGTACCAATGGAGGTTGGAAAGGCAATGATATAAGTGGATTTGATTCTAGGGAAATCGACCAGTTGCAAATAAAGGATGCTACTGTTCCCGAATTATGATCAAATATTTAGTGGAATTAAGATCAACTTCAGAAATACTTGGCAAAACCATTTTATTCTTGTTTGTTTTAAGTAAGATGGGAGGAATTTTGGAGAAAAAAATGGTTGTGGAGGTGGTGGTGGCCAGTTGTTTTCCTGGTATTAGTGTCGATTGGGAGGGGGGGTTCTATTTTTTGGTTTCATATTGTGGCGAGAGTGAGGGGTAAGGGTGGAGGAAGAAGAAGAGGATGATGATGATTTTTCTTTTCTTTTTTGATTTTTTAATTTAATTTATTTGGGATTCATTTGTATTTTTTTGAAAAAAATGGGAGTATGATGGTAACTTGTTCTTTATTTTTATTTTTTTATTTCTTATTTAAATATGAGGGTATATTTGTCATTTTACAATTTTTAATTGAGAAATTGAATAAAAATTGATGAAAATGACGTTTTCCACAATGAAAAGTAAAAATAGATGTGAAAATGTAAAAGTTTGAAACGTACGGACGTTTTGTGCTAACAAGTATTTTGCCTAATTTGTGTTTGTAAATTCGTGTTTGGCAAAGAAAAACTTTTAGAAAATGTATTTTTAGAAAAATGAGGGCTCGTGAGCACACTTGGCTTGTCACCCCTAGAAAATTGTTAACTAGCACTAAAAGATAAAATCCAAAAATTTGGAAACCATTTAATAATCACCAACGCGGCCGATTCATTCCTTATTTTTGTTTTTATTTAATTAACTTTCTTACCATCGATTATAGCTCAATCCAACCTTTTAAACCTTTAACATTTCTGTTTTTAGTCAATGCTTGAACTTGTTGACCTAAAAAATGCGACAATAGAATCCTGACCATGTTCCTTCTATGTAGACATTACCTGCACACTGAACATCCCGTTAGAAGGCAAAGGTTGCTGTCAAGAAAAGGGTTCGACGACCGTTTGTGCTTCGAAGATCAAGTCAACAGCCTGACAAGAGAAAAAAAAAGTGCAAGAGAGGGAAGAGGGGATTTGACTAGGGTTATCATTGCATACCTTTTGTGAAGTGAGCTTAAATATATATAGGAAAATGAGACAAGCCAAGTAGGTGCTAATGAAATGGGCACAAGCCCAAGCCCAATATAATGTTGCATGAGGTTGCTTACTTTAATAGGCACAATTCAATTGAATAATCAATGTCGAGTTGGCCAACATGGGACCCCCTCTATCATGTGCATACCACGTAATTTATAGTGTAATAATAGTCCCTCATGTCTAAATCATACATTCATTTGTGGGTCCGACTTTGAAATATAAGCTGTCAAGTAGGCGAGGTCTTACATATTGCCTCAAAAATATGAACAACTCCAATAAGTGAGAACTTACGAATTGTCTCAAAATATAAGTCGTTCCAACAAGTGAAGACCTACGAACTGCCTCAAAAAAAATATGCATCAATCCCTAATAGACGAGGACTTACGAATTGCCTTGAAAATATAATTTGCTTTAGTAAGTGAGGACTTACGAACTGCCTCAGAAAAATATGTATGCGAGCTTGAATAAGTGGGAACTTACGAGTTGTCTCAATACTACATATAATTTATCAAAACTTCGACAACATCTCTTCTATAATATGGACTAACCAACATGTAATATAGCATAATATCTCCATTGCAAATATATAAAATAAATTGGGGCGCTTTCCCTCCAAATACTAATGACAATAACATGAATAATATCAAATTAAACTTCTTCAAGATCGAATATGCAAAGAGCCTATCATGTATCATAACAGATGGTATGCTATCGATAACGAAATGAGAATATAGATAACATGGCATATGTACAGGCTGTAATGAAAATAATGTCATAACGTGCTAGCAAGTGATATGGCATACATACTTGAAAGCAACAATATAATGCACATGCTAGCAGAAATATGTAATGATACTAAGATACTAGTATCATAATAGTCTCATAAGTCTAGGTATGGATATTCATATAATGCGTGGACTTTTGGGTAAGGCTGAGACTCTAAATATAAGCTGTTGTGATGAAACTGATGCAGAGACGAAACTCTAAATATAAAAAGCTATGATAAAACTGATGCAGAAGCGAGAGTTTGAATATAAGCAGTTGTGATAAGCTGATATAGAGGTGAAGCTTTGAATATATAAGTAGTTGTGATAAGGTGATATAGAGATGATGTAAGCAGCTATGGTAAAACTAATGAAGAGACGATACTCTGAACTAAATAAACAGCTGTACTGATACTGATGCAGAGGCTGACTCTAAACTGAGATGAATAGCTGTACCAATACTGATGCATAGGCTGACTCTGAATGTATAGGCAACTGTAATAAGCTGATGTAGAGGCGATGCTCTGAATGTAAGTAGCAGAAGCGATACTCTGAATGTAAGTAACCATGATAAGATGACATCTTTACATGGGATGGCGCATCCATATCAAAGACTTATTCCATGGTGTTTGATCTAGCCATAGAAGGGGTTAACATCTAAGGTAGAAAGGTGTGGCTCCTTGTGAGAGGTATCACACCTGTCTTTATCGATGCTATTTTATTTCCTTACAAGAGGGTAGTTCTTCCGTGCAAAGGCTTCCTCCATCGTGTTTGATCCAACTATGGAAGGCTTTGTCTTAGTAGGTATTAAGGTGGCCCCACCTCTCTCCTTACGAAGCAGTAATAGTATAAGCTCTTTGAAGATATAGATGTAACATAGCTGAAGCAAAAGCAAAGCTTTGAAAGATAGGAAGTTGTAATACAGTCAACGTTGAGATATGATGAGCTCTTTGAAAATAGATTGTCGTGTTAAGCTCTTTGAAGATTAATGTAGATGTAATGAAACATCTCATATGGTAAGGCATCTCATAGATCAAGTAATAAACATCGAGCTAGTGGCTCTCGAACTATCAAAATCTTATAAGCTAGCCTCAAATAGACGAGGTATTATAGCTGGGCTCGACGATAGTGGGGGAGGGCGAGGAATAAACATCTCACGAAGCCAAGAATAAGCATTTGGCAAGATGGGGAATAAACGTCTCGCAAATAGCTCTCAAACTATTAGAGTCTTATAAATTAGCCTCATAATGACGAGGTCTTACAGTTAGGCTAAACGATAGTACGATGCGATGAATAAACATCTCGCGAAGCCAAAAATAAGCATCTGGCTAGATGGGGAATAAACATCCTATTAATAGCCCTTGAACTATCAGAGTCTTAAAAATTGGCCTCAAAATGACAAGGTCTTATAGCTAGGCTCAAGGATAGTAAGAGGTGAGGAAAAAACATCTCGTAAAGCTAGGAATAAGTATCTTGCGATGTGGGAAATAGACAACCCACAAATAGCTCTCGAACTATAGAGTCTTATAAATTGAGTGAAAGACGAGGAATAAGCATATCATGAAACCAAGAATAAGCATTTGACAAAGCATGGAATAGATATCCCGTGAATAGCTCTCGAACTATCAGAACCTTATAAACTGGTCTCGGAATGACGATGTCTTATAGTTATGTGCGACGATAGTTAAAGGCGACAAATAAACATCTTGCGAAGCTAGTAATAAGCATCTAGTGAGGTGAGGAATAGACATCTTGCGATAAGGCTAAAAAGGCTCTTTTTGCAAGAGCAAACACGTCTGACGATTAGCATCTTTCTTTCTCCAAGGAATGCGGACTTCAAAATACCATCTCTTCCTTTTTCAAGGAACGAATACTCCAAAATGTTACCTCTAATAAAATAAATCCACGAGCTAGTGCTCGTCTTAAAAATGCGATGACTTACAAGCTAGCCTCTAGCATTCAAGGTCCTAGAGTGTGCCTCGAATAAAGTGATATTATTAGAATGGTTGATAATGAATCCATGCATAGCTTGTAAGTTACTTGTAAAGTTGCAACAAGTTTCCATGCTACGAAACCGAAAATTTTAAATTGGAAAATTCGAAGCTAGGCAATTTGTCAAACACTTGCAATTGTAGTTTAGCATAAATGAATTTTGTAGTCCATCCATGAAATCATCAAGATTTACAGTAGCACAATTTCAGACATCTTTCTCAATTCATCACATTGGATATTGATTTAATTTACATACAAATCAAATGGTATAGTTAAAATCAACTTACAGTAAAATTATTTATCTTCCCAGAAAACCTGCCATGGCAATAAATCTTGCTTTGACATTACCATTCCATAATATTTGAAATGTTTTGCGAGATTGTCCTTCATGTTTACCTTATCGAGTGCGGTGGTCCGGCTGCTTTAGTCAGCGGTTGCTACCTGCAAAATGATGTCAGGGCTTTCTCCCCCTTGCACCTCCGGCGTGAGAATCAGTAATCAGTTTGTAAGAGTAAGAAAAAATTATAATGTGAATTCCGAGAAGAAAAACATTTCTCACCTTAGAGGTATTTATATGTACTTGTGGCTACGCGTGCGTTTGGTGGTTGCTGGTGCCACGTGTCCCACGTAAGCCTCCCCACTTTCCCCACGTTCGAGTAGAATGACTCTCACTCCTCAAGTGGTTGGTTGTTCTCACGTTCGCTGTGGAACGGTTTTTGTCGGCACATCGTCATTTGTATGGTTAAGTATGACTTTAATCTCATGCGGTAGGCATAGGGGTCTACGACTTCTACCGATAGGCATGGGGGTCGTAGCATGGCCTAATGGAGGTAGGTGGCATCATGGGGGTCGATGGTCCAGTGGAGGTGGATAGCCTTATACTAGTAGACGGGCCGTGTGAATGTAGAGAGCCTCATGGGGGTCGATGGCTTCCCGAGGGTTCGACGGTCTTGCCGGGGTGATGGTAGACATGTAACATTTTTCTGAGAATGTTGACCTTATTTGTCCGCATAGTTAATTAATAATGCCATATTATATCAATATTGAAAATCCCAGCAGCAAGTGGTACAGAAAGTTCATTTAGAGCCAAAATAATTGTACAAGTCGATATTGGATAAATAAGTTAAATTTGATTGCTTTAAAATGATGACATGCATGTCCTCTAAATTACTGTGGAATTTCTTTTTATCAATAATCAAATCCCAATTTCCCCAGACGCCATTCACTTTGAAAAAAATAGTTTAGCTGAAAACTTTGATTACCTCCAAACTTGTGATAACCACTGTTGAAGTAATATAAAATCAAAAGTTTTACCATCATCTTTGAGGTTCCTGGAAGGAGTTTATACGATCTTCCATTCTCGTCCCTTCATCATCATAAGAGGTAACCCAAGCATAATAAATTGGGTTAAATAAATCGTAAGTATAGAAAAAAGAGAGGCAATTTGCAATGGCCCATCAATAATTAAATATTCAGCCCAAATGAATAAACCACAGTCCGTTCAAGAGGCTAAAGGACGAGTGAAATTTTGACTAAAAATAACAAGTGGAAATTACTTTGAACTAGAATTCTATAGATCACAATTTGAAAAATCAGACTCAAAGTTTATTTATACAAAAATAAGATATTAATTCAAACTTTTAATATTATTAATAATCAATCCTACACTTTCAATTCCAAACCCTAATTATATTTCTCCCTTCATTCTCTCTCTAAACCTCTTACTCTTCTTTCTTCTCTCACCTCTCTCTATCTCTCACTCACGACCGTAGGTGCATCCATGGCAAAAATACTGCTCACAATGTATTTCGGCGAGGTGTTCTCGTCTACATTAGCGTTTTTGGTGGCGATTTCGTGTGTGAGGAAGAAAATTGATAGATAAGAGAAAAGGGCGACAAGACTTGTGGTGTGTAGTATGCGAACGGCTTGTGCTGTAAATAGAGATGTTGACATTTGAAGGGATCGTTAGTTGTCGGACTTGTGGTGTGTCAGGGAGGTATGGTGGATTGGATAAATCTATTAGGTGTTGGGATCGAAGCAGTGATGAGAGCAATGGCCCACTCCGTGTAGTTTGCGATGATTGTGATGTTGGCTGCAGTGGCGGTGGCGATGTGGTGGTCGGATGAGTTAGTGGTGGTCTTTGTGCTGCATCCAAGTGTTTTGTTGGGGGTAATGGTGGTGCATTCTGGCCATTGGTGAGGTGGTGTGGTGGTGGATCTAACGCCGTTGACAGTATTTTTGTGGCGGTATTACAGAGATTTTGTGATGGTCTTTGATGTAGTGGTGGTGGTGGAGTGCAATGCTGGAGGTGGTATAGGTTGTTGGCAGGTGATGTAAGATGTTGAGGATTTTGGATCTGATTTGTTAGTAGTGTTTAGGTGGCGATTGTGGTGGTTTTGTTAGATTTGGTAGAGGCTGTTGTTTTTGTTTTGTCGACGTTGGTTGTAGATCTAGTGGTTGCGGTGATTTTTGTTGGATTTAGTGGCGATGGATCTAGTAGTGATAGTGATAGTTTTGTATTTGAAAATGGTGGTCAAGAGGTGGTGGTGGTGGTTCGACAACGACGGTGGCAACGATGATGTTGGAGGGAGTGGTGATGTGGTGGTCACAGGTGTTGGTTATGATCACAAATTATTTAGTTGATTGTGACCATTAAATTAGTTAATTTGTAACCAATAAACAATATGTGACCAATGAAAAAGATAAATTGTGACCAAAAAATAATGTGTGGCCTAAAAAACTGTTAATTTGTGATCGATAATTTGAAAATTTGTGATTGTATGATAAGTTGTGAATTATAATATTTGTGATTTGTGAGCAATAAATAAATTGTAACGTATAAATTTTTGATTTGTGAACGATGAACATATTGTGACCTATAATTTTTTTTTTAATTGTGAACGTAAGATAATTTGTGACATATAAAATTTCTTAGTGAAAACTTGTGACTGTCTAATTAGTTGTGATTTGTGATCGATAAATAAATTGTGATGTATAAGTTTTTGATTTGTGACTGTGAACAAATTGTTAATTATAAAACTTTTAAATTGTAAAAATAAAATAATTTGTGATATATAAATTTTTTTAATTTGTGACCAAAAAATAATACATGACTAATTAAATCGTTATTTGTGACCAAATTGTATAAATTTGTAACATTAATATATTTAATTAATAAAATAATGAATTAATTTTAATTAGTATCTGATTTTTGAAATTTAAAACATTTGTTCTTAATTTTGAAATAGGTGAAACTTAACATCTTAATTATGAAATTTTCCCACATAACAATTATGGAGCACAAGAAAAATAAACTATCGGGCATCAATTTAGAATAAACATTGGACCAACCTTAAGTGAAGCCCATTAACTGATTTTACAGCGTTCAATCGGTTTAAGTGGAAAGACCTTTTTGACTCGGTATGAAGTCGTAAATAACAATGTTGTCCTATTCTGACAAATCAGTAGGAGTAATGGCCAAAATGACTAAACTACTATGACAGGGCCACATGTGCCTCGTCACTCCGAGGGCACATGTGGCGTCTCCCTATTGGCTAGGGTTTGTAGGGGATACTTCCAGCCAATAGAGGAGTGCCACATGCATTCCCTGGAGTGGCCATGTCACAGTAGCATCACATTAGGCAAAAACCAACAAGTGTGGTATTTCACTAATGTGATCCACATTGCTTCCAAAAACCAAAAAACACAAGGCTTAATGTCAAAAGTATATATTTTCCTCCTATGTCTACTTTACCATAATCAGATTATTGTCAATTGATAGAAAAGTGCTCTAGACCCATTTAGCACCAAAAAAGTAACATCTGGCATTGGGCAAGACACTGTTGTCTCGGCGACACTGATAGGAAGAGACTAAGGAACAAACATTTTTATCCAATGTGCAAAAGAAGGAGTCGAGAAAGTGGATTGAAGTCGGCGGTCCATGTTGCATAGGTGATGGTAGCCGAAGGAAGAAACAAAATCCGAATGAGCCATTTTACTGAGCATGTAGCGTGCATCGTGTGTTTCATTAATTGAAAGGATTACTTAGGGCTATCGTTCACAAGGTTGACTACTATTGTCGTTGTCTAGACTACTGTAGTTGGACGTTACAGGTAAGATGGCTCCCAGTAGAAAAGCTTATATCTCGACTAAAGCTTTCTCGTCCACCATGGATTTTACAGCCAAAATTTACAAATGGATACTTGCGTTGAGTTTTAGAAGTGTTCTGTCAAATGGGTCTTTATGTTGAAAACAATTTGAATGTTTCGCATTTAGTTGAAAATTTGTCCATTTAGGTAGTCCAACATGTCTTCATTTTTGGTGTTTACTTTGCTACATATTAGGACTGATCATTGAGGACCAATTGGTAGGTTGCTTAAAGATACAAGAATATTTTCAGCTTCAGTTAACCATTTTTACTATCGATCTTCTTGTCGAAAATTCTTTTTTTTTTCAACAAGATTTTCAGATGCTTCCAATAGCTCTATTTTATTCATTTTCCGTGGTTGACTTCTTGAATTTATTGTACAAGAACTGTCCGAAAAATCTATCTTTTCCGGTGGCCATTTGAATATAGTGAGAACGTGGTTAATGTATCGATTTTCTACATACGACGCCAATATGTTGACATAAAAAAATATGTCAATAGAATCCCGACCACGTTTCCTCTATGTAGAATCACCTATAAACTAAATATCTCGTTAGAAGATAAATGCCGCTAGATGAGAAAAGGGTCTGACTATCGTTTGCACTTCGACAGTCAAGTCAATTGTCGGACGAGAGAAAGTGAGAGTACAAGAGAGGGAGAGGAGATTTGGCTATGGTTATCATTACATGCCTTTTATGAAGTGAGCTTAACTATAGAAGAATGAGTTCAGATGGCCACCACTAAAACACATTTTGCTCAACTAGCCTTTGACCAAAACTATAAAAATAAAAGGAACTTTAATTATTTAGAAGTGTCAAAAGACTCATTTACCCTTATATTGTAAAACAAAAATGAAGAAAGAATTGAGGTTTTTCTTCACTCATTCACATCTAACACTCACAGTCTTATCTTCCTTCAAATTCAAAAACATAAATGGAGCCTCCACCTTTGACGCCCGAAAACTCCAGCCAACCACCACCCAAACTTCTGGACATCCCACCACTAGACAGCTCTGATTACCCTCTACAACCTCCATCTAACGACCAGCTTTGAATACTGTTGAAATCATCGAAAAATTGAGCCAAAATGGCTAGCTCGCGTTTTAAAAAATGGTCAGAATCTCCAACTCTAACAAACCCCACATCATGCCCAGCATTCCAGTCAATTAAACACATCAAGGCGCTCATATCCATGTTCACCAAGCACTCTACAATGTACAGAATTAAAACCATGAAGCTGCTCTAACGAAACCAACAACAGCGTGACTTTCAGATCAATTTTTCGACGTCGATGGTGGGACTCACGATTGCGGACCCCCACTACAAGCACCTGCTCTTCATGACGCTTCCAATGAACATATAGGTCTTCCTCAATTTGTCGAGAACGGGCAGTTTCTTTAGGGACGTTGAACACGTGTAGTAACAGGTCCAATCCACCTCCAATTGATGTCAACCCATTGCCCCAATCCAAAAATTGCACCCACCAACATTTGACTCAAGTTTTTACAACCATAGGTCATGGATCAATTGCTTCATTTCATCAACTAAATGAAAAAAATTTGGACTTGGCATCAAGAACTGCCTAACTACGCGAATGTGAAATTTTTCCATCAATTCATGGCTCCAATGTGGCCCAACATACAAATCAACTTGGGAAAACTCAAATTCAAGCTCAAACAACACTCGGCAACCCCTCAATTGCAGAAATTATAGCTCTCGTTTGTCAAATTTTGGGGTCAAAGGAAGGTCTTCATACACCGCAAGTTGCTGACGTATTTTCTTCAAATCAGGGGCAGAGTTTGAGCAAATTAACAACACCATTGGATCTAGAAGTCCTAAAAACATTAGGATGCACCTCCAATTTGGCCAATAGTAATGCATTGGAATTTGTACCACAAAGCATGCAAATTGAGGATATTAATCATGATGTTTGTAGACAGAATCTGGCTAATTTAGCACCTTCAATGGTCCCAACCTTAAAACCCTAGAAGGGGCACCTACTATAGATCCTAATTTGATAAATTGTGATGCATTGTGAAGCTTGCCCAAGACGAGGAAGCTCACTCTGATGCTTTTGGACATCTTTTTACTTCGAAAAGTGTATCATTGGTTCTAGAACATGGGAAAACTCTTGGGGCTACTCATCTAGTACATAATAATTCTCAGGCTGCGTGTACAACCATTATTGATGTTTTGAATATCGTTTGTGTAGTTACTTTGTTCTTTTTGTTGGAGTAGTTGCTATTTTTATTATTATGAATATTGAATGTAATTAAAATAAACATATTCTATTGGTCTTTTT
This sequence comes from Fraxinus excelsior, assembly GCA_019097785.1. Lineage (NCBI taxonomy): Eukaryota > Viridiplantae > Streptophyta > Magnoliopsida > Lamiales > Oleaceae > Fraxinus > Fraxinus excelsior. Next base: position 30,796,527 of record CM032623.1, read on the forward strand.
GTCTAGACTACTTGATGATTTGATAATGTTACCTAGCTACTTAGATTTTGTCTAGCTAGTGTACACAATGATTTGTTAGATTTTATAGTTATTGTGCCATCAAAATAATTTTGTACTACTGGAATTGAATTAAAGTCATTTTACGATTCCGTGTTTTTTTCTCGGATTAAAGGTAAATGATGTCTATATCGTTACAATAGATGAAAATGTTGTTCAAGTACAAAAATGCACTCATTTGAAAAATGATAGTGAAATTGTTCTTAAGACACAAAATGATATAAAAGTCATTTCAGTATAAAAATTACACTGACTAATATAACGATATTGAAATCGTTCATGAAACACAAAAGGATTTACATATCGTTTTAGTATCAATTACACACTGCTTGATTGATTTTCATAACGACATAGAAGTCGTTTTACCGACAGGGCGAGCGCCCAGCATGAGCTAAGATGCGCATCAGATGTAAATGGTTACTCTCAATGCCTCTCATTAGCTAACTAGGTGTGCATGCCATCTTTACTATCTGTAACCAGTGCCTCTCATTAGCTAACTAGGCGTGCGTGCCAACTCTACTGTCTTTGGTGCGTGCCAATTGAACTTTTTTTGCTTCAATTTTGTCCTCGAAGTAATTGCAGCCCAAATCCTTCCACTTTTAGCTTGTAAATCTTTGAATTTTAAATTTTCTTTCAATCATGCACTCTATAAACTACAAATACATAGATATCATTTTCTTTAATTAAAAATGACATCGTACTCGTTTAAGTTAAAATGATATCATCAACGGTCACCCGACATACATTCATCGTACATATGACGATAAAAATAGGTCATCAAGCGAGTTCGATCTCACTCAACAGAAACAATGAGAACATTTGTGTTTCATAGTTGTCTACCAACTTTGAATTGTTTGAATAGAAAGAAAGTATTTACGTTCGCTCTTTCTGAGCCATTCAAGTGCTATTAACCCACTTGATGTCCTCTTTCGATCATCATACATATGACAGATGTATGTCGAATGGCCGTAGACGATCGAATCGTAGTTTTTAAGCGTAACGATATAGTTGTCGTTTTACACGAAAAGAAACGATATAAATGTCGTTGTAGTTATTATTTGAATCATAACAATTTCGAACTCGTCAAATTTGTACTAAAATGATATGGACATCCCTATGTTATTTCGTGTGTTGACACTACAACGATATAGTTGTCGTTTTACATGAAAGGAAATAATATCAATGTCGTTATAGTTATTATTTGAATTGTAACGATTTCGAACTCGTCAAATTGCACTAAAATGACAACTATATCGTTATGCTTTAAAACGACGATTCAACCGTCCATGGACACCTGACATACATTCGTCGTACGTAGGACAATAAAAATAAGTCATCAACCGAGTTCGATCTCACTCAGCAGAAACTATGGGATCATTTGTGCTCCATAGTTGTCTACCACCTTTGAGTTGTTTGAATAAAAAGAAAGTATCTATGTTCGCTCTTTCTGAACCATTCGAGTGCTATTAACCCACTTGATGTCCTCTTTCGATCATCATACATATGTCGGAGGCATGTCGAATGACCATGGGTGGTCGAATCGTCGTTTTTAAGCATACCGATATAGTTGTCATTTTACATGAAACGAAATGATAGTTGTTATTTGAACTGTAACGATTTTGAACTCGTCGAATTTGGACTGAAACAATATGGACATCTATATAATATTTCATGTGTTGACACTACAATGATATAGTTGTTGTTTTATATGAAAAGAAACAATATTAATGTCGTTATAGTTATTATTTGAATTGTAACGATTTCGAACTCGTCAAATTTACACTAAAATGACAACTATATCATTATGCTTAAAAACGACGATTCAACTGTCCACGGCCACCCGACATACATCCGTTGTACATAGGACGATAAAAATAGGTCATCAAGTAAGTTCGATCTCACTCAACAGAAACGATGGGAACATTTGTGCTTCATAGTTGTTTACAACATTTGAGTTGTTTTAATAGAAATGAAGTATCTATGTTCGCTCTTTCTGAGCCATTCGAGTGCTATCAACCCACTGATGCCCTTTTTCGATCATCATACATATGTTGGAGGCATGTCGAATGACCGTGGTCGGTCGAATCGCCGTTTTTAAGCATAACGATATAGTTGTCTTTTTATACAAAACAAAACGATATAAATGTCGTTGTAATTATTATTTGAACTGCAACGATTTCAAACTCGTCAAATTTGCATTGAAACAATATGAACATCCATATGTTATTTTGTGTTTTGACACTACAACGATATAGTTGTCGTTTTACACGAATAGAAATAATATTAATGTCGTTATAGTTATTATTTGAACCGTAACAATTTCGAACTCGTCAAATTTGCACTCAAACGACAACTATATCATTATGTTCTTTCGTATATTTGACACTACAATAATATAATTGTCGTTTCATTTGAAAAGAAACGACACATGTCGTTTTAATTATGTTTTCAACTTAAACAAGTTCAAACTCGTTAAATTTATTCTGAAACGATATGAATGTCGTTACATTATTTTGTGAGTTTGATACTACAAAGAAATCATTGTCGTTTCATATGAAAAGAAATGACATCCATGTTGTTTCAGTTATGTGTTCAATTGAAACAAGTACAAACTCGTCAAATTTGTATTGAAACGATATGGATGCCTTTACGTTCTTTTGTGGGTTTGACATTACAAAGCTTTCATTATCGTTTGATATGAAAATAAATGACATCTATATAGTGGAAGGACCTGTGATGCAATTACTTGGAGGACTCAATTGAAGAGAAAGTAAAAGTCATCCAAGCACACGCCCAAGCCTTGGACGCATGCACGACTCCTTATGTTGTGTGCGTTGTGCAAGTTTTTTATATAACGACTTTCATGCCATTTTATTGGTCCATAACGACTTCAATGTCGTTATGAAAATCAGTAAAGCGGTGTGTTTTCATACTGGAACAACATCGATTTCATTTTGTGCCTTAGTAATGATTCCAATGTTATTATGTAAATCGATGCAATTTTTGTACTAGAACGACATCAATATCGTTTAATCTATCAGGAACGATTTCGATATCGTTATGTGAATCTATGCATTTTTCATACTGGACTACATATACGTCAATTATAATAATATAAAAGTCATTTGTCTGCAATATAAAAAAAATACACAACGTAAAATGACTTTATTTTGTTCCAATAACACAAAAGCGATATTAGCACAATAACTATAAAATTTAATAAATCATTTTGTGCTTCCAATAAGTACAAAATAATGAAGTTACAAGTCACGATAATATTATAACTTTGAATTTCACTGTTAGCTGATTGGCCCTTACAAGTGGAGCGAACATGACCAGTTTTCTTACTGTTGGAGCCTTAGACATTATAGGGACAAGAGTTGAAATCTCCATTTTGTATAGAATCGGATCGACATTCAACATCTTTCTAACTTTATCATACAAGTTCACAAAAAAATTTGTTTTCTAAATAAGAATAAATGTTGTTTTCCCTTTGTCATTCCTTATATATTTTTATTTCTAATCACCTTCTCAAACTGAATCTATAACAAATCCACAGTGTCCATATCTGCAATTCAACACAAAAATTTAAAAATTCCATCAAATATAAAACTTTGTACATTATAGATAACGCGATGTACGTCATTATGAGTTGCAGAAAATGACATGTAAGTCATTCTAAACAGAAAGAAATGAAAATGAATATCTCACAGTAGAACAACAAATAAAATAGCCAAACTTGTGTTTACCAACATATTTATTTCAAAAATAAGGGGTAATAAGAAAGATTGAAAAGCAACACATATCAAAACTCTAATTCAATGATAAAATGAATTCAAAGACATAATTGACAAATGAACGCCATAAATACAACTCACAAAAAAAATGAAGAAATGATTCAGAAAAATTGAAAAAAAAAAAAAAAAAAAAAGTAGCCCAAATATTGAAATTTAACATTACCTTCTCTTTTTCTCCAAATGCCCAACAAGAATATTGTAAAATTTGGTTACTCACTTCAACCAAATTAATGTCCAAGTATTTTATGGTTTCATGAAGGGAAGAAGATGATGATAAGAAAAGGAGAAGAATAATTGCAGGGAAAGTCAACCCGATTATGAAAGAAATGAAGCCAAAATTGAATTAGAGGTAAATGGAAATTGAAAGAGGAATTAGGGCTTTATGTCTTTTTACATACAAGAATATTTTAGTAATTTATAAATTGTATTTTCCTTTTCTTTGTATCTTTAAACTATCTAACTAAAAAAGATAATTGTTGGGCTTTATAAATAAATTTTTGTTTTGACTAGACCTCTTAAATGAAGTCCCCTTAACTATATATAGGAAAATGAGATGGGCCCAGTGGGTGCTAACGAAATGGGCCTAAGTCCAAGCCCAATATAAGGTTGCACGAGGTAGCATAATATATTTGGCCCAATCCAATTGAATAATCAACGTCGAGTTGGCCAATATGAAACCCCCTTTGTCTTGTGCATACCACGTATAGATGTAACATAACTGATTTTCAAGATGTTAGTCAAGAGTAGTGCACAGAAATAGAAAAGAAATGAAATTAACATTTAATATTATAATGTTCCATGCCGTCCATTGATATATATATATATATATATATAATACTTGAAAAAGAACCTTCGAATGTCTATTATATTTGCAAGAAATTCATTTTTCTTGAAAATAATTTCCACCCTTTCTATTATATTTTTAAGAAATTCATTTTTCTTGAAAATAATTTCCACCCTTTTGTTATTCACTCATTTTCATCTCCGCCAAGCACGTCCTAAATTTTTAGCAGACCGAGGCGTGGAAAGAGGGACAGGAGGTGAAGGGTTGAAGGTAGTTAAAATGACGAAACTGGCCGTGGTCAAATTTTTGTTTTGTGGGGATTAAGGATTGAATGGAACTGAAACAGTGAAACGTGAGTCATGTGAATCCGTTTTGGGGGGCCCCATTGCTTGGGAATTTGAAACATGTTTTAGCACTGTTTGAGGATTGCCAACAATTTGTATGAGTGAAATATAAGGAAAACAATTGTTTTGTTTGGTTATTAGGATTTCTTTTTACTACTTTTCTTCTCGGTGACGTGAGGATCATTTCCTAACATCACACGTTCAAAATGATCATGATCATGATTAGTAAATCCTTTATTCATGCCCATATTATAAAAACCAAATTGGACCAACAATTTAATCGAATAAATTGAGAATTAGTTCAAAATTTGATTGATTTACGGGGTAAAATTTTGAAATACATTAAGATAGTCTTTAAAATTGACCGGATGAGTTAAATTGATTTTCCTAATTCACTTTTTAAATGGGAAATATATAAAGACAACTCACATTCAGGATAATTGACCTTTTGGTATACATATAAATTCTCTGTTTGGACAAAATTTTACCTATTTGAATGCCAAACAAAAGAAAACATGATTTAATTTAAATATAAACATGGCTTCAATTTCTTATCCTTATTAAATATAAAAGCAATTTTTGGGTATTCCCCTATATATTTCTATTATTAAATGAATGTATATTCATATAACAGATTAAGAGAAATAAAAATACGTCATAAGTAGAATACAATCATTTATCTCATATCTTAGGATTCATGCTTTATTTTGTTTGAGCAAGAGATTTCACTTTATGGATAACTAATTGTTTTTTAAATATGTGTGTGTAGAGAGAGAGAGAGAGATGATTTATTATGCAGTGATGCTTAGCATAATTGCTTAGTCGCATCAATTCGTGAGTGGATAGGTTTATGGTGGATCTCAATATTTAAATTTAATTTATTGTCTATGGATGAATTGGTATAACACACATAGTTATAAAATCCGGACCGGACCGATCGGTTCAACCCGAAACCCGTTGAACTGGACCATGGTCCGATCTGAGCAACCTGATTTTTTAAACAAGCAAGCAACCCGATAAAAACCCGTCAGAACCGTCGGGTTTACATTAAACTGCTGGCCCAAAATCAATTAACCCGCTCGACCCATATGAAACCCCTAAAAACAACGGGCAAAACCTAATTCTCTCAACTCAGTCTAATTCTATACGGCAGAACTCCAAATTCCCTTGTTCGTCACTCTCATTTCAACTCCCAAGAATCCAAATCTCTAATTTCAAGTTGAATTAGATGGAAAAAGAAGATGTAAGTCCGAAATTCGAGATTTTTTTTTTGTTATTTTCACTTTTTTGGTCGATACGGTATGCGATTTTGTTCTAAGTGTTGTTTAGATTTTTCCTTCGTGCAATTAGAAAGAGATTGAGCTCTGCACTCTATGATTTTTCCTTCATGAAATCAGTTACTATTGTTGATTTTGTACTTCTTAGTCTTTTGAATAATTTTAGTGGTTTCTCTTTGAGGCTTGCACATCGCCTCAGAGATAAAATCTCGACTGAGCTTAAACATTGATTTTTCATGCTTTGGTAACTCAAAATGTATATCTTATACGAAAAGTTTATATACTATTAGATTGCAAGCAAAGCTTTGTTGTTCCTTCTATTCTGCTACTTCGGCAATCAGCTGTTACATTGTTACAAACATAAGTATAATTGTCTTCCAAGACAGTATATTCTTTCCAGATTAAGGTGTTGAACTGTAGAATTTGGTTTTATACTTTAACACTTTAATCCGTTTAAAGGGAAGCAGTGAAATTGGGGTGAATTTCTTAAATGGGGAAGTACCTCATTTAAGGGATAGAACAGAGTTGTATTTTCTTCTATGGATTGAGACAAAATTTGTTGGTAGCTGCAAGGAGTTGTTGTAAATAAAAGGTAGATGCATGAATGAACGACATTGGATTTTTAACATATGCGATTGACTGAATTAACTATTCACTAGACTCTTGTTGTTACCTAATAACAAATATTGTTTAGGAATCACTTTAAGAGTCAAAATTATGATCCTATCGACTTTGAAAGGTTTGACACTTATGACAATTGGGTATTAGAGGAGGACCTACCGAATCTAGTAGATGATGAGTTGGAGACATTTCGCCGTGATTTAGGACCATGTACTATGGAGAACGATATAAATGATGGTAATTTTGCAACTAATACTATTGTTTTTTCTTCTTATTAAAATACATATGATGTAATGTTAAATTTTATGTTTTTTCTAGATGAATTGTATTATGATGATCTTGATCTTGATAGTGATGGCGATGGCGACGATGGCAATGATAATGAAAATAGATTCAATACAAACAATGAAAATAAGGATTTTAGTATGACTGAGACTCCATCATTGGTACAAGGCGAAGGAATTGAAGAATTTATGTCTGATACCCCGGCATAGATGTGCTCTAATTCTTCTTAATTGAGAAAGTGTTGGTTTATTGCAAATAATTTACTTTGTAACAAGTGCTTTCTGCATGATAAATTTTTAAATGTTGAAGACTGAAATAAAAATTGATGTTTAGTCACCTAAATTAATTACATAAGATTAATTTAGTTAGTATTAAAAAATGTCAAAATTTTATTATTCAATAAATAGACAATAATATATTTAACAAGCATTGACCCGCTGGTCCAATCATTGACCCATTGACCCGCTGCATTGTCCGAGTCAGTATTCGGATCGGGTCTGACAACTATGGTAACACGTCATCATGCTTAGTTTATTATCTTTCCATATTAATAAAGTTAATTGAGAAAATAATCTAGTGACTCAAAAAATAATCAAGAAATTATCTTAACTCTTCTTAATCAAAGCATGTGTGGTAGCTAGAACTTGTTAATCAAATTCTTTATGTCACATGAAATAAGATGAAGTAGGTTGAAGCTCACAACAGAAGAAAAGGAGAGAGGACCTAAAAAAAAATTGAGGAAAATTTTAGAAAATACAATACTAGATTTAATCAATATACCCTATTTGCGTGCCAATGATATAAAAAATAATATAATAAATATTTGTTTTTATTAACTCATAGTATTGAACAATGTTGTTTCGTACTCATCGTAGAACATGTCGTAAATATGTATTGATTTGATTCTAATCGATTTTATTAATATTCTTCAACTACATTGCTTGCATTGGAAAACAAAATTTATATAATTGAGATTTTTATCTTTTGTCATTGACCTTTGCAAAATATTATAAATGTATTCTCAACATTTTTTTAGCATAATCCTTCTCCACCTTTTAATTATGTAACAAAACTCATCATTCTCTTCATCTTTGGCCGTTTAATAACGAATTTTTCATTCTTTTTTAAATAAACAAAATAATAGTAAAACAATAAAAAAAAAAAATTTACAAATGGTGTCAAATTGCAAAAATTCTCTGATTAATAATCTGAGTGTTTGAAGACGATGAGACATGTGGCTTGAATTCCAGATTTCGAGATTTGTTGAGAATTTGATTTGCTGAAAGCTTGACTTGTTCGATACTTGAATTTCAGAGCTTGAATTTGCACTTCGAAATTTGGACTTGATTTTAATTTAATTTGACGAAGGCTTTGATCTTCTTGGATTTGCTTGATTTGAATAAGATTTTGATCTTCTTCGTATTTGCCGGCCTTGGAATTGGGAGGATTTCTTCAATATTTCATGATTTTCTTTTACATTTTTCCTCATCCTTTTGTAATGGACCTTTGATCATATTTATAGGGGAAATTTGTGGCCAATTTTGGTAGCCACTTAATTAATTCAATTAAATTGATTATAATTGAATAATTGTGAATTTTAAAAATAATAGGATGGGCTTTTAAAATTTTTTGGGCCTTAGTAGGTTTTAGTTTAGTAAAATTTAATTGGGCTAATTATTTAAATTGGCCCAACTCATTATTATTATTATTATTATTTTATGTCTACATATGCCTCCTCAAGATTTGTTTATTTATTATAAAATAAATTAATTAATAAATCTTGATTTTCAATTTTTTTAACGTAATCGTTATTCGATTATTTATTTATTTTACGCAATTCCTAATTTACTTGATTTATTTTATTTAACAGACTTATTATGTTTTATGGTAAGTTGGCTCAAGTGAAGCTCGATATTTACCTATTTATATGAACAAATTATAAGATTTAGAAGTCAAAAGGTTAAATTTGCAAGTAAAGGTAAGAGAAGATTATTTCTTTTTTCTCTCTCCTCTTTTTTTTTTTTTGCTCGTTTGTTTAATTATTAATTGTTTTCTAGGTTTTTGGCGCAGAAACCAATTGGTTTCTGCGGCGACTTACCCTTTTTTTTAATTCTTTGCTTTTCTTGCTTTTCGTGTAACCAAGAAGTATGGTTGTTGCAAGATTGGAACTAACATTCTTCATTTTTTTATTTTCAAGAATTTAACTTTTAGAATAAGTCAGATTTTTGAAGTTTGAAATTTTCTTGGTGTATAGTAGAATTTGTACTGCAATTATTTTACGGGTTTAGAAACACTCAAAATCGCCAACTTTTCATGCACATTGAAAATCAATGACTGCTATCTTTCGCCATCCAATGCACTTTGTGTTTGGGACCAAGGACCAACTCCTTCGACCGTCCAAGGCACTTTGTGTTTGGGACATAAGACTAGATCATTCGACCGTCCAAGACACTTTGTGTTTGGAACCAAGTACTGGCTCTTTCGACTGTCTAAGAAACTTTGTGTTTGGGACCAAGGACTGACTCCTTCGACTGTCCAAAGCACTTTGTGTTTGGGACCAAAGACTGGCTCCTTCGATCGTCCAGGTACTTTGTGTTTGGGACCAAGGATCAGCTCCTTCGACTGTCCAAAGCACTTTGTTTAGGACCAAGGACTAGCTCTTTCGACCGTCCAATGCACTTTGTATTTGGGATCATTTATGTTTGGGGCTCATGATTTAGACGATAAATGAGTTTAAAGATTTATTACTTGTTAATTTTTTATTTTATTTTTTTGCTAATTTTCTCTCCATTTTTTTAGGGATGGCTAGGACGAGCTCTAATAATAGAGCGTATTCAGATATACATAAAATCGTCGAGCTTAAAAGTCAAGGTAAAAGTTATCCTCGTTTCAAAGTTACTGATGTGAAGTACCATGTCCGACCTGGCATATGAGACGAGCTTAAACTTAACATCCATAAGCCAACTACAGATCTTTCTCCTGAACTCTTAGAGCCCATGTCGGAATTGCATATGCCAATCATTAATGAATGTCACGAGAATTCAAAAACTGACATGTCCAACCGATCTAGCAGTTATCTTCCCTCTTTGTGTCTCCCGTCTCATCATTCTCAAAGCATGGAGTACATCCTAAGGGCCGTAATTTGTGAAATGATTAACAACAAAGAAATACGATAGGGAAGTGCGCTTGTCAGTCGTGGAGAAATTTCTTTTCTTCCAACGTTTTGAGAGTGGTCTTCATAGGTCCAGAAACTTCTGCTCAAAAGGAATCTTCGCTAGTTAGTTTATGCAGTCAACTTCGCTGCAAGGAATTATCATCACCCAAATTCTATCTACAGATCTCTTTGTGAGATTTGGTGCCTGGAGACCAACACTTTTGTAACCACCTTTGGTGAAATTGGTATTTCTCTTTGGAACATCCACGAAATAAGTGGACTTTCGATCATGGGTAATTACTATGAGGAAGTAGTCTCAATCCTTTCTACTTCTCAAGTAAGTGATGGCTTGCCCTAACTTGTTATTGAATATATTGGAAATGTTTCAAGCCTTGTCGGCTTATATAATTGTGGCTTAGCCGGCTTATATAATTGTCGCATTGTCGGCTTATATGAATGGTTATTGTCGGTCTTGTTGATTTTGTTACTTTATAATATAAATCATTTGTTCTTTATATTTATTTGTTGTTCTATTGTTCACTTTTAAGTTAGCAATACGTTACATAATATACTGTTGAATTTTGCATTTACATTTATTCGAAAGAAGAGGGCCCAATTTTCGGAGTTCACCTCGGGCTCGAAAAATCACAGGATCGATCATGACTTCAATATCGGACAAAAGTCAGCACTTCCATTGCCAAGATAGATTATTCTTTTCTGTTCTTCCTTAGCTAAAGAGGCTCGAACCATCTCCATAATCGTACCCTGCTTAAAAGACCCAAAATAAAAAATGGAAGAAAGCACGATTAATGTGACATCACTTTTCAAAAATTATTTGCTTTCCAAGATTGTCTTTTTTAAGCTAGCATGAACATGGATAAGTGGTGTTTGTTAAGTTTTATTAGATCATATTCAGAATCTAAAAGCAATAAATCATATTCCATTCGAGAATATTCTAGAAAAATAAAAGGAATAAAAATTATTCTCAATCTCATGGAACTGTTGTTGAACTAAGAATCCCGTCGTCACGTCTTACAAGCTTGAAATAAAAAATTTAACATTTCATTGGGACAAAATCACATAGGAAAGGAAATATTCAGGAATAAGGAATCAAAAGCAAAGTCATCAAGTCAAGGGGAAAATATTAAGGTAACATATTACGTCTATGAAATACCCAATATCAAGGGGATAAGTATACACTATAATTAGAATCTGAGGCTTTTGGGAAAAGTGATAATATTGGTCCAAACTATGAGCAGGCAGCAGACAGCAGGGATGAGGAATCAACAGCAAAAATTGATCCAAACCTCCTAAATTAAAGCCTTGATTCCTTTTCATAAAAATTGAAAAATAGAATTCTAACGAAAATCCTAAATCAATTAAACAATTTTAAACCTTTACGTTGCAGCTTTGCTCTGTTGGAAACTTGGATAGTTACCTCCGGTGGAAAACATGAACGAGTGGCTGGAGCCTGGGGGTGGCGACTGCCGACTGATCGGAGGATTGGGAAGTTGCGACGTCGCGACTCAAGCAGTTAGGTCATTAGGGTTGAAATTTTTTGTGAAATGTGTGAGACTTGTGATTTGTGAAAGAGTGAAGGAAATGGAAGGGAAGGATGATTGCCTGGACAGAAGAGCGGCAACAAGGTTGACTGGTCATCGGTCGAGGAAACGGCGTTGACATCGCGGTTGGAGTGTTGAAGGAGAGAATGAAAATTGATTTTCCATTTTGTAATTTTAAAAAAAGTTATAATGGACCAAACAAGAGGCCCATCTGGTATTGGCCTGACAGCCAAAAAATTGGGCCAAAAATAGGCCCACAACTATTTTGGGCATGAAGCGCAGGCCTCATACGCCTCACCCCAGGATCGGGCATAGTTGAAGCTTAAATAAATGGATTACAATGTCAGTCCACGAATGGACTGATGGGAATGAGCTCGAACTTCTTCTATTAAATCTTATCAAGATAGTTACGATTCAAGACTTGATTTAGCTGTTATCGGTTGATTGTAATTCGAGAATATTCCTAAGACGGTTCATGATCCATTGAGGCCTACCCTCCCAGTTAACCAGTAGTTTGATAGTGTAAATTTTGTGCTACCGCCACTGGCAACATGTTCTAGTGTGCTCTAGATTCTTATCACTAGCAGTTGACCGATAACATTTTTAGTCTAATGTTGTCTAACATGGTACAATCACAAATTTGCTAATGTATTGGGTCTTTGTTTATTGATCCATGTTTGTACAATTTCTCATACATTCAATATATTTGAACATTGACTTAAGTTTTACCTAAAACGTGAACGTATCTATTATTGTGCTTAAAAGTTGTCTTTTTACTTAATATTGTAACTTTGAAGAACAAAAAAAGTTATCTCAGATAGTCCACAGATCAACCCGGATCATATTGCGCCTAAAAAGGGGCATAACCATTAAAACAAACTAAGAGCAACAAACTTATTCTTACCAAAACAATTACGAGGTGGTGGGTGTGCACTTTAACCAAATTTGAATCGAAATTGTTAGTTAGGAATTGGTTCCAAAAATTACATGTAACCGAATGATCTCATTTACAAAATACAAGTTTATTGAATAGTTTCGATTTTTGAAATATTTGAATCTAACCACCTGACGTCCACCAGGGATGGATATTTTAATCGAAATTGAACTCCCAAATGATTTCACAAATTACATGCAGTTGAATGGTTCCATTTACAAAATATCCAAATTTTAATCGCCCAGCAATGGACGCACCCTAGACCATAACTCACATGCCCCTAAAACCTTAGTTCAATTCAAACACTACTCCCCAGTTGCCTTAAATTTCACTTTAACTTAAATAACATAATCCTAGCACAACAAGAGCATATTCAAGGGAAATTCAATCTTTTTAAGACTCCACCACCAACATCTATAAATATCTAACCTAGCCTCATCATTCAGTTACGTTATTTCACAAGCATTCAATATAAGTTTCTCTTGAGCACTTATTTGACTTAAGCATTGGAGGGACGACGAGAACACATCTCGATGCCTTTGATTCAGTTATTGAAGATCGGATCACGCAGAGTTCTTCACTTCGGATTGGGTTTGCTCAAGCACAAATTTTGGTAGCATCATTGGCGTCGTCTGTGGGAAAGCGCTATCAGAGCCATGGTTAACACACATTCAGAACATCTTCCGGCAAGCTCATCCACTCCTAACAAACCCGTTGCTACAAACTTCCATGCCTCTCAGAAGGTTACATCAGGAGAACTGCATCCGCTTACAACAGTCACACCAGCCGCATTTAAAGAACTCCGCCAACAGGTGGCTACATTGATCGGCTTCTACATCAGAAAAATAAACCCTCGATACCCTCCTCGCAAAGTGGTAATGTGGCTGAAGATCATGTTCCAAGCCCCAATCACGGTGCCACTGGAACATCTGGCATATCCCATGCACCCATCGGTTCGAGATAGATTGCAATGGACTCAGCCGATTTGGCAAGGATTATTCAGGAAGGAATTACATCGGGAATGCTTCAGAAGTCTTATGCAGCAATAGGATTTACCCCGAACACACCTTTCACCCCCGAGGTTTTTTCATATCCCCTATCGGATCGATTCAAGTACCATAGGGTAAAGGAGTATGACTGGACGACTGATCCCATCAACCACCTCAATATATACACTGACATCATGCATGAACTTATATGTTGCACCCAAGTGTAATGTGCAAAGCCTTCCCTCAGACACTAACTAATGCCGCAAGGGATTGGTTTTCCACATTAGAGCCCAACTCCATATCTTCTTTTTTGGACGTGGCTGACAAGTTCTCTACCTTCTTCGTAAGCAGTAAGCACATCAGAAAGACAGCAGCATCACTCATGTAGATGCACCAAGGACCCAATGAGACTCTTTGTAATTTCATAACAAAGTTCAACTAGGAAGGCTTCTGATCCCAGACCTACATATCACAGCCGCGGTCTCCGCTTTTACATATGCATTGAGGTATGAGGCGTTCAAGACGTCTCTATCAAAAATTCCACCCAAGTCAATAACCGACCTATTCACAAGGGTTGAAAAGTACATTAACATGGAGGAAAAGATGTTTCCAATAGAGATGTCCCCACTAGCAAAGAAGCCCGATTTGAAGAGGCCCCATGAGTCATTCCAACGTTCGGATCTTTTTAGAAGCCAGATAATACTAGAAGCCCCCCGGCGTCCTTCACCCGATTAAACAACACAAGGTCAAACATTTTGATAAGATTAAGGACCTCAAAGAATTGAAGTGGCCTCCCAAGCTATAATCCCCTCCCGAGGCTCACGACAAGAGTAAATATTGTGATTTCTATAGAAATCATGGCCACACGACGGAAGGGTACATCGCCTTAAAATGGGAGATCGAGTCCATCATCAGGAGGGGTTTTCTAGGTGCATATGTAAGTTGAGACAAGCGCTCCCAGAACAGTCAGAATAAGGGGAGGCATCCGGCGACAAAAGGGATCAGCAACCAACCGCAGGTACCATCAACATCATTATTAGAAGAACGGTCTTAGGAGGAGACTCTGGCAATGGGCGTAAGCAGTACGCAAGACAATACTCCTTGATCTTGAACATGAATATGAGTAGCATGGAAGACATAACTTTCGGAGAAAAGGATTTGGAAGGCGTGTCTTTTCCACATGACGATGTGACGGTTATATCAGCAATCATCGCTAACTTTGATGTGAAAAGGATCTTCGTGGACAATGGTAGTACGGCAAACGTGTTATCACATGAGGCTTTCGAGAAGATGGGTATTTCGACGGAGCAGCTCAAACATGTCAAAACTCCTCTTCAGGGTTTTGGAGGAAGTATTGTCATTCCGAAGGGTGTTGTTAGTTTACCTTAAATGCAAATCACGACATTTCAGGTGGTTCATACTCCCATGGACTACAACGCCATACATGGAAGACCACTATTGAATGGGATAAGGCAATTGTCTCAACATTCCACCTAGCAGTAAAGTTTCCTACAAGCAAAGGGGTTGGAGTGGTTTAAGGAAGCCAAGCAGTGGATAGACAATGTTAGGGAGATCAAGTCGGAAGTCATGCAGTTATCAGAGGTGGAGCTTGAGCTCGACCATCGGGGGTAGGCTCGCGCCAGTAGAAAAAATGGATGAGGTCGAGCTAGAGCCTGGCAGAAAATTTACTATTGGTCGAGGTCTTGACGACGTAACCAAAGATTAGCTCATTGATTGTTTAGCCCGCAACATTGATGTATTTGCCTGGAGCATAGAGGACATGCCTCGAATAGACCCCACAATTGCAGTATACAAACTCAACGTAAATCCCAGTGCAAGACCAGTAAAACAGAGAATGGGACAGTTTGCTCTAGAACGAAGAGAACTCATACCAGAAGAAGTTGCAAAACTCATCAAGGCCAACTTCATATGAGAGGTCCAATACCTTGATGAGCCCCAATGTGGTCCTAGTCAAGAAGGCTAACCGAAAGTGACGGGTCTATATCGACTTCATAGATCTAAATAAAGCATGCCCCAAGGACAGCTATCTTCTATCCCAAATTGATAATCTTGTGGACAGTACCTTGAGTCACAAGTTATGCAACTTCTTGGATGCTTTCTCTGGGAACCATCAAATTCCAACGTCTAAAGAGGATCGGGAGAAGACCTCATTTATGGCAGACTCAACCATCTACTATTACAGGGTCATGCCATTCGGGTTAAAAAAATGTAGGAGCTCCATATCAAAGTCTTGTCAATAAGGTCTTTGCCAACATGATAGGGAAAAACATTGTGGCCCACGTTGACAACATGTTTGTTAAAAGTAAGCAGGTGAGCTGTCATGTCACTAACCTGGAAGAGGTCTTTACTACACTACAAAGGTACATGATGAAGTTAAATCCCGCTAAATGTGCATTTGGAGTAGCATCTCGTAAGTTCTTGGGATTCATGATCACCCACAAGGGAATAGAGACCAACACTGACAAGATAGAAGCTTTGGTATCAATGGAACCACCAAAGTGTAAAAAGGATATATATAAACTAACAAGTCGAGTTTCGACGCTGAACAGGTTTCGTATCTCGGGCAGCAGATAGGTGCTTTCCATTTTTCAAAATATTAAGAGGTAACCAGAGTTTTGATTGGAATGAAGAGTGCAATACAACTTTTCAAGAGCTAAAGAAAGCTTTAGCAACCCCACCGATCCTCACTAAACTAGAGCCAGTGATATACTGTTGCTATATTTGGTTGTCTCTGAAAGTGTGGGAGTGCGGTTCTAGTGAAAGCCCATATACTACGTAAGCAAAGTACTCATTGATGCAGAAACTCGGTACACATTGGCCGAACAACTTGCTCTTACCTTGGTTGTGGTTGCTCGGAAACTCCGCCAGTATTTTCAGTCCCATCCAATCATTGTACCCATTGATCAACCATTGAGACATATACTACAGAAACCAGACATCTCCGGAAGACTACTTAAATAGGCAATTGAGCTAGGAGAGTCTGACATAGAGTTCAAACCATGTCCCGCGATCAAGGTACAAACATTGGCTGACTTCATTGCAGAACTTACCCCTTGATCTCGGGGGTCACAGGATGGTAACTCGAGTAAGACCTTGGAAGTTTGGGAGATATATGTTGATGGAGCATTGAATAGTTCGAGGTCGGGTGCTGAAGTTATCATCACTAACCCGACAAGAACGACTGAAATCCAATGTGCCTTTAGGTTTGAATTCGAAGCCACCAACAATGAAACAGAGTAAGAGGCTGTCATTCTAGTATTAGAATTGGCGCATAACCTTGGGATCGAAAACGTCAATGTGTTCAGTGACTCTCAACTTTTGGTTGGTCAGACTGAGGGCACCTTCAAGATAAAAGATGAAAAGATGAGCCTGTATTGTTTGAAAGCACATGACCTCCAGAGGAAATTTAAAAGCTGTAAGATTACGAAGAGATGATAATTCGAAGGCCAATGCACTATCTAGGCTCATGTTTATGGGAATGGACAGAGTTGATAAAACGGTACACTTGAAGATAGTAACAAAACCCAACATCAATCTAAAGCTAAGTATTATGGACGTCGATCATGAGTACTTTTGGATGGACCTAATAAATGAGTATTTAAACAGCAGAAACCTACCATCTGACCTCCGAGAAGCAAGAAACATTAAGGCTAGAACATCGAGGTATTATATTATCAAAGGAATTTTATTTCGTAGAAGTCTTACATTACCTTACTTAAGGTATCTCAAGCCCACCGAGTCTCTCCAAGCCTTAGCAGAGGTCCACGAAGGCATATGTGGAAATCATTAAGGGAAGTTAGGACCCGCATGGGAGGGACCTTATGAGGTCATACAAAAAGTAAGAGAATGAACATACAGTTTGAGGGATACCTCGAAAAAACCACTCCCAACGCATTGGAACGCTAATGACTTAAAGATTTACTACAATTAGTCGGCCACATAGGGCCTAAGTTATTTAAGTTTTTATTTTTACAGTTAGTTCTTTTTCATTTATGTATTTTCAGGCATGCGTGCCCAAGTGCTTTTGATTTCTAGATATAGCCCACATGCCGTGTAACGTTTGTTATTTTAATACATTGAAGCACATCACAGCAATAAGTTGTCCCAGGAACATCTAAAAATGGCATAAGATTAGGCTCGACCTCAACCTCTGACAAATCAAAAATTATTCATGGCCCTAACATACGGTGGTCGAGATCGAGCTCATTACAGCCTCATAACTCGAGCTACTTGGCCCAAAATCAGCTAAGTAACACGCTCGAACTCACAACAACATAACTCGAGCTACTTGGCAAAAATCAGCCAAGTGACACGCCTCGAGCTCATTACAGCATCATGACTCGAGCTCATTACAACAACATAACTCGAGCTATTTGGTCAAAAAGCAGCCAAGTAACACGCTTCGAGCTCATTACAACCTCATGACTCAACCTACTTGGCCCAAAATCAGCCAAGTAACACGCTTGAGCTCACAACAACATGACTCAAGCTACTTGGCCAAAACTTATCCAAGTAATACGCTCGAGCTCACAACAACATGACTTGAGCTACTTTGCTAAAAATTAGCCAAGTAACGCGCTTCGAGCTCATTACAGCATCATGACTCGAGCTACTTGGTTAAAAATCCGCAAAGTAACACGCCTCGAGCTCATTACAACAATATGACTCGAGCTACATGGTAAAAAATCAGCCAAGTAACACGCCTCGAGCTCATTATAGCATCATAACTCGAGCTATTTGGCCCAAAACCAGCCAAGTAACATGCTCGAGCTTACAACAACATGACTCGGCTACTTGACCAAAAATTAGCCAAGTAACATGCCTCGAGCTCATTACAGCATCATGACTCAAGCTACTTGGCAAAAAATTAGCCAAGTAACACGCTCGAGCTCATAACGACATCACTTGAGTGACTTGGCTTGTTCGCCAAGTTGCACGACTCAAAACGATCAAAAGATGCAACTCAAACTAGTCTAAACTATAATTGGTTGGGATGTTCAATGATCAGGTGAAAAGCTCGAGGTCATTATCATCAAAGATCGAGTTTGTTTGTACGAATTCACAACATCAATGGCAATTAACAAAATAAGAAAATCGAGATTCCATTAAAAACAAAATAAGACCCCATCTCGGGCCAACTACTTACAATTTGTGAAAATTAAAAAAAAATTATAGATCGAGCTAAACAATCTAATCTAGATCAGTTGCGTCCATAGCATTCTCGGGATCAGAAGTTTCAGCTTTTCCCACGTTCTCATCATCAGCATTGACCTTAAAAGAGGATAACTCAAGGTCATTCACCAGCTCATTTACTGACTCCGGCTCATCGACCAGAGGTTTCAGGTCTTCGGGGAGCTTGGTTCTCAGAAAAGAGCAAGCTAGCCTCAGGACATAGTAGTAGGAGCCCGAACCGTACTGCTCGAGTAGAGTCTTCTGTTAATTAGACTTCTTAAAATCCTTAACTACTTGAGCTCCGGTCTGGACCAATTGATTTTCGAACTCCTTCTTCGCATGAATAAGCTCGAGTTTGGCCTCATCGGCTACATCATTTACCTCACCAACTTGATCCTGAGCTTTCCTTATCTCGATCTGAACGAGATCACATTCGACCTCTAGCTCACAGATCCTCTTGTCTTTTTCTTCATTCAATACCTCGAGCTCAGCCACCCTGCTCGAGGCTCCAAGACTTTTCAATGATAAACCTCAAGCTATGCTCAAGGCCTGTACAGAGAAGGGAAAGATCAAGCTCGAAGTAATAACTAACATAAAGAATTTAGTTCGAGAAATAATACCTTCAGAGTTATGAGCTCGAGTGCCCTAATCCCCTCACCAGGCTGGACCTTATCTCGATACTTGTTCACCGGATTTGGGATTAAAGGAGCTGAGCTCGATAGAGGCACCTCGTCCTCCAAGTCGACGATCTCGGGAACGGCCCGAGGAGTAGGTACCTGTGTTCAGGGGATGGCTGGGGTGAGCGTGATGGACTCTTCAATGATTGTCCAGCCCCATTTGGTATTCTGCTCGGGTTAGATTCCCGAGCCCTTTTATTCCCCTTCGATTGAACCGACGCCTTGGGCCCTTGGCCTTCTGTTGGATGTTGGAAAGTAAATCAGATGGATCGAATGACATTTCCAAATCTACAAAAAATAAACAAGGTGTTAGCTCAATAAAAGTTCGGGGTAAGTCAACCAGAAATAAAAAATTTAGACTCGTACCTTCGATGTCATCCTCGAGCAAGAAATCAACTTTAGCTGCAAAAGGGTCGTGGTTAACTAACCTTAACCTATCCCTTTCTAAAACTTCGAAGTATGCCTGCCCTTCGTTAAACCTATCCTTATCAGGGATGCACCACATCGGGCTAAAGGGATGGTCTAGGTTTTGTGGCCTGACAAAAAAATACATTTCTTTCCAACCCCGAAGAGAACTCGGGGTTTCTGGAGTTGTAAACCCCCCTTTGCTGACAAATACACAAAACATTTATACCTCGACAAGAATTTAAGATTGAACACCATCCTTAATAGGTCGACTCGGGGCTCAACATTGAGGCATCTACACAATATAAAAAAAGTATACTATTAGCCTCCACGCATTTGGTGCTAACTGAATCAGGCAAATAAGGTACGAAGTCAAAAAGTGAAGGAAGAAGGGCCATAAAAGCCACTTGAGCCCGGCCTTAAGGGCATTCTAAAAAATGTCATCTCCCCATCCTGAGCATCCATCACTGTTTCCCCAGACTGCGGGTTCTAACATCGTACATGGGCATAACTCCGAACTCTCTAGCTACCTTAATAACCACGTACTCCTTATACTTGGTCGGTAATCTAGGATAGGTCAGAATGGCGTCGACCTTGGGGTGGGAGGTTATTGACACAGCCATAGGGACAATAGAGTTTACATCGGGGTTGGGGTTTCTAGTTGTCGAACTACTAGACGTCTTACTGCTACTACTCGATCCCTCGCTACTATTCGACATCATAATTAAATAACTTAAAGACTCGAACACTTACCTCTTAGAGTCGACGCTCACAAACCCTCTAGTCCCCGAACTCGAGCTGCTTTCACTGGGAATGGAGAGTAAAAAATGAAAAATGAATGGTGAAAATAGGGGTATTTATAGAGGTCAGAGGAAGGTCAAAAGTCTTTCAATCCTCCCCTTGTTCATTGCCACGTGTCACACATCCAGGGCCAAATCCAGGGAACCTATGTACACACGACACGTGGCCATACAGCTTCACGCGTAATGGCCAATTGAGTTCAACCTGGCCCAACTTACATCGATTCATCTTGACCGGCAGCTCAATGACTTAATTATTCAGCTACGGCCAGATGCACGGGGGCCTATGATGGTACAAACCCGAACTCAACCTTGACCCGCCTTAAATTGGCTTTTTAGACCATTATTGAGATCGGGTCATGGTCAAGGTTAAGCCCATACTGATCGACCCAAATGGCCCGACCTCATCCCACTATTTTTGTGCCAGTTTCTAGGTCGGGCCCAGCAATGGACGCACCCTAGACCCTAACTCATGTGTTCCTAAAACCCTTGTTCAATTCAAATACTACTCCCCAGTTGAATAAATAACATAGTCCTAGCACCCTTAACTTAAATAACATAGTCCTAGCACAACAAGAGCACATTCAAGGGAAATTCAATCATTTTAGGACTCCACCACCAATATCTATAAATACCTAACATAGCCTCATCATTAAGGTACGTTATTTCACAAGCATTCAGTATAAGTTTCTCTTGAGCACTTGTCTGACTTAAGCATCGGAGGGGCGATGAGAACACACCCGACGCCTTTGTTTCAGGTATTGAAGATCAGATCATGTGAAGTTCTTTACTTCGTATCGGGTTTCCTCATGTACAAATTTTGGTAGCATCAGAACCTGTAAAGATCACCCGTTAAACATTAGAAACAGCAAGAAAGGGCTTGCTGCTCAACTCTTTGGGTTCGTTTGATTGCAAATGTGGAAAATTGGTGGAAAGAAAATGAATTATAGGGAATTGAATTGCCAAGAAATTGTTTTACTGGAAATTGTAATTAATTGTGTTTGATTGGTATAATTTTCCACTTAGAAAATGTTGAAGGTTTGGTGTCCGTTTGACTTTATTTTTTCATGAAAATTGTCCATTAAAGTAATAATTTTTTCTACAATTGGGTCTATAATTTGTTCCAATTGCCAAAAAAGAAAAAATAATAATAAAAATTATCATCTCGGATATCATTCGTTTAACTTTGTTTTGTATGAAAATTGTCAATAAAAGTGATAAATTCTTTTACCATTGTATCTAAAAAAAATGGAAAATGAATTACCACAAAAACCCAAAGAAAAGAAATTCTATGAAAATGGGAACTTTATGCGCGTGGGATGGAAATTGGAAAATGAATTTCCTGCCAAATTTTGCATATCAAACATGGAATTTATTGAGAAATGGAAAATATTTTCCATTTTCTATGAAATTTTGGTGGTATCAAACATGGCAATAGTTTCAAAATGATAGTTAAGAATTAGACCATATAAAAAAATTGGCATATTAATGAATATTACTGGTTAAAGGGTATTGGACATGTTTGACAAAATAATTTGTTTTCTCATAAGTTGGAATCCCACAAATTGTATGGGCTAAAATTCACAAGTCCGTTTATAAGCTAGATAAGTTGAAAGATTTTCAACTTGTGTGGTTTATAAGTTGGGTGTATAGAGTTTGATCCACACAATTTATGGGATCCCAACTAATAAGACGTTACTTTTTTTGGTAGGTTATGTAATGACTTGACCTTCCGCCGGAGCCGTTATCATATTATATATACTGTCCGCTTTGGACTAGCCTAAGCACTTGCCCAATTAGTACCAAGATTCAACTTAAGTCTCACATATGATAGAGGTCTTAGGTTCAAATCATATGGACGCGTCAAAAAGTCGTGAGGGGTAAGATGGACTCAAACTCTCCCAAAGCGGACGGTACGTACGATATGATAACGGTTCCGGCGCAAAGTCGGGTCGTTATAGGTTAAGATGGCAAAATAATGTTATTTACGACCTAAACTCATAGTCAACAATCATTATATGGTTTACAATACAATTAGTTATCTTTTGAACAAAAAATTAAAGAATATTATTCACTACAATACCATCTATTATCCATTATAATTTTATACAGTCCATCTCCAATGATAACACCAAAACACCAAATTTCACCAAGATTTGGTGCAAAAATGCTCCAATATGGCACCATTTTTGCACCATTTTTCCAAATGGTGCAAAGTCCTATTTGCCCCTTTTAAAAGAATTGTTGGAGGGTATTTGTGTCATTTGTGTTATATTATTATTATTATTATTATTATTATTATTATTATTATTATTATTATTTGCATTTAAATAATAATTTCTGAAGTAACTAAAATAAGAATAAAAATTTAAAATATAACAAATACGATTATTTATAGTTAACACGAAACATATTACAATAACCACATATCTAAATTAATATAGTTTTATTTAAAGAAAGTGATACATAAAAATTAGTGCATAGTTTAGTAATCTGGAAGATCGCTTCCAGATCCTCCAATATCCCCAAAATAATTTTCAAACAAATCAGATTAACTTTCAGATCATTTATTTTGTTGTTGAGCTCTTTTTCATAAAATTCTTATTTGTTCGTTTTGAAAGAACAAACGTAGGTATGGATATGTTATCGAACTCAATCTTTCGACAAAATTTTGTTCTCCTCACGATAGGCTATCATTGTCAATACCCAAAATGGTCTACCATTATGCAAACAATTCATGAGCCACATCGTCTCAAAAAAATTTATTTGCAATGAAACAAGAAACATGTAGAAAAGATGTTAAACATGCATTTGGCGCTCTACAATTGAAGTTTGCAACAATGAAAAGACCGGCAAGGTTTTGGGAAAAAACATGTATTACATGATATCATGACTGCATGTATAATCATGCATAACATGATTATCGAGGACTAACGTAACGTTGATGACTAGTTCGAAAATGGACGAAAGCGTCAAGTCTGGAAGTTGAGTTGGTTGAAGACGAAAATCATCGTTTTCAAGAACTTCTTTCTCTTCATATACAACTCAAAGATAAAGAGGTTCACATTGCACTTCGAAATGCATTGATCGATCATTTGTGAGAAGAACATATGAATTCCAAGAATTAAATTGCAAAAATATTTCGACTTCATAATATCACAATATTCAAATTCAAAATACAGTGCACTATTTTTTAATGGCATGGTTTAATATTTTTCATTTTTGAAGTGATTCTACTAATTCTACTATGTTTTACTAATATATTTATTAATGAAATTAATATATATTTTTTAATTTAATGTAATTATTTATTTAGTAAATTATGTATTTCTAAAGTAAATGAATAAATAATATTTTGCTAAGAATAAAAAAAGAGAAGAAAGTGATTAAATATTATTCATTTGGTGTAAGTTTTAGTATAATAGTTGGAGATGAATTTTAGTTTGATACAAAATTTGAAGCAAAATGATTCAAATTTTGATGTAGCCTTGGAGATAACATAAGTACCCTATTGTCCAATTGTCTATGTCATGCTTTTGAACATGCAATTATTGAAAAATAAATTCTCTATCACCATGTTGTTCCACTTGTCCATTGAAATGGTTTTAAACTTGTAAAATAGTGCCCTATTGTCCAATTGTCTATGTCATGCTTTTGAACATGCAATTATTGAAAAATAAATTCTCTATCACCATGTTGTTCTGCTACTTGTCCATTGAAATGGTTTTAAACTTGTAAAATAGTGGATTCAAACTCAACACATTTTTGTCTTTGCATCTTATATATTCACTTATCAAACGTGCATTATACGTTATTTTAAAATATTTTATAAGTGTTATAAAAGTAATATTGATACTTACTTGTTGAGATGATTTGATGAGTCTCAAACGAACTAGAAAAAAACTTGGATAGAAATTTAAGAGAAGAAAATTGTACTTTTAAAAGTCAATTTCTATTATTCAATTTTTTTATATTGATGTAATACTACAATTGAGCAATTTTTTATACGACATTTGGTACACAAGAATTAATTGCTAAAATATGAATTTAAACACTCATTAGAATTCCTAAATATATTAATAGAAATAAATTCATTTATAATAACTCTAAATTCATGTAGATCAAGATTCATCAAGTCAAAATTCATTAGGTTTATATTAATATAACTTTTAATTCATTGAGAATTAATAACACGAAATTCATACATGATAAGTATTTTGTAGTATTTATTATATGTTGAAAAATGAAAAGTAAAGTATAATTGAAATAATTGAATTGTAATATGGTTAAAATCGTCAAAAAAATGATTCTCGCCTGATATGATATTTAATATATTACAAATGTATTTCTAAAGTCTTCTAATACAATTTGTAAATCATTTGTGCAATAGGCAGCATGTAAATGATCAAATGATTCTTAGCCCACTTTGAACTTTTTATTAGTTAAAGCTAAATATTCATCAATTATGTTTCGTGACCAATACAAAAATAATATAATATTGCTTTATTCATTATGTCGTGAATTTCATGGTCTTTTAATTTAATCATTTTCATTTTATAATTTAATGTAATAATTTTGACCAAAAACTCAGTCAAATAACTTGTCTGAAAAAATTTCACGAGCACGACAATTTTCAGACATTTCAGTTTAATGTATTTTTATCAATGACGGTCTCTTCCACTTCACATAAAAAAGACGTGTGATGGTATTAAGTAGTTTATAAGAGCTAACATTCGAATTGAAAAATGCTATTTTCTATTGTTAAAATTGTGATTTAAAACAAAATCGAATGTTAAACAATGATTTGGATTGGTTTGAATTTTTTTTCAAACCGATCAAATGATTTGGTTTAAAAATAGTTCAAAAATTATTTAACCTTATTACCAATCCAATGGAAAAAGAATCAATATTTCAATTAGTACCATATCCCTGTTTGGCCCCTATTTTTTTCAAAATTTATTTTCAACTATACATTATCTCATAAAATAATTTTACACGTAAACTCAAAATTTTAACTTATTTTTTAATCACACATTCTCTGAAGAATTGTTATTGAAAAATACATTTTTCTTCCAAAAAAAAAAAAAAAAAAAAAAAATTGGTCTCTCACATGGGCGATATATTCTATGAGTTTTTTTTTTAAAAAAAAAAAAAATTCAAAGTCATCATTAAAATAATTGTTTATAATATAGTAATTAAAGTTCCTAAATATCACTCATTTGAAAATATCAAACCATTTAAAATGATTGTTTAAAGCGAACCCTATTCACCCATAATTTCAAGTACATTCTGTTTCTCTTTATTCAACACTTTATTTCTTAAATATTACGAAACTAAAAGTTATACTATAAAGGACCGTGTTACGTGTACATAATCATTGATCGAATTTTTTATCGAATTAACAAGTGGCGGTCGGCGCACATGCGTCGAGTTTACAGGGTATCAAATAGTATTGAAATAAATTTTAATTTTTTCGTTTCTTAAATGACCTATAGTATGCCTCTATAGGACTGCAAAACTTACTACAATGGTCACTCCAATAAATAAATAAATCATTAGTTCTATTTGAAAATGTTAACACCAATTGTCACTTAAGTCTCTAATATTTTACACCAATAGTCACTCATTTAAAAATATCAAACCATTGAAAATGATTTGGTTTTAAAATAGTTCAAAAATTAATTAAATCAAACAATGTCTACCTGTAATTTCAAGTACATTCTGTTTCTTTTTTATTCGACATTCTATTTCTTAAATATTATGAAACTAAAAATTATGTACTATAATTTTTTTTTTTTCTTAAATGACATGTATTGTATAAAATGGAATTGAGCTTGGTCCTATCTCAGCCTTAATAAGCAGTTGAGTCCTTTGCAGTCCAAAGATGCTCACGGCATCGAGAAAAAGACAGAAATATAGGCTAATAAATAGTTCCCAACAGAGAGGTTCTGTAAATTGTCAGCAGTTATGGTTTTAAACCGGGCTTGTTCCCACTCATATACCAGCCGAAGTTAGGTAAAGAGGCTATCTTTTGCATTTGTACTTAAAAGTCCTTTCTTTTTCATAAGGGAAGCCTCGGTAGAGATTAAAATCAGATTAAAATTGAAAAATTAGTCGTTATTATTGACTTTTATTAGACGAGTGATACCTAATAACGACCATATTTTCAATTTTAGTTGAATTTTAATATCTACCGAATGGGACTCTAACGCTAGCTATCTTTCTCCTTACTTAACTTCTCGACTTGCCTTCATAAATCAAAATGTTAGCCCAATAAATAAAAGGTTTGCCTTGTGTTGGGACGGTAGGTTAAGTTTCGATACTTGGTTCCAGTCGATTTCCTTTTGAGTAAAATACTCAATCAAGTCATTCAAGCAAGCAAATCGTAAAAAGACCACTTTGTGTCCTCCTTCTCATGTGAATATGACTAGTCTTATGGAAATTGGCAAGGGCTTTAGCTGGTGCTCCCGCACAATCAAAGAAAGAAGAATGGTAATCCATCTTGACATTTTGAAGGCTAATTCCTAAAGAAATCGCAGTAAATTCACTTCAAAAAAAAAAAAAAATACAATAAGATATCTTCACCTTCTCTCTATCAGGGTACCCATAGTCTCTTGCGGTGGTGTTTTAACGATAGTATCTTTACTCGAACCATAATTTCTAACAAGAGAAATGAATACAATAGCTTAAGATCCAACCTTTTTTATCTAACGGGTAAATAAGATGTTAAGACCGAGGGCAGCGATTATATCTTGATAATTAGCAATAGCGGTTCAGTGTAAAATGAAAGCTAAGTAAGAAAGGTACTTTACTTTAGATTATCCAACAAAAGCAATAGTGTCGATTCCTTCTTTTCACCAATAGACAAAACCAAGTACATGAAAAGTAAGAGCTCAAATTCATAAGCACCACTACCGCTATACAAAAAAAGTTGCTTGCTTATTCTATTATGCTGGATATGCTCCACATTTCATCGCATTCCTTTCACATAGGTCAGCAAATGTCCTTTCATTATTCAGTAAATTGCAAGAGGTTTTTTTTTATAGGATAGGCAAGCCAATGTAATTGGGAGGAATTCGGCATCAATCGGTCATCATGAAGGAAATTGATGAAAATGGCGACTAGTAGGAGATGACAACTATTGGAGATTTTTTCTTTCTCTTGACTTTATGGACTTAAAGCTAAACAATTATGACTCGTATGATTTTCTAACACAGGATATTTTTGAAATCTTTTTCCTCAGGTTCGGCATTGTTCCCTCAAGTTCCTTTCTATTTGAAAACCACATTCTGGGCAAGGATGTCAACAACTCAGCGAAATGAGAGTATAAATGTCTTCTTTGATGGATATGTTCATTCAAAGACCTCGTTGAAGTAGTTTGTCGAACTATATGAACGAGTACTGAGGAATAAGGTTAAGAAGGAGTTCTCGATCGAATTCAAGTCATACTCGTAAATGGTATCGTGTACGACAACGTTCGAAATGGAGAAGCTGTATCAGAAATGTTACACTATGTCGAAGTTTAGAGAAGTTCAAGTCAAACTCACTAGGAGTGTTTATTACGACATCATATATGATGAGCAACGAAAGATAAAAAAAATTCTTTTTCTCATTGCAGAGAGACATTTGTGAAGTTGTTTGCAGTTGCCAGTTGTTTGAGTTTTTAGGAATTCTGTGCCGACATACTATCGCAGTATTGATCTGTACCAATGTCATGTCACCGCAAGAGAGGTATATACTACGAAGATGAAAGAGAGATGTTTGTAGAGCACACACCATGGTTGCAATGAACTATGATGGGTTGGTTAGTACTCCCGAACAGTTGAGATACAACGATATGTGTCAATCTTTTGTGGAGGTCACAAACCTCGCAACCGATGATGAAGTGCAATCCCATGCGATAAATGAGTGTATAATAAATCAAAAACAATAGTTGATTAGGATAAAGTCAGATAGTATAAGTAATGTCATTTCACATATTGGTAATCAACTAGCCTCGCAGGGTAATGAAACGAAAAACAATTCCAGCGGGAGCGTACACGATCCTATATCAACTAGAAGAAATGGCGCCAAAGAAGCTTTGGAGAAAAAGTCCGTAGGAGTCCTCTTCAAAGAAAGCAAAGGTATCTTTGCCAGTCTTTTTGGCAACTTAAACAATATTCCGTTTCAATAAATATTTAATATGTATTTATTTGCAGACTTCAACCAAAGGAAAGAGGTCTACATCGAGTCACAGCAATACGCCATCTATTGCACCCGTTGTTCAAGCATCTCAACAATATTTAATGCAGACACCGTTTTCGTATTCACAATTATTGTTGGTTAGTATATTAAGTGATTTAGTTTATTATGATTGTTTGTTTGGAACTTTAATTGAGCTATTGTTCAATGTAGGGCGAAGCAGAAAGTCATGCTTTCCCGCAACACTTGCCGCCTCAAGTTTGTTTCCTCCAACTTCAACAAATCTCATATTCAATTCTCAAAGTTTACACATGTTTAAATCTTTCCATTTACATTCGATTTTGTAGCATGTGCGTACTTATGTTCATATTCCACAATAGGTCATTCGGTTCCATACTAACGTTTGCTAAAAAGAATGCTCTGGTACCATAAAGAAGAAAAACACTCTAGTATTTTATTATAATTCTCCTTAAGGAGATACATTCTACATTTTTCATTATATAGAAGTCTTGTACAAGGAATATATGGAAAGCTAATAATCATCTATGATTGTTGTGTAGGAATTTCCTTGTGCTGGAGTTTCCTTAGCTGGTTATGATTCCATAATCGGTGGGACTGACGTAATTTCCTTAGCTGAATTTGATTCCATAATCTGCAAGATTGCTAGAGTTTTCTTAGCTGGGATTGACTCCATAATTGGAGGGATTGCATGGCTTTTACAATTAACCAATAGTTTGATAGTGTTGTGTGTCTATCCACTGAAAACATTTTTTACCTAATTTTGTCTGATATGCTAATGTATTGGGTCTTGGTTTCTTGATCCATCTTTGCACAATTTCCCACATTCAATATATGTGAGCGTTGACACGAGTTTTAAATGAAATACGAAAACATCTATTGGTGTGCTTAAAGATTTTTTTTTACCTAATATTGTGACTTTGAAGAACAAAAAAATAGAGTAATTTAAAAGAAAAAAAAAATAAAAAACATTGCATGCTCTTATTTACATAAATTCAACTTACCAACATCGTATGCTCTTGATAGTTCCATCCTACTATCTGTTGGGAAATGATGCAATATAATATTGGTAAGTGAAAAAAATGGACAGACCTTTGACTTATTGAATGAAACAAATAAAACAGAAATAATATGGTCGAGTCAAGAATTCTATTCTTTCTCCTAAAGACGATAATGTCGAGCACCGTCGTTGAATATAAACGACATCGACGTGTAATAGTTTTACTCTAAATTACAAGACCTAGTAAATCTATTAATGTTTTGATCTCTTTCAAAAGTCAGAAAATGATTAAAATATGCAACAAAATAACATTCGAGATTGAAATGCAGAATTTGGAATAGTGCAAGAACAAAATGAATATTATTTGGTAAGAGAAAATCTGAAGTAATTTTGGAATGGATAAAATTCTTCGTATGGGGGTCAATGTATAGAAGTTGAAAAGGTTTTATTCAAAAAGAGACAACTGTTGAAAAGTTTTGTATCAAACAGGCACAATCCATCTAGACAAAAACTGTTCAGACTAACAAAAAAATTGTCAGTTTATAGAAGAGCCATATGTCACGCACAGAGAATTTCAACCTCGCTCTTGTACTATGTAATGCTTATAAGACCTCACATTTGCTTCTTAACAAAGAGACATAATAATATCTTGTGCAACCATATATAAAAGTAAAAGTACTTTTCACCGCCTCTAGTTTTCACAAACTTTAAATCCCATATATCACTATGAATTAATACTAGAGGAATTGAGTTCATCTCAGCCGAATAGAATAGTGTTTTGGCTAACTTAGCCTCTACAGAAGTTTCACATCGATAAATTTAATCAAATGAAATAGAAGACAATAAGTCTAAACTTACTAGTATTTGTAAAGTATTAAAATTAATGTCATAATCAATCATATTATAAATTAGAAGACTCAATCAAGTAAGTAGAAAATTTATTTTTATTACAGGCATTACATTTATTTTGAATAGTCTATTGGCTATGTATTTCTTGTATGTAAATATGCCATTTTTGGTGAGTACAACTATCAGACTTAAATACTAGCTTAAACCCATTTTTTGCTTAGCAAAGCTCCAGATACCAAATTCTTGAGAATGTTCGAAACATGCAACACATCGATGAGGGTTAATTCTTTGTTCGATGTCATAATATTCACTACTTTACCCACTTTACCCTAACCACCAACTTTTGATATAGTCGAGTTGCCCATGAATAGTTGTCGTCCATTTATAAGATGAAGGCAACTCATTATCAGCGCAAACATGACGAGTGGCGCCGTGTCTATTCTCACGAAATCGTTCACCATGTTTGCTTCAAAAACAATACATAAGAGTATAAGTTCACACATGTCGTTAGACAATTTATCTTCATCGGCCAAGTGCATTTGGTCCTCTTTGTTATGTTATTTGTGTTGGCAATCTTTAGCAATATGATCTAGCTTACTGTAATTATACCATTCTCCTTTTACTTTTTAGGACTTGCTCTTTTGGTTGCCATTACCAAGGTGCTTCATTTTCTTGGTATTGTTTGGTTTTACCAAAGTTATTTTAGCCTTTATTTATAGCTTTTCAGATTTATTATCATAATTTTGATTATCTTCCTCAATTCTCAATTTTACAATAAAAGTTTCAAGTCCACGGACTTGTATTTGTGTTTCAGGTTATTCTTGAAATCTTTCTACATTGATGGTAATTTTTCGATAATCACAGCAACTTGAAATGATTCACTAAGTTCCATTCCTTCTGCATGTATCTCATGTAGGATAATATGTAAATCTTGGACTTGATTCATTATGTTTTAAAATTCACTATTATGAAGTCTAGGAATTTGCTAACAATGAATTTCTTCAATCCAACAACTTCCATTTTGTACTTCTTTTTCAAGAATTTCCAAAATAGCAGCTATCTTGATCGAAATGTATATATTGTATAATGTGTGGTCAAGACAGTTGAGGATATAATTTCTGCATAAAATGTCAATGTGACTATGCATCGAACACTACTCATCTTTGAGGATTTGTTTCGTCCTCATCAATAATTGTAGCATTTCCACTCAAGAATTTCATTAAGTTCAGAGTAGTAAGATATAATGAATTTCCTGTGCTAATATATATATATATATATTCTAAAATAACCTTTTTAGTAAATGAAATATTAGACAAAATTTCGGCTTACTGAATAAAATAAATAAAGTAAAAATAATATGTCTGAGACAAGAGTTTCACTCTTTCTCCCAAAGTCGATAATGTATCTTTCTACGCTCGTCTCCCAAAACACAATAACCTCTACTAATATTTTGATCTTTCTGAAAAATGGGAAAAATGATTAAAATATGTAAGAAAATATGCCCTTGTTTGAGACCTATTAAAATGAGATAGAAGCCATTTTCATTTTCCGCATCAATGGGGCCACAATTAAGGAAGCTGTCAGTTGGAGAGAGACATGCACTATTTGGAATTGAAATACAAAATTCGAAATAGTACAGACAGGAAAATTTGAAGTGATTTTTGGATGAATAAAATCCTACATATGAAGGTCAATATATAGAAATTGAAATATTGTTTCCAAAAGACATAACTATTGAAAAATTGTCTTGGATTTTATAATAAAATAATATAATTATATATTATTTTACCAAAAAATATATATCAACTTGACCTCCACCAACTCTAACTCCAAGCCCACAACCCATGAAGGACAATCGAATGGTGCGCTCCTGAGGTCTTTGACCCAACCTACTAGCATATAGGTAATTTCTCCATCAAAATGTTATGGCACTCTTGATATTCAAATCTAAGTGTCAATCTTGAGTTATATAAACTGATTTTAATTCTTCTAGCTTTCCTATATGGGAATGACACTTTTTTTCAATTTTGCATCAATTTTTATTCTCACATTATTTCAACTTCGTGTGGTATCTTTTGATTTTAATTTCTCCTTAACTTGAAATTGGTTTAGAGAAAATAAATACATTATGTTTATGTACTCGTGGAATAGAAGACGTTTGACCAAATAAATCTTTCGTCTGACTATAAAGACCTCCTCAAATAATTGATCAAAAGTTGATCAAAACAACACACTCTCATTGGTTGAGCTAATCGAGAAAAACTTCAACACATCTCCATTTTTTAACAGTGTTACTATGTCATCTTCCAATTCCCAACAAGGAATCCCCTCCAATGCACACCCTCCAAAATAAAAATTAAAAATTAAAAAGATAATGTTTGCAATTATCAACGTAAAAGTCGCATTTCGCATACACAATTCAAGACCACTAACCTACCTTAAAAGCTGAATTCACTAGCCCATCTTTTTAATGTTTTCGACAATTTTAGGTCATGATGTTGAATAAAGGCCGCCAGCGAAGTCCAACATTATGAGTGTTGTTGTCTGCAAATTGTATCTCCTTCTCATGCATCGTTTTGCACGTGGAACGTGTAGAAAAGTTGGGAAGATCTCTTCCACAACCCCTTCGTTACTTAAGGCTTAGTTTGGTAATAAAAACCCGATTACTATACCTAAACTATTATATCATATGTATTTTTGATTTGGGATAGTATGTGTCCTCTTACCCTTCACGACTTTCCATCGTATTTCCAAAATTCAACTTAAACCTTTCATGAAGCAGAGATCTTGAGTTTGAATTATGAGCAAAAAATTGTATCGGTATTTGCTTTAGCTATGCTCAAGGAATAATTTAGCTACAAGAACAATCAATTAAATGTTTCGAGAATTTTAATTTAGAATTACTAGATGTTTCAAAATCAACATTTTGAGCGTTTGGTGAAAAAATTGATTCATTATTGAGAAACATACATAATTACAATATTTTAAGTATATGATTTCATATTTAACAAACCTTGAAAAATTAGAAATAAGGTAATGGGTTATATTTATATTTTTAAGATATTATTGTGAACAAGCCCTCTTTGATGGCTATTATAAAGAGAAATTGAAAGAAAATATTATTTTGAGTAGTGATTTTTTAAAAGAATATATGGTTAAAAAGTAGAAAAAAAATTTGAATTTACACACAGAATATTTTATTGTATGAATGAGTGGTTGAAAATGGGTATGAAAAATAAAGAGTTAATTTAAAGAGGGTCGGACATAGGCTTAGAAAAATTAGTTCATTTAGGATATTTTCATCAATAATATCATATCTTGATATATATCATATTTCTCTTTCTTGCACTTTCCACTCTCTCTTTCTTACCCCTCCCATTTTTTATCTCTTGCACATTCTCTCTTGATTTTCAAGTAATGGATTTTATCAAAAGTTAGGTCACATTTTGCCATCCCCTATAATTTAATAAAATAGTTCACGATCATAATAACACATAATTTATGATCACAGTTACATATTAATTACAAACCATATAAAATCACAATAGCAAAAATGTAATTTATAAATAACAATTAGTATCATGTTATATGTTTTTATAAGTCACAAATTAATTATTAATCACATATTATCATGTTAAAAAGTCACAATTACCCAAACAACTCGTCCCAATCACTCATCTCACCCCCACTCCACCCCACTCAATCACCGCCACACCTCCCAATCACTCGTCTCACCCCATTCCACCCTACTCAATCACCGCCACACTACCCAAATTGTCGTCATTGTCGTTACCTCAAATCTACAACCCACCACCTAAACCTCCACCTCCACCTCCATCACACCACAACAACAACTACAACCAGTCGTACCTCATCCACAACGCACTACCACCACATGCATAGCATCATCACCACCTTCACAACAAGACGGACAGAGCCTACACCATAGTTATTAGACCTGATTCGGACAAGGTATTGGGTCTCGGGTTACTGGTCGAACCGATTGGTCATTGCATAAAAATCTATATAAAAAAATAAAAAATATAAAAAAATTTATGCAAAATTATGTATTTTTTTAAAATTATTTAGGTCTATAAAATAAAGTTACATGTTTGACCAATTTTTTTATAAAAATACTTTTAGAAAACATATAATGATAAATTGGATAGATATTACTTCTTGCATATAAAAACATTGAAGTACTCTATAGCTCTAATGGTGAGGAGGTAATTGTATTACTTAGAGATCCAATATTCAATTTCTTGAACACCCAATATTTTAAAATGCAATTTTGAAAACCGGTCAACTGGCCGAGTTAACTCGGTCAAAGCCGAGTTTTTGACCGAGTCATGTGCATCCATATTAAATTAATTTATCCAACCTGGACAAGGACCTGGGTCACCGATTTCCTGGCCCGATCAGCCAGTCCAGACCGGGTTTTATAACTATGGCCTACACAACTACACCACCTTCACCTTTTACTGGACCATCGTCAATTGTAGCATCGGACCACTAATGACTTCCAGATCTAAATCAAAAGAGGCCTCCATGCACATCAAAGCCATAACATAACCACCATCACTGCCTCTACCTTAAAACAAGTCAGCAATCCACAACCACAACACTTTCACCTCTATCAGACCACTGCCAACTGTAGTGTCAAACCACCACCACTACCTTTCCCTCAGCAGTTGCATTTGTGGGGCGTGAACATCATCAAACGGCTCAAATTCCCTTCTGATTGTCTACTTGCTAACTCGGTCCAAACCATGGAGTCCTCGTCGACGTTGATGATGAAGGCAACAAAGAAATTGGCGATGGTTATATATATATATATCATGTCTTTTTTTTTATAAATTGAAAGTTAGCCCATGTTTGGTGGGAATTAAAATCAGATTTTTTTGTAAATTTTGATGGAAGTTAATGAAATATTTGGTTGAAAAAATGTGAGACTCATAAAATATGTGGTTGAAATGAATTGTTGATTTTCACATAAATTAAAGTGGTAATTACAGATTTCCCTACTTTTCAAGATTCAAATTCATAAATCAGATTTTAAGTTCAAATGTTCAAAAATCAGTTGTTTTATATATAGATACAGATTTTTAGCATTTAATTAAATAATAATAATAACATTATAAAAATTAATTTATATACACCCACCTAACCCCACCACTCCCCTAAATTAATTCTCAAACCCTAAATTCAATTATTATTTCTCTCTCACTTCTCTATCTATCTCCCCGTCTCCCACTTCTCTCCTCTCTCACTGGCGATCAATTCTCTCCTCTCTCATCGGCGGCAACTGCATCGGAACAGCGGCGCTAAGAGTGTCGAGGATCTAAGTCGCCACGCCCACCGACAAAATGAGTGCCTCTTTGTGCGACAATATATATGTGTATGTATAAGTCAAAAACCTGATTTTTGAAATGTGAAAGATGTTTTGTTATTTTTGAAACTTAAAGTAGAATTAATGAATTTTACCCTAAATTAAAATCTAGATTTTAATCTACCAAGCATGGGCTTAATATGTAGGTGGTGAGGTAATTTTCCCTTTATTAGTTTATTATTTTTGGGAAGATAGTAGGGAAAAATGCATGGTTCAGGGATTTACTTTTATGGAATAAAAAATCAGGTCCCAAAGTTTAAAATTACAAAACTCGGGTTTTTTCATTAATAATTAATAATATTTTACAATTAATCTATTAAATTAAATATTTAACAATAATATAATATGATTACCCACTCCACCCCAACTTCACCACCACCACCACTCCGGCGACTACTCCGGCGACGCTTAATTCCGACGACTATTTTTCGGTGACCGTTGCTTCAATTTCAAGGTCACAAATACCTTATTAAGTAATTAAAAATTTAATTTTAATCACAACTTATCAAATTATTCAGTCACAAATTATTTTGAAGTCACAAATGAAAAACTTTATATGCCACAGATTTTTAATTGATCACAGTTAAGAAAATTTGTTGGTCCCAAATTATTTTATTGGTCGGTCACGTATTTTCAAATATGTAGGTCACAGAATCCTTTACAGTTACAAATTATTAATTTTGAAGTTACAGTTCAATAACTAGGTCACATACACAAAAAAAACACCACAATTCAAAAGCTTGGTCACAGATACAAAAAAAATCGACACGGTTCAATATATAGGTCACAGACACCCAAAAAAGTTAGGCCACATACCAAAAAAAAACCACAACGGTTCAATAATTAGGTCACAGACGCACAAAAAAAAAAACAACCACCGCACACAGATCCACCGCCGCCGCCCAAAACATACCACCGCTCACCCACACACAAAGATCTGCCACCACACGCACACACAGATCCGCCACCCACCCGAAACGCCCAAAAAACTGTCAGCAACATCGACGATGCTGGGTCACAGCAGCGTCGACGCTGCCATGCGACACAGCAGCGACACTGTTGCGTCACAGCGGGGACACCGCTGCCGTGTCGCAGCAGCTGCGACACAGCAGCGTAGCGTCGTGCAGCAGACCTTTGGGGGGGAAGAAAGGGAGGAAACGGGATGGAGGGGAAAGGAAGTGGCGGACGGACGGTGGTGAGAGGCGGTAGAGACATAGAGTGGAGAGAGGGGAGGGATGAAATGTTTGGTTGAAAGGATATGATTTAAAAGAATTGTTGACATTGAAATAAATTAAAATATAGATTTTAATCGATACTGAGCATGGGCTTAATATGTAGGTGGTGAGGTAATTTTCCCTTTATTAGTTTATTATTTTTGGGAAGATAGTATCTGTACTAAATAATTTTGGGTCTGGCTTTTTACTGAGCCCATTAGGTGGCGGCTAGGTCTCAGACTTTCTCATGGTCCACAGTCCATTTATAAGAGGGACCATATGCAATTATCCCTATTGGGCCTGCTTCAAGATATAATTGATGCATTAAAAAAAAAAAAACCTTTAATTTTAAATTAAATTTTATACTATTTTAATTTATTAACTAAGACAATTATTAACATCTTCAAAATCTAAACATAAAATACTCCCTATATTAGAGAGTCGATACTTAAAAATAGATTTCAAGATTTTCTCTATTTTAATTTTTTAAAATAAAGAATTGGTTTGACTCTCGAAAATTTAGAGAGCGAAACTCACTTTCTATTCTTCATTAAAAGTAATTGCATTTAGTAAATATTCTACAATATAAATTCAAATTATATTTAAATTGATTGAATGATCATTAACCTACAAAATAACTTTGTTAAATAAGATATGAAGAGAAATTAATAAATATTCATTGAAAAAATAAAATAGAGAGTATTATTCGAGTACATAAAAAATTACTTTCTAAATTAAATTTTTTTCTCTATTATGCATAAAATATTCTTTATTATAGTAGAGAAGCACTAAAATCAATGTCTCTCTATACGTAAAAGAGAATCGAGTCGATCCATTAAATTCCTTCAATTACAAGGCATTGATTCTAATAATAATAATAATTTAAATACGAAGATATGGGTAATTTGTGGACCACCGTACTATAGGCCCATGGTTTTGGGGACAAACAAGGCCTAGCTGCATTAAATTGACAAACCTCCCACATGGCCCAATATCATTGAAATTAGGGATTTTTGTTGGTGTCCCAAATCCCAATGATTAAAATATCTTCAATTATTGTTCTAGAAATGCTTGCTCGTGGGTGGGTTCCAATACTTGTTTTATTCTTTTATTTTTCTTATATGTAGTGGGGTGGAGATGGTTCGATAGTGTGTCTAATGTTTTATTCTGACTAATTCGATTAATCGAAACGATCAATCATCCACATGAAAATTACCATCTTTCTAATTTCAAATCAAATAAAGTAGATAGATTAGAGAGAAATGAGGGCAACGTGCATACGCTCATTCTATATTTTCTCATTGGTTGATGATAGTAGGTGTTACGCAAATAATTTATGTAGAAATATTGAATGGTGATGTGGTTGGAATTTTCGAGGAATACAAAGAACCTCTTGTTTTTTTTCGGATTTGGCGAGCATCTGAAATAATGATTCAGCCTAAGACTATTGTCTTAAAGATGTACCAATGGAGTCTTAACATATACCAAATCTCACATAAGTAGATTCGGCCTAAGACTATTGTCTTAAAGATGTACCAATGGAGTCTTAACATATACCAAATCTCACATAAGTAGGACCTTGTTGCGCAACAATTGTGCAAACAAGTATCATATGTGTTAATAACTTGTCTGAGCTAAACTTTTGTTGCCCTTCGAACAATTATTGTTTCGTACCAAAAGTTACAAAATTTTTTTTGTCAATATTGGTCCATAGCGATAGACAATTCCACACAAACACGGAACTACTCTTCGTGAGCATTTCATTTTCTGTAAAAGTAATGTAATTCTAAATAGTTAAAGGGACGAGCAATGCACATCAACAAAATCTCGATTGAATATATATCGTCACGTTAAATGACGTAATTGGATATTTGGTAGAGATTAAAATCGAATTAAAATTGAAAAATTAGTCGTTATTGTTGACTTTTATTAGACGAGTAGGACCCAATAACTATTATATTTTCAATTTTAATTAAATTTTGAGCTATACCGAACAGTTCATTCTATACTCTATGTTGACGTTGACCCCACTACCTCTCCACTGTAAGTCAGTCGATGGTCATAACATGAAAATCAAGTACCGACAACATGCATCAAATCCTACTTGTTAAATATTTAATTACCGACATTAAGAGTTTAATATGCTTTAATCAAGGAGATCTGTCTACTGATCACATGATTTTTTTTCAAAGACTAATTTCGTCTTATTCGATAAAACCAAATTTTGTCGCACAAACTTATAATGAGACGACAATAATAATTTAAAAAATAAATCGGGAAAAATTATATCTTTAAAAGAAAATAAATAATTGTTAGTAGTATTGGTCCTCGAAATTAATTTAAAAAACAATTGGGAGCTTTGAAAACAGGAAGCTAGACAGGATCCGTGTACGATGGTGCTATGCGTGACGACGTCAACCGTCAAATTCAAGCGCCGTTAGGTCGCCGTCAAAGTGCCATTTACGATTACGCGACGAGGGCATAACGTTAGCTTATAGACGGTAGAACCTTGCTTGTATTGGGAAATGATATTGAGATGTAAACGGAATATATCGGAATTTATTTATTTATTTTTGAAATGGATTAATAATTAATTCAAATTATGATACTATTTTACCAATATTTAGTAGAAATTTAAATTTAAATCAAGAGCTATTTTTAACAACACGCGAATTATCCGTAACTTTTAAATTACGTATTTCATCAATTTTTTTTAATTTATTAAAAATCTGATTTTAATTCACATCGAACCGGAGACATTTGATTATTAATTTAAATGTAAGATTTAAAAGTCAACATTAAGCTCATCATAGGTCACTTACTCCTGCAATTTGAATTTAAAATGAAGATATTTTTCTTGTGAAAACAATTGTGTTCTTGAATATTTTGTTTAAAATGTTTTGGTACTATTTAAATAATCCTCTTTTATCATTCGATTGTATTACATGTACATCATCGCTTACACATTGATTTACAAAAATAATGTGATGACATATGATTGAATCAAAATCTCTTCACTCAAATAAAAAAAAAAAATCACTTTCTTTTTAACACTTATCAATTTGTAAAACTTTTTGTAACTCTTTATGTACAAATAACATTATTCTTTATAACCATAGAGATAAAAAAAATAAAACGAGATAGTGTTGAAATTCATTTAGGGTATATTTGAGCCACATTATTTTGAAAGAATGTATTCTGAAATAGTAGATTAATAGAAATTGTATGGTTGAAAAAGAAGGTAAAATTATTGATGTAATAGAAAATATTATTTTATTGAAGAATGTGTGGTTGAAAATGAATAAAAAAATGAGAATGAAAATTTTAATATGTACCAAACAGGAGCTTAATTGATAAACGTCTCTCGTTGCGTCAAAACGGACCAATAATCAAGTCAAATCGACAAATACTTCATGGAACTATTTTAAATTTCATAATCAATTGATCCTTATTCCTCTTTGAATAGATGGCGAAGAGACTATTATTATAGTATTATTTTTTAATTTTTAATGATTTGAGGTGTGTTTAATTTTTTAAGGGAATAACATTTTTTTTTCCCCGTAGGAAATTGTTGGAATTAATTGATTAATTGCGTTTCATTAAATGTTGTACTTAATGAGTGAGTCATTATAATTAATTTGGGTGAATTGGAAAAATCTCTAATATAGGCCCATAAGTTGATAATCTCATTTTAAGTGTCTTATATATGGTAAGGAATCTCACGTCGAAAATTTACAAGAAAAAATACTTGTTTATATAGTGGGATGTGTGTATAAGTTATAATTTAATAAGTGACCTACAACTTGGCTACTTTGGGCTAGCTAAAGGCTAGCAAACTAGCCACCACTAGAGTGGTGCTTTGCACCACTTGCGCTGCGCCGCGTCTCGGTCCCGGACTCGAACCTGACCCGCGCACGTCGCAAAGTACGCATTGAGCGCTTTAGAGACGCACATGGCACGTACGCATCGTCGTGAAGAGTTGGGGAGCCTTATAGTTTTCAGAAATTGATTCATGGTACGATGACATGGCAACGAGAGGCTCGATGAGTTGGCATCCTAGGTGGCACACACATAGCAGGTTGCGTCACTTCGTCCCGCGTGACGTTGGTACAGTTGGACGTATGCATGACATCTGCATGGCTGGTGATATTCGAAATTGGTGAATAGACATGATGAATGGACACTACACTTCATGGTTTAATCTGGGACGTCAGATTATGAAATAGTGTGATCCAATGGCTAAAATAAATCAGACCAAGTGATGCACTAGTTCATGAAATGTCACACACCCATTCAAGGAGATACTTCAATCTCTATAAATAGAGACCTCCAAATTCGTTTTGGATACACCAAAATCAATTACAATTCCATTGATTTCTAAATTCTCATCTCTCCATATTCTGTTTTCAAAACTCTCTCATATATTCGTCGTTATTCGGTTCGAGTACGTTCATTCTTTGGTTCGACCGACAAAGTTGGTAGTGTGCAGTATCGACTTTGGAAGAAGCCTTGTATCCTGGAAGACAGACATCCATAATCCCGTTTGCACTTTGTTGGGGGGCGAAATTTGTCTTAAGGAGATTTGCTTTGGCATACCTCGCTTCATCTTCTGCTTTTATTTTTCTGTTATTTTATTTGTTCTTTCGATTGCGTTAGTCGAATTTTCGACAACATAAACCACCATTTAAATCATTTTAAAATAAATTAATTTTTTTATATAAATATTTGTTTGTGTCCTAATATTACATTATAAGTTAAATTCTGATTTCACAAAACACGTTAGTAAAAGAGGTAAATTAAAATTATGACTGTAACATTTGCTTTATATTTATATTATATTTTATTTTTGAAAATTTAAATAGGTTTTATTTCAAAAAGTTGAATAAACTGTAGACAGGACACACATGCTTTGTGGGACTTGTGTTTGGATTGGAATTGAATTGAATGCTAATCTGAGCATGTGGTGGTGTGCACACCTTCTCCAAATTGAATCGGTGGGGATTCGGAAAAGGGTTTCGTTTTGGGTTTATTTACGAAAATAGGACCTTGCTAATTTTGATTCTTTAACATTTCGAATAATCGAAAATTGATTCTCTTATAATTTGCTACAATTATAATTTTGATTCTGCCAATCATGGAAATGTCATATACCTTTTCAAATAATCAAAATTTTAATTTTTTTTTTTTTTAAATTTGTTGCAACAAGATGGTATGTTTTCGGGTGGGAATTATTTTCAAAAACGCTTTCGTTGAATCGGAACAACGTGGAGTCTTATAAGTTGCGCAATTGAAAATGAGGCAATATTGAATCCTTTGATTTAATTCTAAAATTCCAGTTAAAGAATCAAATTTTAATGAATATTTTTTTAT
The DNA here is from genome assembly GCA_019097785.1 of Fraxinus excelsior. NCBI lineage: Eukaryota > Viridiplantae > Streptophyta > Magnoliopsida > Lamiales > Oleaceae > Fraxinus > Fraxinus excelsior. Next base: position 30,839,427 of record CM032623.1, read on the forward strand.
ACTCTCGAATAGATAAACTATGACTATATACAGGGGCAGATCCAGGGATGGGCCAGCCTCTAGTACAGCCCAAATCCTAAGCAAAAAAAAAAAATTAGTAATTTTTTTTTTTATACTCAGGTGTTCACTTTCGACGACTAATCTTGAAGTCTACGCATTGACTCCTTAAGATACAGACCAGGTAAACCACGAAATGTGCCCCAAACTGTTTATGCTTAATATATATATATATATATATATATATATATATATATTTTTTTTTTTTTTTTTTTTTATACCCAGGTATCCCAGCTAACACTAGACTATTTCCTGGACCGCCCATCACCGGTGCCTCAACTCTGGGCGGAGGTAAATCACGGGTTATGCCCAATCAAGTCAGTGTCCATGCAAGCTTTATACTCCTGGCCCCAAGGGAACTCTCCTACAACCGGTTATTACAACACCAAGCTGCTCCACCACATGATTTGGGTATTACAACACTTGGTTGCTCCTTCCGTGATTCGAACTCCCCACCCTGGGGTTGCAGCCCAGCCTTGCACTGTCTTTGCCATCTCGGATGTGCCCCGGGGCACGTTTATGCTTAATATTTTTGTTGCCATGGATGGTAGTGAAAGAACGTTACAAAAAGTTATCCTAAACATGGAAAGAACCAGATCCAATTGGTTATAATCCAAATCGAGTCTTTCATTATTTGGCTCCACGTTCTCATCGTGATAATAACAACTGTTACAATTTAAACAAGGAAGGATATTAGCATATAATTCTCAAAAAGTTAATAAAAGTATAATTTATTATGAGGTGTGGATTAATCTAAAAACGTCAACCTTATCAGATAAAATTGAACAAACTATAATCTAAAAATTTCTAGCAAGTGCAAAATATATAATTTCGTAATCTCAATTACGTCTCAACTAGTAGCAAGACACGCCACGTAACAACCAGCTAAACAAAAAAAAAAAAAAAAATACTATATACCCATGATAAATTTGACAACTTCACAACAAATACGTTCAATCAATTTTTTAGTCAACTTTTCAATTGCAAGCTTATGCCTAGGGTTGTTGCTTTTCAACCTTTGGTCACATGGATATAGATCTATAATAGCGGAGATTGACATATTTGAGCTTGACTAGAACGTCGATAGGCTAGAATCACATGTTAAGTATCCAATGTATGTCACTCTTAACCCTTGGTATAGAAGCTCGCACTTAACCCCCATTTTGATTTAGTAAAAAATTAGAATTTTAATAAATTTTGATAAAATGTATAATTAAAAAAATGATAAAAGTTATGAATTCCATAAAGTGAGCGTCTGAGTACCCGTGAACGTCGCTCTGTCAGAAGGACAATCACGAACAATCTACATTTGTATCGTAGTATGAAGATAAAATACACGTGAACATGAGAGGTGTTGGAATCATTTGACTCGCATTTCGAGGTCAATAGTCTCATTCAAATATTTATTTACTATTGCATCCCACTTAAGCTACATAATTTATTTTTGTTCAAGGTATAATATCTCACTAAAAACTTTGAATTAATTTTCGCGAGCTCTACCTAACTTTAGGTCTGGACTCAAAACAAAGATAAGCTGTATTATATGGCTTCCTAGTCCGACCATATGCATGTTATGTTCATTAAATTTCTCAGTTACGTGTGGGACCCATATAAATATCCAAAACATTGTACCTACCATTTTATATGGAAACCATTGAAAGAGACAAGAGCGTGGAACGGTGACAACCAAACTAATGCTGATGGTGAAAATGATCTAATCTAAATTATCGTTAAATCGCAATAAAAAAAAACGTTGTTTCGTGTGAATAATAGCAATGACGATTCGAGAAGGAAATATACCGATGAGGTCTCTCGTTCCATTAACCTATAAAATCCCAACTTTTTATTCCAAATTCAACATATATGCATTGAACTATTCTTCCAAATCGACATTTTTTTTTTTTTTCTAAATTAGGAAAGAATGATAGGAAATCTAGATCCTTCGAAGTTCGAACACAAAGTTCATCTACATAACCATGTTCGTTACACGAAAAATCTTTTAGACTAATCTAAATAAAAGCAATTAAAGTTGACATGTGATGCTATTGAACAATTTGTTTCAAACTCCCTCCAAAATTTGAAAAAAAAAATTAAAAATTAAAAAATCTGCTGTTAATGCTTTAGAAGTGGAATTGTCTTTATTTCAAAATGATTGTCTTTTTTCACTTAAATTTCACAAAACTTTAAGAACATTTTATACAGAAAGTCATGATTGCATTCACTGGAGTTGTGCTTTCCACAAAACAAAATTCATTAAAACAAAAGAGATTAATGCAAAAGTCGTCTTGGTGGGGACACTTACTACTAAAGGGACAAATCCCTTATTCAAAATTACTTATAAAAATGACAAAACTTAACCATAAATTTGTCACATGTATGAAAACCTTCGAAATTTCAAACTAAGCATGTTAAATTCAAGAAAAAAAAAAGTAAATAAATAAATTCACCTCATCCTTATGCTTTAAGTTGATTTCGGACATCATCTTTTATTCAAAATCGAATAAGCCCCTGTCTGGGAGGGCTTTTCAGAGTTTGAAAATTGATTTTTCAGTCGTTGGTTTTTGACTGTTTCTCATCAAAATGCAGCCGCAATCTGTGGAAATGTTACCGTTGCTGGGTCCAACAGTTCAAAAAGGGATTTTAATCCAAATTTTCAGATAGCCCAGACAAGTTGTAAATGTCATGCACAGCTAATGCCAAAAATGAACTTGTGCGACAATCTTTAGAGTCAAATGTGGACTATATTGACGTACTAAAATTTAAGAACTCGAAGTTTTTTTTCTTTTCATGCTCATAATATTTGCTCAGAGAGAAATCCTCTTCTAGTGTGAATATTGTTATGCATTTTGTACTTTTTTTGAGCGTGGTATTGATGATTGAATGTTGTGTTTGCTGATATTATTTCAAAGTCGATCGCGTCTTTGAATCGCAAGCATTGACCTTTGAAAATGAATGCTTCTACGTGTTCAAGTAAAGTCACCGATTAATTTTAATTATATATTTAATGAGATCTACATTTTTTATCAATTTTTTTTTTTTTTATCAAAATTTACCAAAAATTGATTTTAGCAAAATAAAAATGGGCTTAATATATCTATGCTATTATATAGAATCGTGACCTGCATTTGACCGTTCAAACAAATTTTTTAATAGCACGACTTTCATCGAGTAAAAGGTAAATTCTACATGTAATAATGATGTAATGAACACTCAACATGCATTTAAGATGAATATTCATTTCTTAATATGTAGTTCATTAAGTCAAACGAGCAATTAGATTCAATTAAGATTTGAGTGAGCACAATGATCGATGTGCTAAAGTTGATGAAATCAGTAGTTAAATAATTAAAATTGATTGTTAGTTAAACAAAAGATAAAACATAATTTGAAATAAGTGCACAGGGTAGAACTGTAGTTATATTGAGAAGCAAGGGCATTATCGAGAAGGAAAAAAAGCTCGACGGCGACCTCCAGAATTGTCTGAATACAGTAAAGTCAGCAGAAAGAAAATTCATAGGCATTTACTGCTGCACATATTTGTGAGTTACAGCATTGTCATATAAACATTTACAAGTCACTGTTACAAATGTAAGTGCATCATTACACACTGTAATTCAATATTGATTTGGGTCGGGTTGAATTACATCAGTTTGGATTGAGTTGTTGGGATTGTTCAACTTGAAAGCTCATTGTGAATGAATATCACTATTATATGACATGTAACTCTCCCTCTCTCTCTCTCTCACGCGCGCGCACACACACACTGAATCATATGTGAGTCTTCTGTAGTGTTATCTTTTTTCATTTTTCTGGGGTGGGTTTTTGTTGGCTTGTTGGTGTTTAGCTGTTGTGATGCGAAAGAAGAGCAATGAAAAAGATAAAGTGACAAAGATGTAAAGACACAGGATTATCATTTCCCCATATCAATTCTTCTCTGCATATTTTCTCACACGCACTGTGAGGATGCATAATAATTGATATGTAACTCTTGAATGTTTGATGTATTGATTGGGTTTGTGGGTTTTTGCAGGATCAATCTGTGGTGCTGATTTTAGAAGTCATATCTGATAGCACAGAAAATCGACTATTGTGTCATTTCAATCATTTTAACGAGTTTTGTTTTTGTTGGTTTGGACAAGCCAAAAGCAAAAGTACTAGTATTTTATTTGAGGAATCTGGGTCCTCGTTATTTTTATAGCATTCCATTTTTAGATGTTCGAGAAAAGAGAAGAAGTGGGTTCGGGTTCAACTTTGGATCTTGATTGCTGCTCATTTAACTGGAGGCATTTTAACAATTTACCCATTTGTTAAAGCAGATCCATTCAAAGGGAAGAAAATTGCTGTCGTTTGTGTTGTACAGAGATCATATGCCCAACAGTGCATCATTGTGAGTGAAAAGAAGTCTCTCTGCAGATCCATTTTAAGGGGCCTTCATTGTGTACCATTTGTGGTATCTGCATGCACAGCTATCTCTGGTTAATCCCAGTTCTTGTTGATTTCAGTATTTTCACTTGGACAAGAGAAACAAAAATCTCGTTCTCTCGGAAAAAAATGATTCTTAGTTAAAAGGGTCTTGTCATTCGGAAAATATTATGTTCCTGTGCTTCTCCTTTGGTTGAACAGTGAGCATGCCGACTGTATTTGCACAATAGTACAACTCGTGGATGAGACTGAGAGAGCACAATAATGCATTTAATGTTTTCTTGCTGTTGGTTCATATAAACAATCATATACACTCTATTTGTTTCTGAGTTGTGGTGTTTTTAAAAGAAAGAACGTTTTTCTTTTGAAGATTTTGAAAGGGGAAAATCTTGCTTTTGGTATCATGAGTAGAGATTTGAAGAAAGGGGAAAAGCAGGAGAAGGGTTCTGATGTGGCTGAGAAAGTTGTGGTGGCTGTCAAGGCATCAAAGGAGATTCCCAAGACTGCTCTGGTTTGGGCTTTGACTCATGTTGTTCAACCTGGGGACTGCATTAATCTTCTAGTGGTTGTTTCTTCTCATAGCTCTGGTAATCTTGTATTTCCTCTGTTCAATTTCATGTTTTTTTAGCAACAAATTCTAACCCGTGCTTTTCCCTTTCCCTTTATGGCCTTAAATTCCTCTCTTATTTTGTTGGGTTTTTCTGTGAGATAATGAAATCAGAACAAGAACTAAAATATGGCCTTGGGTAGGGTGGGTGATTTCCATTCCTTCGGCACCAAACGATTGCTTTTCGACCTTGAAAAATGATTCCCAGACCGTCTATGAGTGCCAGCAAAATGGGGCAGGGCTTCTACAGTCATCATTACTTGACAATAATCCTATTATTAGGAATCTTCACGGTCTTTTGGGATGATTCCTTGGCTGGAGTTTTCCTGCTTTTAATTGAGACGGAATCTTGGGCTATTTCATGCCAGGTTACATGAGTGCAGAAACAGTCTCTTGTGTATATAACTTTTTTGGGGGTAATAATCACAGAAGCAGTCTTTCTTTTTTCTCTTTTCTGAAGTGGGATTAAAATCTCAGTTCATTATAATGTTTATTGTCTTGGATTGTGAATAGCAATTATTTGAGATTTTTGGGATTTCCATTGGAATCCACGTTGTTGTAGCTGCATCTTCTAATGACCTCTTGATACTTCATTAATTTATTTCTTAGTCGAGAAATAAAAAGATTGCGGCCCATAATATGTCGGATGTGGACCGGTCATTCGATAGCAAACCTTCAAGGTTGTAGTTGGATCCTTTGTTCCAAAGCCAGCACATTATGTCTTTTTTCGTTCTCAAAGTTTTACTAATCGGCTATAGTGAATTACCACGTATCTCTCTTGGTTGTACAACTAGCTGGTAGTGCAATTATATCCTGCAGCTCCTTAATTGGGATTATATATTGCAGCTGAACTTAATTGACAATTGGTTTCGTCTAATCTACTATCATCTCTCCCAGAGTTATCCTATACGTGTTGGAGTTATGGTGTTTCTAAAAGTGCTCAATGAGCCTTTCAATGAAAAGTTTTTGGTGTCCTTTTGAATTTCTTTTGTTTTTAGCTCAGTATTAGCAACAATGCAACTTGCTAGTACATATTCTAACGGTTCAACCTGATTAATTCAGGTAGAAAATTATGGGGCTTCCCAAGATTTGCAGGAGACTGTGCTAGTGGCCACAAGAAGTCACACACTGGGACTAATGCAGAGCAGAAATATGATATAACTGATACTTGCTCCCAGATGATCCTTCAACTACATGACGTTTATGATCCTAATAAAGTAAGCATCAGTAGCTTTGTACTGTTGTGTAGGGTTGTGCATGGTGTCATGGAGCTCATATCTGTGTTTATGCAATTTTCAGATCAATGTGAAGATAAAAATTGTTTCGGGGTCCCCATGTGGAGCAGTTGCTGCTGAGGCAACGAGAACTCAAGCCAATTGGGTTGTTTTGGACAAGTAATAGCTACAGTTCCACTGAGGCCATTGTAAAGTAATAATGGAATATGCTCAAACTCAAAATTGCTTTATATTAATGAAGCTTTTTGCCTGAATATTTTGCAGACAGCTCAAGCATGAGGAAAAGCGTTGCATGGAAGAACTTCAATGCAACATTGTTGTCATGAAGCGCTCCCAACCCAAGGTTCTTCGTCTAAATTTAGTTGGATCACCTAGAAAGGGAAATGAAGCGATGGATTCTGGTAAAGATCAATCGTCCAAAATTCAAGAAATCAACAATGATTCTTTGAATTCAACTCGAGGTCCACTAGTTACTCCATCAAGTAGTCCTGAGACATTCACTGCGACGGAAGGCGGAATTTCATCAGTTTCAAGCTCTGATCCTGGAACATCGCCTTTCTTCATTACTGAAATGAAGGATGGCCTAAAGAAAAAGGAATTATCAGCTTCGAAACAAGAGCAAGAACTTGACGAGTCCAGTTCAGACACTGAGAGTGAAAACTTATCCTCCACTTCAAGTTTAAGGTTTCAACCATGGGTAGCAGAATTTGCCAGTTCACACATGCAATCCTCGCTAGGAGAAAGTTCTGAACAATGCAACAATCGAGCTCAAAGTTCTGTAACAAAAGCCTTGCTAGAAAAGCTTTCTAAACTTGATGATGAAGCTGGGTTTGCATCCCCAAGCTATAGGTCTAATATGGATTTCAGTGGCAATTTGAGAGAAGCAATTTTACTCTCTAGAACAGCACCCCTTGGACCGCCTCCCTTGTGTTCGATATGTCAACACAAGGCCCCGGTATTTGGAAAGCCTCCAAAGTGGTTCACATATGCTGAGCTGGAGCTTGCCACCGGAGGATTTTCACAAGCTAACTTTTTAGCTGAAGGCGGGTTTGGATCCGTCCATAGAGGAGTCCTTCCAGACGGTCAGGCAATTGCTGTTAAGCAACACAAATTGGCCAGTTCTCAAGGGGATCAAGAATTTTGCTCGGAGGTTGAAGTTCTCAGCTGTGCTCAGCACCGAAATGTCGTTATGTTGATTGGTTTCTGCATTGAAGATGGCAGAAGATTACTGGTCTATGAATACATTTGTAATGGATCTTTGGATTCTCATCTTTACGGTATGTTTCTTACTTCATAAACACCCTTGAAAACAATACCTATTAAGGAAGAGCATACCCTGAATTTTTCTTCATACTTTATTTGTTTATAGCTGTACTTATATTGTGTCTGTTGATATCTCTTGCCAATTGAGCTCGAATGGTTTCATTCATATCCTTTTTCATTATTTACTGAAGATTCTTCTATTCCAGGACGTCATCGAGATCCATTAGCATGGTCTGCACGTCAAAAAATTGCACTTGGAGCTGCACGAGGGCTACGATATCTTCATGAGGAATGCAGAGTAGGTTGCATTGTCCATCGAGACATGCGGCCTAATAACATCCTCATTACCCATGACTTTGAACCCCTGGTACTGCAAATCTCTTAAGCTGCTATTCCAGTTGAAAAAAATATGTATAAAGTGGATGTAGCATTACGTTTTTAGTCTCTGTCAGTGTGGGCTTCCTTGGTTTCTCATTTGATCCTTCGGAAGTTTGTTACTGTGAAATAGTCAAGCTTCAAGCTGTTCAAGTGGAAAATAAGATGATTTTAGACATTTGTGATATGTTTCAATTACTGCTCTCTGGTTGTTCATGTGCGTCAGCTTGTGTATGTAAATGTGCACATTTCATATTACAAGTGTTCTAACTATAGTATAGGCAAAAACATCAATAATTTATATTCTGAGAATTATTAGTTTTGAAGATATTGTATTTTTCTCTTGCAATAAAGAGGCCACACAATTATAGAAAAATTCTTTTTCTCATGTGTGTATCTATTTGACAAAGAGTTCAATTGGTACTTTGTGTTACATTCTTTTATTTTCTCAACAGTGGCTCCATCACCATTCTTGGCTAGGTTGTTCCGGCTTTAAAGCTTCTTCACTTGATAGAAAAATGATTTAAATCTTTATTTACTATTGTGTGCAGTTTCTTTTGTGCCCAAATAAATATCTTCTTTGTTTATGTTCTAACACGCTTTTCCGGATTGTACTTAAATTTTCTGATTTTTACTTGATTATTTTTCTGCAAGGTGGGAGACTTCGGTTTGGCGAGATGGCAACCTGATGGAGAGACGGGAGTTGAAACAAGAGTAATTGGAACATTTGGGTAATTCTACCAGTACTCAGTTTTCTCAGTTCCCGGCTATGATTTCTACAATAAAATTGTCCAGTTTTTTTAGCTATTATGCTTCATTTAGGTACTTGGCTCCTGAATATGCTCAAAGCGGACAGATCACAGAAAAAGCAGACGTTTACTCATTTGGTGTGGTACTGGTCGAACTTGTTACTGGACGTAAAGCAGTTGATCTTAACAGGCCTAAAGGCCAGCAGTGTCTAACTGAATGGGTATAACTCTATCTACCCAGTGCCATAAGAGGGTTAACAGTTGGTCATGCCCAGGTTCTTAATTTGTCTGATTTGTGGGGTTTTTGACATGTTACAGGCACGTCCTTTGTTGGATGCTTATGCCATCCGTGAACTGATTGATCCACAGCTCGGGAACAAGTATTCAGAACATGAGGTTTACTGCATGTTACATGCCGCATCTTTTTGCATACGCCGGGATCCTCAGGCGAGGCCTCGCATGTCTCGGGTAAGAAATATTTAGTTCACTCATCCACTCAAAACCTCTAAATCGAGAAAAAAGTTGCATGATAACTTTAACATAATATCAAGTACTATAAGATCATTAAATTCAATGCATGGAAAGTAATCAAGATAGTCATTCCAATTAGGTTTCAGAATTAAAAATGAGAACCTGCCTGATCTTGGGGGGTTTGCATGTTCGAAAAAAGTAAAAACAGTACTTAGGTTGCACTGTTTGTTTCTATATTCTGAAATAAAAACTTCATTTTCGCTTTCACTTTCTAGGTTCTTCGGATACTTGAGGGTGATGTTATTATGGATTCAAGTCGAATGTCCACGCCTGGGTATGATGTAGGCAGTCGGAGTAGCAGGACCTGGTCAGATTACCAGATGAAACAAGAACGACATAGTGGTCCAATGCTAAACGAGGCATTGGAAGGATTTAATTCTAAACTATCACTCAGCACAAGACCTAACTTCTCAGAAAGAGACAGAGCCAGGACTTCGTATAAAGACGATCAGTAAATGGCTTTCAACATGAACTTCGTGCACAATTTTCCGTTGAAAGTATGTCTGCTGGTCATTTTTTTTGTCCAATGCCATTAAGATTTTGTATTTTGTATAGTACTCGCATCGTCAAATTCTGTGATTCGACCAGAAAATGGTTTGATAGCCAATGACCAGTTTAGAACAAGTCTACATGTTATTGGTTCGATGGATAGAAGCAATCTTAACAATGATGTGAATTTTTTGTGAGGTCTAATTTCTATCTGTGTGGTTCAGATAGTCAGTTCTTGTAAACACAGATGCAGCTTGAATCACCAAAACTATTCTTAGTAGTGCTATAAATTAAAAATTTCGATGAATTTCCTTTTGGATATTGTTCTGAAGAAGCCCGAAATCTGCTTGAAAATGAATTTTCTTAAATACTGTTTCATGATGCTGTAAAGTACATGTCAAATGAATCTTGCTGAGGGTAAAACTTTCCTGGATTTTTTGTAGACTATACCGCGTGTGAAATATAGTCAATGATAGGCGATTTTTAGCTCACTTTAATTATTAACCAACTTAAGTAACTGCAAATCCAAATCAAGGATAATAACATAACATAGGCATTTACACTATCCCCGGTCACTTCAATGAAGAATTTGGCTGCCCACCATTCCCCTGCAAGTGCCAATCCAGCTCAACCACCCTTCCTTCAGTGGCCTGCCAAGACCCGTGGATCCTGATGAGTGGTCGCGCTCTCTCTCTTTAGGTCACATCCTCGTCAAGCGACAAGACTAACCAATTCATTGCCTATTTACAAGATAATAAAGCTATATGTATAGGGTCTCGTTCAGATATACTTTACAAGGCAGTTTGATTTAGGTGACGTGGCAAATAATTTAACCCAAAATAGAGAATAAATGAGGGAAAAAAACTTCATTCCAACATTTGCCCGCACAAAGAATTGATTATATCCCCAGAATTGGAGATTCCCAAAATCGATCTCTCTTAGCTCAAGTTTTTCCCCCAAATTGGATATCCCAAATACTGGACTCTCTCAGTTCCGATGACTTCGGGTAAAAATCAATCAGCTTCGACATCTTCCAAGTTATAATCCGAACTGACTAGCCATATAGCTTCCACATCTAGGTACTTTCCAATATGAGCAACAATGTCCTGTTGCGAGTGCCTTTTGGTCATCATCTCAACCTCCGATGTTAAGGTCCACGTGATACACACCATTCATGTTTACTTAACAGTTTTGCATTTTAATTTTTGATAATATGCAGCTTTGCAAGATATGGGTACTAAAGGATTTGTGAATAAAACATGCTATTTATTATAATGTGTGAGCTGACTGTGGTTTGTAACTGTTGACACACTAAAATACAGTCCAAAATCAAAGGGAAGTCCAATTGAGAAATCCAAGATGAAGACCCAATGGAAATCAATTAAAAGGCCCAAGAGGAAAAGCTCAATCTGGAAGCCCGAGAAAAAGGCCTAAATATTGGAAGCCCGAGAGCATAGAAGTATCATCGCCCAAGACCGCATGACGCCCAGAGGCTGAACGAATGTAGTGCTGCTCAATCGCCCAGAGCGATAGCCTCATTATCGCCCAGATTCTTGAGTCGCCCAAAATAAAACAAGTCTAAAAGGTATCGTTTATCCAATTTAGCAATTATGGAAGCGGTTGGCAAGTGAACCCGGCACGCCCCATGATCCAGAAACAGCAAGAGTAGTGGCAACAGTTACTAAGTAACTTCTCCCCAAACAAGCAGTTTCTCACTAAAGGAGTGGACGGTTACGAAGGTAATGGAGCAATTCCGAGCAGTTTCGACAACCCAGAGATGCTCAGGAAGTATAAAAGGAAGTAATTTCGTAGAAGCAAAGACCCTGAATCAAAAACTCTCGACAAGAGAATATGTAATTTTTATTTCCTTAGTTTAAATTTAATCATTTCTCAGTACTCGTGTGCTTGCGCCCCTTAGAGGCGTTTTGTCTACTTTCCAATTGCGACTCTTCACTAGTAAACGTACCCCCTTTTGGGACTTTGTCTCAAGAGGTTTGTTCCTTACACAATCGTCTGATCCTTTTTCTCGTAATTGTTGGCGGGTTGGAAAACGCGTGAAAATAATTTGGCACGCCCAGTGGGACAATTGGTGTTTTGTAAGTGAAGATACAAAAAAGAAAAGATATCATGCCTCATAAAAATTCCGATAAGGAACTAGCAAGTCAAAGAGTAGTCCAGTCTGTAGTTGAGCGATACGAGGAGCAACAACATTCTCCACAAACAGATGGACAAAGTCAAAGCAGTCACAGTCGTTACGAACCAATTGCAGAATTGAGCCCTCGCACAATGCGTGCATTGTTGGGAGAACTCACGTAGGATGTCGTTGAACAGGTAAATTTACGAAGTATTCATAATATGGAGAAGTTTACCCAAAACGAGAATAGACATTTTGATAATATGGCTAAACAACTGAATACGTTGAATGAAATCATGAACAAGTTGGTAAGCCAAATGTGTCAACCTGTTATGCCTATAGATAATCACTTCCAGTCTAGGACTATCGTGGGGCATACTTCGCCATATAATTCCCTTGGTATGAATTTCGGCCCAAGTCTAGAGCCACAACATTTTCCACAAACAGATGGACAAAGTCAAAGCAGTCACAGTCGTTACGAACCAATGGCAGAATTGAGCCCTCGCGCAATGCGTGCATTGTTGGGAGAACTCACGCAGGATGTCGTTGAACAGGTAAATTTACGAAGTATTCATAATATGGAGAAGTTTACCCAAAATGAGAATAGACATTTTGATAATATGGCTAAACAACTGAATGCGTTGAATGAAATCATGAATAAGTTGGTAAGCCAAATGTGTCAACCTGTTATGCCTATAGATAATCACTTCCAGTTTAGGACTATCGTGGGGCATACTTCGCCATATAATTCCCTTGGTATGAATTCCGGCCCAAGTCTAGAGCCACCTTTTGGCCCTTCTACTTCGAACCCAGGGGGGACGGGACCTTGAACTTGAATAATAATAACACTACGTCCAACCTGGGGGGTAATACAAACGTGAGATAATGTCCCGAACAATGGACATAATGGTTTACGTATGAATGAGGGTTTAAACACTCAATTTAACAGTCATAACAGCCCGAATAATGGCACATTTATTGCCAATCAAGGGCAAACTACCAGGCTTCCCACGAATCAGCCAATAAATTAACCCATAGGAAACCCATATGACCCTAATGTCGTGCTAAGAAACCAAATTATGGAAATAGTGCAAGATCAAATAGCAGTCGGGGTGCGGCCAGTGGTTAGGCCAATCTATACCAAGCCATACCCTGATTGGATAGATCAGGCATATCCATGGCCTAGAGGGTACAAAGTACCGAAATTCTCACTATTCACTAGTCTAGAAGAAGTGTCTACACTAGAACACGTAGGGCGATTCACGTTGCAAAGTGGTGAGGTGAATGAATACCATAAGTTGAGGTTGTTCCCAAGTTCTTTAACAGGGGTAGCTTTTTCTTGGTTTATTAATTTGCCAGCAAACTCCGTCCAAACTTGGCAGCAAATGGAGCAATTGTTCCATGCTCAATTTTATAAAACTGAGTCTGAGATTACACTGGCCGATTTGGCAAATTTATGTCAATTGCCTAACGAATGGGCAGAAAATTTCCTACAAAGGTTCAAAACGGCCAGAAGTAAATGCTTTGTGCCTTTGCCAGAAAAGGAATTTGTTAAAATCGCACAAAGTTGTTTAAGCTTTGATTTAAAGAAGAAATTCCAGGATCGGGAATTCCCAGATTTATTCCAACTTAGTGCGAACGTTGTTAGGTATGAGCGATTGGTAAGAGAGGAAGAACAGATGAAAAATTCCAGTAAAGGGACTTATTACAAAGACCCGAATTTCAACGTTCATACTGTCGATGATAGTTATTATGACCAAACGGAAATATGTTTGGCTGAGTTAGTAAAGGGAAAAGCATATACATGTCCCATACTAGTTAAGCCAAAAATAATGGGCAAAGACGATCTTGCAAAGGGTGAAAATAGAAAGGCGCGAACGTTCTCGTTCGACGTAACTAAAGCTGATCTTATATTCGACAAGTTATATAAGGATAAGCAGATAAAGTTGAGCGACAAGCACAAATTGCCAGACCCTGAACAAATTAAGGGTAAAAAATACTGTAAATGGCATAATGCATGGTCACATGCGACTAATTATTGTGTGGTTTTTCGCCATGTGTTGCAGGATGCTATTGAATCAGGACGAATCACGTTCAAAGAAAAGAAAAAGATGGCAATGGATGAAAATCATTTCCCACGGCCACTGGCAATAAACATGTTAACAACTAGTTTGAAAAACAAATTGCCAAGGTTGAAATTGGTGATTGATGATGAGGAAGAAGAATCCAAACCGCATCCCAGCATTTTTGAACGCATCAAAAGGAAAGAGCCCAAACAGGGCGAAGATGTTCTGTGCGACAGATGTAAACACGAGTTGAAAGAGAATACAGGGCCACCCGCGACGCAGCCACTCCACCTTCGCTCTGATTTCACACCGGTCGCTCAGCCTGTCGGGGGCAAAGGGTGCCGTTTTATAGAGGACTCCCTAGAGAAAGGGGGTTTGGATCGGCCAGTCAAGGAAGAACGTTTAGGCCGCAGCCTCGCCAACCCAATGTATGGCATTCATTCCAGTATAATGCAGGAAGAGTGGTGCCTTTCAATGAAATGACTAGAACCCAACAAAGGCTTTACCAACGTAATTACAGACATATGATGAGGCAACAGCATGGAGAATCACGCCCTAGAGCGCCCAAACCGCTCAGAATGGCCAACGAAAATGTTTTTGAAGATAGTGAAGAAACAGGCACTGGCAAATCAATGGGAGAATTGTCAGAAAGCTCGTCTGGGAGATCAAAGTTTGAACGAAATAGGAAAGATGAAGATGATCCTGACCAACCTCTAACTATCCAGTTTGGCACATTACCTCCTGTCCTGGCTAATAATTACTTGTTGGCTGACGAATTCAAAAGCAAAGAAAAAGAGGATAGTGAGGAAGAAACTTGTGTACTAGTCTGTGATGAAAGCCAAGTAGCTGGAGAAATTTGTAATGAAGAAGATGATGATGGTATGATAGATATCGAGGAAGAAATTGATTTAGAAGTAGAGAGATAGAAAAGGGGAGTGTCGCGCAACACCCTGTTGAAGCAACTGCACCAAGAAGGAATCTGCGAAGTAGATCTGTTGGGAGAACCATCTGGCCGATCGTTTGATTTCTATGTGTTGTATGGGGCACCAAAAAGGAAAAAGGGGGTACATCGCTCTGAAAAATATGGATCACCCCCCAGAATAATGCCTCCTCCTACAAATTGGGTAACTGAGGAAGAAATACTGGAAAAAGAGAAAGAAAAAACCTAAGAAAAGAAGGCTCAATGCGATATGCTGCACGTTGATCTATCACCAAAAGATAGCCCGCCAGAAAATAGGCAGGAAGTGGAAATAGACGCTGCTGAAAAAGTCATCTTCAACATACCAGCTATAAGGTTAACCAAACACTTAAGACCACTGTACATCAAAGCCTTGGTTAATGGGGTACCAGTAGTAAAAGTACTTATTGATAATGGAGCGGCTATAAACACCATTCCAGCTAGGATGATGAGAAAATTTGCCATTGGATATAACTGTAGGGACAACCACCAGGACTACTGTTTTCTTCGTGATAGACGGCCCCACCAGTTACAACGTGCTACTAGGAAGAGACTAGATCCATGGTAGTCGATGTATTCCCTCATCATTCCATCAATGCTTAGTCTTCTGGAATGACAAAGGTGAAGCAGAGGTGGTGCAAGCCGATCATAGACCCTTTGTGGCAGAGGCAAATTCAGTAGAGAGGTTCATGTACGAAGGAAATGATGGGCCTGTCAGAGTGGTTCAAGATGGGGAAGGAACTCAAATTACTGCCCAAAGCGAAGAACTGTTTTCAGTGGATGCACTTACTGAAATGTTTAATCAAATGAGGCCAAACATAGTGGCCTTAGAAGATCCAGTAATTGGCCAAAAGAAGCCAAACAACCTTAAATGAGTTTTCAACACCAAAGGCAAGAGGCCGAGATTCAGGCCCTCAAAGCCAAGCTGATGACTTTCAATAAAGAATGTGAACGTGTGAAGAAAGAAGAAGCGGCGTTAAAGATGCTGAGGGACAAATTAATAGTGTCTGAGATGGAGCAGAGCTTGGACTGGGAAGTTCATAAAGTGGATTGTCTGGAAGAGCAAACTCCTCTGAGCGATGTGGATGATGAAGCGACGAAGATCCCCAAGTCAGGATATGCACAAGCTCAAGACCCCTTAGTCAAGTTTAACATTGGTGAGGAAGGAGAGGATCGCCCAACGTTTGTCAGCCGATGCTCCCTCATGAGGTTAGTACTAGATTAATCGCTTTATTAAAAGAATATAAGGATTGTTTTGCTTGGGAGTATGAACATATGCCTGGTTTGGATAAAAACTTAGTAGAACATAGGTTGCCGACTAAATTAGATTTTAAGCCTCATAAGCAACCTCCTAGGCGTTTCGCTCCCAATGTACTACCGGAGATCAAAAAAGAAATAGAGCGATTACTAAAAGCAGGTTTTATTAGAACAACCAGATATGTGGAATGGTTATCTAACATAGTGCCAGTATTAAAAAAGAATGGCAAGTTGAGGGTATGCATAGATTTCAGAAATTTGAACTTGGCTACGCCCAAGGACGAATATCCAATGCCTACGGTAGATTCTCTAGTAGACTCCACTGCAGGGCATGTGATGTACTCTTTTATGGATGGGTATTCGGGATACAATCAAATCTACATAGCTGACGAAGATGTACACAAAACTGCCTTTAGATGCCCTGGGTCTTTAGGATGCTTTGAATGGGTAGTAATGCCGTTTGGACTAAAAAAATGCAGGGGCAACTTATCAAAGAGCAATGAATCTAATTTTTCATGATATGATAGGCAAATTTGTTGAAGTTTATGTAGATGATATAGTGGTCAAATCTGTTAAGGAAGAAGACCATTTTGAACAATTGCGATGTTCATTTGAACGAATGAGGCAGCATAAACTAAGATTGAACCCTTTGAAATGCGCGTTTGGCGTGAATGCAGGAAATTTCCTTGGATTCCTAGTACATAAAAGAGGGATTGAACTTGATAAGAATAAAGCGAAAGCCATCGTAGAAGCCAAGGCCCCTAGTAATAAAAAAGAACTGCAAAGGTTCTTAGGTCAAATCAATTTTCTAAGACGCTTTATATCTAATTGTGCAGGGCGAACGAAAGCGTTTTCGCCTCTCTTAAAGCTGAAAAATCAAGACGAATTCGTCTGGAAAGAAGAACATCAAAAGGCTTTTGAAAGCCTGAAAACATACTTAACAAGTCCACCAGTGTTGGTGTCACCAATCCAAGGGCGGCCGATGAAGTTGTACGTGTCGGCTGAACGAGAATCGATAGCTGGGATGGTCGCACAAGAAGACCAATTTGGTGAAGAAAGGGCGATTTATTATTTAAGTAGACGGTTAACCAAATGTGAATGTAATTATTCTGCTATCGAGAAGTTGTGTCTCGCATTATACTTCACATGTACAAAATTAAGGGCCTATTTACGGCCTGTGACAGTCTATCTAATTTCCAAAGTTAATTTGTTCAAATACATGTTTTCTCGCCCTATTTTACACCAACGGGTGGGTCTTTGGACTTTAGCACTGTCAGAATTCGAAATAAGGTATGTGCCCCAAAAGGCAGTTAAAAATCAGGCCTTGGCTAATTTTCTGGCCGACCATCCATGCCTTGATGTGCCTAACGAAATAGAACTTGAGGTTGATTCATTTGAATTAAAACCATGAATTTTATACTTTGATGGATCGAAAACTTCTAAAGGAGCAGGAGTAGGAGTGGTTTTGATAAATCCTTTAGGGGTTTGCTATAAGTTCGCATTTACTTTGGATAGAATCTGTACTAATAATCAGGCCGAATATGAAGCCTTAATTGTAGGTTTAGAGTTGATGGTAGATATGAAAATAAAGAATGTAATCATCATGGGCGATTCTCAATTGGTGATTCATCAATTGACTGGTGATTTCAAATGTCAAAGTGATTCTATTATAAGTTTATACGAAATCGCCCAAGAGTTGTTGGAAGAATTCGACCAAGTAGAACTTCAATGTGTTAATAGAATGTACAATGACATGGCCAACGAGTTAGCCCAGTTGGCTTCTGGCTATTCAAAGGCGATGAGTTGGGAATCTACTTACGAATACGGAATTATATTGCCCGTTATTCAGCGGAGGGCAAGGAAAACCGAAATTCAATGCATAGAAAATGGAGTCGCGCTGGATTGGATAGATGAGATTAAAGAATCTTTTAAGGAGCTTGATGGGGGAGTTGATAGAAGAACGAAATTACGTCTGTTAAACTATGCATTAATAGACGAAGAATTGTTCAAAAAACGCTCTGATGGTGTGTTATTAAAATGCGTGAACTTACAAGAAGCTAAGACAATTATGGCTGAGGTGCATGAAGGGATATGTGGAGCCCATCAGGCCGGCCAAAAGATGAGATGGCTAATTATTAGAAGTGGTTATTTTTGGCCAAAGATGGGTGAATCGTGTGTTCAATATGCAAAAAGTTGTTTAGCATGCCAAAAACATGGTCCAATACAGAGGGCACCAGCAAGCAACATGACACCCATTATCAAACATTGGCCGTTCAAAGGTTGGGCGATAGACTTGATAGGGAAGATTTACCCTCCATCGTCCAAACAACACACCTTTATTATAGTCACTACGGACTTTTTCACCAAATGGGTCGAACCAGTGCCTCTAAAGGAAATCACCCAGAAAAGCATCATAGAGTTTATCCGGGACCATATCATTTACAGATTTGGAATTTCGCGAACTTTAATGACAGATCATGGGACTTCCCTAAATGGAGATCAGGTGAAGGAATTCTTGAGCGAATTTGGAATTAAATTGGTAAATTCCACACCATACTACGCTCAATCAAACGGTCAGGCAGAATCATCTAACAAGATTCTGAAATCCATCATAAGAAAGATGATAGATGAAAATGCCAGAAATTGGCACGAATGCTTGAACAAAGCTTTATGGGCTTATAGAACATCACCCCGTTCAAGCACCAACATTACGCCTTTCCAACTCACTTATGGGCAGGAAGCTGTATTGCCCGTGGAAATCAACGTGCAATCTATAAGGGTACGTTGGCAGCACGAATTAAGCGAGAATGAATACAAGGAATTGTTGATTCAAAATTTATTAGAATTGGACGAATTGAAGTTAGACGTGCTAGACAGGTTGCAAGTCCAGAAACAAAGGGTGGCTAGATTTTACAACAAAAAGGTTATAGCCAAGTTTTTTAGTGCGAACGAACTAGTTTGGAGGGTAATGCTTCCTCTAGATAGTAAAGACCCAAAATATGGCAAATGATCGCCAAATTGGGAAGGGCCGTATAGAGTAAAGAGTGTATTGCCTAATGGAGCTTACCACTTGGAAGATTTAGATGGTACTAGGCATATAAGATTTATTAACGGTAAGTACTTGAAGAAATATGTTCATTCCCTTTGGGAAAGTGAAAGGATAGGTACATAAGTGATAAAATTGCAATTACGTTGTAATCATGCCAAGCAATGGCAGTTAATAAATTGGACGATCACGTTCTAAATAGGAAAGTGAACAGACAGATACATAAGTGATAAAATTGCAATTACGATGTAATCATGCCGAGCGATGGCAGTAAATTGGACGATCACTTTCTGAATAAAGAAAAACAAGGCACATTCAAAAATAAAGTTCTTTATTACCAAATGTCCCTTACAAACCATTCCTCACAAGAATTAAAGGACACAGTCAAAATACAAGACAAAACATGCTACAAATTGTCTTCTGTTTGGTGGGAACAGAAAGAGTGAAACCAGTACGGCCAGCCCTTCAGCCTATGGCCGAGTAAGAGGGTGAACAGCTCCCACAACCTTCCTAAATGCGTTGCTGCAATGGTAGGCAAGGAGAAGCAGCTCTTCAGTCTATGGCCGAGTAAGAGGGTGAACTGCCCCTGAACCTTTCCTAAAACGCATTGCTGCAATGGTAGGGGGGGAGAAGCACTCTCAACAAGCAAAATGATGGCAAAAATCTTGCTTCAGTCTCAACAAGTAAACTGATGGCAAGAATCTTGCTTCCGTTTGCAAGAACATTTCCTATACCTCCCATACCAAAAGTGATATCAAAGCAAAAGGGACGAGTCAAGAAACCCATCCCTGTAGAAGAGGAAAGTGTTGGTAAACGATCGGAGTGCCATGCAGTGGCAGGAGGTGTTGATGGCAAGAAATCGAATTTGAAAAGGCATGAGGATGAAAATGACGAGTGTAAACATGCATATTTACAGAAGCTGGAAGGTGAAAAGCCAGAATGTGGAAAGTCACATTTATGACCGGTGAGTGAAATCAATATGGCCCAAAGATTTAGGGACGAAAATTTAAAGGCCAAAACAATATGCATGGATGTTAGCATAAAGATTAAGTACGAGGAAGATTGACGATCAAAGGTAAATGCCACTCCAAAGTAATTGTTCATTAATGATGATAAATGACATCAAGTCACATAAAATCAAGGCAGTTAGCGCGAAAGAATTACAAAGATTTGAACAATAAATGTTTAACTACAATTCGCCCCAAGCTGAGCGCATCTGCTGCCTAAGTCTATCCCACTCTTCGTTCTGCCTAGAGGAAAGGATACCTAACTCTTTCACTAAATCATCATCAACCTCCAACTTTTGGTACTGCTCCAATAGAGATGTGGTCTTAGCAATTCCTTGGGATGCAGTACGCCTCTTGGCAGCCATCCTCGCCCTACAGTCGTCCATTTTCGCTTGTAGCTCTTTCATTTCAGCAGCCAAGCTCAACATCAAGGAATCCTCCACTACCAGCTCTGAAGAGACCTCAGTCAAATCGGCCTGATTCTTGTCAATTTCCTGGAGTAAGGACTCTTTCTCAGAAGAAGCGCGGAGAAATTAGCAAGTTTCTTATCAAATTTTGGGACAGCACCAGAAATTAGCATACCAGGAAAAATGGTATCGCCCAGAGGGGGGAGATTCAACAAAGCCCCAACGTCTCTCAAAGTAATGGTCATGGGACCAAGAGGGAAAACAAATGTATTAAATTCAGGAGACCAAAAACTCAGTGCGATTGGAAAAAGCACGGGGTCATACGTTGGGGGAAAAAGGGTAATCTCCAATAAGTCCAAGATTTTAGCACGTTCAAAAATCAATCTAGTGGGACCATGAGCCACCATACGTGCATGCCACCTACGGAAAGATGCATCAGTTTTAGGTCAAGTGCGAATACCTCTATCATGGATCGGCCTCAATGGCAAAGATTGCGAGAAAGGGAGATCTTCAGAGCATGGGAACAAATGACCTACCGCAGCTCGTTCGACAGCTTCAGCATCATTAAACGACAGACCCAGATAAAACCCGTTGCGGTCAGCATTGGATTGTGAAAGAAAAGACGGGTTCACGTATGGTTTTGTGAAAAGGGTTTGGAAATCCTCAAAACTGAAAATATTGTCCGAAGGAGTTTGAGAAGTAGTCATTATGGCGCAGAAAGTAAGTTGCTCTCGAGACTTGTCTGGTTAAATCGAAGGTCGCAGCAATGGAGATTGTGAAATGGCGAGAGAGAAGCGTAAAACTGCAGAGACGTAAATGAAAAATGCTGCGTACTTTTGGGGTTTTAAGGGTTCTTAACGTCGCAATCCTTCAGGCAATAAAACGTAAGTGATAATTGAAATTCTGGGGAAGTTCAAATGTTGCGGGAAAGATACAGAGTGAATATGGCAAAATTAATGATTAGTATTAATCCTGCCATATTGGGGGGATGCAGCTTGAATCACCAAAACTATTCTTAGTAGTGCTATAAATTAAAAATTTCGATGAATTTCCTTTTGGATATTGTTCTGAAGAAGCCCGAAATCTGCTTGAAAATGAATTTTCTTAAATACTGTTTCATGATGCTGTAAAGTACATGTCAAATGAATCTTGCTGAGGGTAAAACTTTCCTGGATTTTTTGTAGACTATACCGCGTGTGAAATATAGTCAATGATAGGCGATTTTTAGCTCACTTTAATTATTAACCAACTTAAGTAACTGCAAATCCAAATCAAGGATAATAACATAACATAGGCATTTACACTATCCCCGGTCACTTCAATGAAGAATTTGGCTGCCCACCATTCCGCTGCAAGTGCCAATCCAGCTCAACCACCTTCCTTCACTGGCCTGCCAAGACCCGTGGATCCTGATGAGTGGTCGCTCTCTCTCTCTCTGTAGGTCACATCCTCGTCAAGCGACAAGACTAACCAATTCATTGCCTATTTACAAGATAATAAAGCTATATGTATAGGGTCTCGTTCAGATATACTTTACAAGGCAGTTTGATTTAGGTGACGTGGCAAATAATTTAACCCAAAATAGAGAATAAATGAGGGAAAAAAACTTCATTCCAACATTTGCCCGCACAAAGAATTTGATTATATCCCCAGAATTGGAGATTCCCAAAATCGATCTCTCTTAGCTCAAGTTTTTCCCCCAAATTGGATATCCCAAATACTGGACTCTCTCAGTTCCGATGACTTCGGGTAAAAATCAATCAGCTTCGACATCTTCCAAGTTATAATCCGAACTGACTAGCCATATAGCTTCCACATCTAGGTACTTTCCAATATGAGCAACAATGTCCTGTTGCGAGTGCCTTTTGGTCATCATCTCAACCTCCGATGTTAAGGTCCACGTGATACACACCATTCATGTTTACTTAACAGTTTTGCATTTTAATTTTTGATAATATGCAGCTTTGCAAGATATGGGTACTAAAGGATTTGTGAATAAAACATGCTATTTATTATAATGTGTGAGCTGACTGTGGTTTGTAACTGTTGACACACTAAAATACAGTCCAAAATCAAAGGGAAGTCCAATTGAGAAATCCAAGATGAAGACCCAATGGAAATCAATTAAAAGGCCCAAGAGGAAAAGCTCAATCTGGAAGCCCGAGAAAAAGGCCTAAATATTGGAAGCCCGAGAGCATAGAAGTATCATCGCCCAAGACCGCATGACGCCCAGAGGCTGAACGAATGTAGTGCTGCTCAATCGCCCAGAGCGATAGCCTCATTATCGCCCAGATTCTTGAGTCGCCCAAAATAAAACAAGTCTAAAAGGTATCGTTTATCCAATTTAGCAATTATGGAAGCGGTTGGCAAGTGAACCCGGCACGCCCCATGATCCAGAAACAGCAAGAGTAGTGGCAACAGTTACTAAGTAACTTCTCCCCAAACAAGCAGTTTCTCACTAAAGGAGTGGACGGTTACGAAGGTAATGGAGCAATTCCGAGCAGTTTCGACAACCCAGAGATGCTCAGGAAGTATAAAAGGAAGTAATTTCGTAGAAGCAAAGACCCTGAATCAAAAACTCTCGACAAGAGAATATGTAATTTTTATTTCCTTAGTTTAAATTTAATCATTTCTCAGTACTCGTGTGCTTGCGCCCCTTAGAGGCGTTTTGTCTACTTTCCAATTGCGACTCTTCACTAGTAAACGTACCCCCTTTTGGGACTTTGTCTCAAGAGGTTTGTTCCTTACACAATCGTCTGATCCTTTTTCTCGTAATTGTTGGCGGGTTAGAAAACGCGTGAAAATAATTTGGCACGCCCAGTGGGACAATTGGTGTTTTGTAAGTGAAGATACAAAAAAGAAAAGATATCATGCCTCATAAAAATTCCGATAAGGAACCAGCAAGTCAAGGAGTAGTCCAGTCTGTAGTTGAGCGATACGAGGAGCAACAACATTCTCCACAAACAGATGGACAAAGTCAAAGCAGTCACAGTCGTTACGAACCAATGGCAGAATTGAGCCATCGCACAATGCGTGCATTGTTGGGAGAACTCACGCAGGATGTCGTTGAACAGGTAAATTTACGAAGTATTCATAATATGGAGAAGTTTACCCAAAACGAGAATAGACATTTTGATAATATGGCTAAACAACTGAATACGTTGAATGAAATCATGAATAAGTTGGTAAGCCAAATGTGTCAACATGTTATGCCTATAGATAATCACTTCCAGTCTAGGACTATCGTGGGGCATACTTCGCCATATAATTCCCTTGGTATGAATTTCGGCCCAAGTCTAGAGCCACAACATTTTCCACAAACAGATGGACAAAGTCAAAGCAGTCACAGTCGTTACGAACCAATGGCAGAATTGAGCCCTCGCGCAATGCGTGCATTGTTGGGAGAACTCACGCAGGATGTCGTTGAACAGGTAAATTTACGAAGTATTCATAATATGGAGAAGTTTACCCAAAATGAGAATAGACATTTTGATAATATGGCTAAACAACTGAATGCGTTGAATGAAATCATGAATAAGTTGGTAAGCCAAATGTGTCAACCTGTTATGCCTATAGATAATCACTTCCAGTTTAGGACTATCGTGGGGCATACTTCGCCATATAATTCCCTTGGTATGAATTCCGGCCCAAGTCTAGAGCCACCTTTTGGCCCTTCTACTTCGAACCCAGGGGGGAACGGGACCTTGAACTTGAATAATAATAACACTACGTCCAACCTGGGGGGTAATACAAACGTGAGATAATGTCCCGAACAATGGACATAATGGTTTACGTATGAATGAGGGTTTAAACACTCAATTTAACAGTCATAACAGCCCGAATAATGGCACATTTATTGCCAATCAAGGGCAAACTACCAGGCTTCCCACGAATCAGCCAATAAATTAACCCATAGGAAACCCATATGACCCTAATGTCGTGCTAAGAAACCAAATTATGGAAATAGTGCAAGATCAAATAGCAGTCGGGGTGCGGCCAGTGGTTAGGCCAATCTATACCAAGCCATACCCTGATTGGATAGATCAGGCATATCCATGGCCTAGAGGGTACAAAGTACCGAAATTCTCACTATTCACTAGTCTAGAAGAAGTGTCTACACTAGAACACGTAGGGCGATTCACGTTGCAAAGTGGTGAGGTGAATGAATACCATAAGTTGAGGTTGTTCCCAAGTTCTTTAACAGGGGTAGCTTTTTCTTGGTTTATTAATTTGCCAGCAAACTCCGTCCAAACTTGGCAGCAAATGGAGCAATTGTTCCATGCTCAATTTTATAAAACTGAGTCTGAGATTACACTGGCCGATTTGGCAAATTTATGTCAATTGCCTAACGAATGGGCAGAAAATTTCCTACAAAGGTTCAAAACGGCCAGAAGTAAATGCTTTGTGCCTTTGCCAGAAAAGGAATTTGTTAAAATCGCACAAAGTTGTTTAAGCTTTGATTTAAAGAAGAAATTCCAGGATCGGGAATTCCCAGATTTATTCCAACTTAGTGCGAACGTTGTTAGGTATGAGCGATTGGTAAGAGAGGAAGAACAGATGAAAAATTCCAGTAAAGGGACTTATTACAAAGACCCGAATTTCAACGTTCATACTGTCGATGATAGTTATTATGACCAAACGGAAATATGTTTGGCTGAGTTAGTAAAGGGAAAAGCATATACATGTCCCATACTAGTTAAGCCAAAAATAATGGGCAAAGACGATCTTGCAAAGGGTGAAAATAGAAAGGCGCGAACGTTCTCGTTCGACGTAACTAAAGCTGATCTTATATTCGACAAGTTATATAAGGATAAGCAGATAAAGTTGAGCGACAAGCACAAATTGCCAGACCCTGAACAAATTAAGGGTAAAAAATACTGTAAATGGCATAATGCATGGTCACATGCGACTAATTATTGTGTGGTTTTTCGCCATGTGTTGCAGGATGCTATTGAATCAGGACGAATCACGTTCAAAGAAAAGAAAAAGATGGCAATGGATGAAAATCATTTCCCACGGCCACTGGCAATAAACATGTTAACAACTAGTTTGAAAAACAAATTGCCAAGGTTGAAATTGGTGATTGATGATGAGGAAGAAGAATCCAAACCGCATCCCAGCATTTTTGAACGCATCAAAAGGAAAGAGCCCAAACAGGGCGAAGATGTTCTGTGCGACAGATGTAAACACGAGTTGAAAGAGAATACAGGGCCACCCGCGACGCAGCCACTCCACCTTCGCTCTGATTTCACACCGGTCGCTCAGCCTGTCGGGGGCAAAGGGTGCCGTTTTATAGAGGACTCCCTAGAGAAAGGGGGTTTGGATCGGCCAGTCAAGGAAGAACGTTTAGGCCGCAGCCTCGCCAACCCAATGTATGGCATTCATTCCAGTATAATGCAGGAAGAGTGGTGCCTTTCAATGAAATGACTAGAACCCAACAAAGGCTTTACCAACGTAATTACAGACATATGATGAGGCAACAGCATGGAGAATCACGCCCTAGAGCGCCCAAACCGCTCAGAATGGCCAACGAAAATGTTTTTGAAGATAGTGAAGAAACAGGCACTGGCAAATCAATGGGAGAATTGTCAGAAAGCTCGTCTGGGAGATCAAAGTTTGAACGAAATAGGAAAGATGAAGATGATCCTGACCAACCTCTAACTATCCAGTTTGGCACATTACCTCCTGTCCTGGCTAATAATTACTTGTTGGCTGACGAATTCAAAAGCAAAGAAAAAGAGGATAGTGAGGAAGAAACTTGTGTACTAGTCTGTGATGAAAGCCAAGTAGCTGGAGAAATTTGTAATGAAGAAGATGATGATGGTATGATAGATATCGAGGAAGAAATTGATTTAGAAGTAGAGAGATAGAAAAGGGGAGTGTCGCGCAACACCCTGTTGAAGCAACTGCACCAAGAAGGAATCTGCGAAGTAGATCTGTTGGGAGAACCATCTGGCCGATCGTTTGATTTCTATGTGTTGTATGGGGCACCAAAAAGGAAAAAGGGGGTACATCGCTCTGAAAAATATGGATCACCCCCCAGAATAATGCCTCCTCCTACAAATTGGGTAACTGAGGAAGAAATACTGGAAAAAGAGAAAGAAAAAACCTAAGAAAAGAAGGCTCAATGCGATATGCTGCACGTTGATCTATCACCAAAAGATAGCCCGCCAGAAAATAGGCAGGAAGTGGAAATAGACGCTGCTGAAAAAGTCATCTTCAACATACCAGCTATAAGGTTAACCAAACACTTAAGACCACTGTACATCAAAGCCTTGGTTAATGGGGTACCAGTAGTAAAAGTACTTATTGATAATGGAGCGGCTATAAACACCATTCCAGCTAGGATGATGAGAAAATTTGCCATTGGATATAACTGTAGGGACAACCACCAGGACTACTGTTTTCTTCGTGATAGACGGCCCCACCAGTTACAACGTGCTACTAGGAAGAGACTAGATCCATGGTAGTCGATGTATTCCCTCATCATTCCATCAATGCTTAGTCTTCTGGAATGACAAAGGTGAAGCAGAGGTGGTGCAAGCCGATCATAGACCCTTTGTGGCAGAGGCAAATTCAGTAGAGAGGTTCATGTACGAAGGAAATGATGGGCCTGTCAGAGTGGTTCAAGATGGGGAAGGAACTCAAATTACTGCCCAAAGCGAAGAACTGTTTTCAGTGGATGCACTTACTGAAATGTTTAATCAAATGAGGCCAAACATAGTGGCCTTAGAAGATCCAGTAATTGGCCAAAAGAAGCCAAACAACCTTAAATGAGTTTTCAACACCAAAGGCAAGAGGCCGAGATTCAGGCCCTCAAAGCCAAGCTGATGACTTTCAATAAAGAATGTGAACGTGTGAAGAAAGAAGAAGCGGCGTTAAAGATGCTGAGGGACAAATTAATAGTGTCTGAGATGGAGCAGAGCTTGGACTGGGAAGTTCATAAAGTGGATTGTCTGGAAGAGCAAACTCCTCTGAGCGATGTGGATGATGAAGCGACGAAGATCCCCAAGTCAGGATATGCACAAGCTCAAGACCCCTTAGTCAAGTTTAACATTGGTGAGGAAGGAGAGGATCGCCCAACGTTTGTCAGCCGATGCTCCCTCACGAGGTTAGTACTAGATTAATCGCTTTATTAAAAGAATATAAGGATTGTTTTGCTTGGGAGTATGAACATATGCCTGGTTTGGATAAAACTTAGTAGAACATAGGTTGCCGACTAAATTGGATTTTAAGCCTCATAAGCAACCTCCTAGGCGTTTCGCTCCCAATGTACTACCGGAGATCAAAAAAGAAATAGAGCGATTACTAAAAGCAGGTTTTATTAGAACAACCAGATATGTGGAATGGTTATCTAACATAGTGCCGTATTAAAAAAGAATGGCAAGTTGATGATATGCATAGATTTCAGAAATTTGAACTTGGCTACGCCCAAGGACGAATATCCAATGCCTACAGTAGATTCTCTAGTAGACTCCACTGCAGGGCATGTGATGTACTCTTTTATGGATGGGTATTCGGGATACAATCAAATCTACATAGCTGACGAAGATGTACACAAAACTGCCTTTAGATGCCCTGGGTCTTTAGGATGCTTTGAATGGGTAGTAATGCCGTTTGGACTAAAAAATGCAGGGGCAACTTATCAAAGAGCAATGAATCTCATTTTTCATGATATGATAGGCAAATTTGTGTAAGTTTATGTAGATGATGTAGTGGTCAAATCTGTTAAAGAAGAAGATCATTTTGAACAACTGCGATGTTCATTCGAACGAATGAGGCAGCATAAACTAAGATTGAACCCTTTGAAATGCGCGTTTGGCGTGAATGCAGGAAATTTCCTTGGATTCCTAGTACATAAAAGAGGGATTGAACTTGATAAGAATAAAGCGAAAGTCATCGTAGAAGCCAAGGCCCCAAGTAATAAAAAAGAAATGCAAAGGTTCTTAGGTCAAATCAATTTTCTAAGACGCTTTATATCTAATTGTGCAGGGCGAACGAAAGCGTTTTCGCCTCTCTTAAAGCTGAAAAATCAAGACGAATTCGTCTGAAAAGAAGAACATCAAAAGGCTTTTGAAAGCCTGAAAACATACTTAACAAGTCCACCAGTGTTGGTGTCACCAATCCAAGGGCGGCCGATGAAGTTGTACGTGTCGGCTGAACGAGAATCGATAGCTGGGATGGTCGCACAAGAAGACCAATTTGGCGAAGAAAGGGCGATTTATTATTTAAGTAGACGGTTAACCAAATGTGAATGTAATTATTCTGCTATCGAGAAGTTGTGTCTCGCATTATACTTCACATGTACAAAATTAAGGGCCTATTTACGGCCTGTGATAGTCTATCTAATTTCCAAAGTTAATTTGTTCAAATACATGTTTTCTCGCCCTATTTTACACCAACTGGTGGGTCTTTGGACTTTAGCACTGTTAGAATTCAAAATAAGGTATGTGCCCCAAAAGGCAGTTAAAAATCAGGCCTTGGCTAATTTTCTGGCCGACCATCCATGCCTTGATGTGCCTAACGAAATAGAACTTGAGGTTGATTCATTTGAATTAAAACCATGAATTTTATACTTTGATGGATCGAAAACTTCTAAAGGAGCAGGAGTAGGAGTGGTTTTGATAAATCCTTTAGGGGTTTGCTATAAGTTCGCATTTACTTTGGATAGAATCTGTACTAATAATCAGGCCGAATATGAAGCCTTAATTGTAGGTTTAGAGTTGATGGTAGATATGAAAATAAAGAATGTAATCATCATGGGCGATTCTCAATTGGTGATTCATCAATTGACTGGTGATTTCAAATGTCAAAGTGATTCTATTATAAGTTTATACGAAATCGCCCAAGAGTTGTTGGAAGAATTCGACCAAGTAGAACTTCAATGTGTTAATAGAATGTACAATGACATGGCCAACGAGTTAGCCCAGTTGGCTTCTGGCTATTCAAAGGCGTTGAGTTGGGAATCTACTTACGAATACGGAATTATATTGCCCGTTATTCAGCGGAGGGCAAGGAAAACCGAAATTCAATGCATAGAAAATGGAGTCGCGCTGGATTGGATAGATGAGATTAAAGAATCTTTTAAGGAGCTTGATGGGGGAGTTGATAGAAGAACGAAATTACGTCTGTTAAACTATGCATTAATAGACGAAGAATTGTTCAAAAAACGCTCTGATGGTGTGTTATTAAAATGCGTGAACTTACAAGAAGCTAAGACAATTATGGCTGAGGTGCATGAAGGGATATGTGGAGCCCATCAGGCCGGCCAAAAGATGAGATGGCTAATTATTAGAAGTGGTTATTTTTGGCCAAAGATGGGTGAATCGTGTGTTCAATATGCAAAAAGTTGTTTAGCATGCCAAAAACATGGTCCAATACAGAGGGCACCAGCAAGCAACATGACACCCATTATCAAACATTGGTCGTTCAAAGGTTGGGCGATAGACTTGATAGGGAAGATTTACCCTCCATCGTCCAAACAACACACCTTTATTATAGTCTCTACGGACTTTTTCACCAAGTAGGTCGAAGCAGTGCCTCTAAAGGAAATCACCCAGAAAAGCATCATAGAGTTTATCCGGGACCATATCATCTACAGATTTGGAATTCCGCAAACTCTAATGACAGATCATGGGATTTCCCTAAATGGAGATCAGGTGAAGGAATTCTTGAGCGAATTTGGAATTAAATTGGTAAATTCCACACCATACTACGCTTAATCAAACGGTCAGGTAGAATCATCTAACAAGATTCTGAAATCTATCATAAGAAAGATGATAGATGAAAATGCCAGAAATTGACACGAATGCTTGAACAAAGCTTTATGGGCTTATAGAATATCACCCCGTTCAAGCACTAACATTACGCCTTTCCAACTCACTTATGGGCAGGAAGCTGTATTGCCCGTGGAAATCAACGTGCAATCTATAAGGGTACGTTGGCAGCACGAATTAAGCGAGAATGAGTACAAGGAATTGTTGATTCAAAATTTATTAGAATTGGACGAATTGAAGTTAGACGTGCTAGACAGGTTGCAAGTCCAGAAACAAATGGTGGCTAGATTTTACAACAAAAAGGTTATAGCCAAGTTTTTTTAGTGCGAACGAATTAGTTTGGAGGGTAATGCTTCCTCTAGATAGTAAAGACCCAAAATATGGCAAATGGTCACCAAATTGGGAAGGGCCGTATAGAGTAAAGAGTGTATTGCCTAATGGAGCTTACCGCTTGGAAGATTTAGATGGTACTAGGCATATAAGATTTATTAACGGTAAGTACTTGAAGAAATATGTTCCTTCCCTTTGGGAAAGTGAACGGATAGGTACATAAGTGATAAAATTGCAATTACGTTGTAATCATGCCAAGCGATGGTAGTTAATAAATTGGACGATCACGTTCTAAATAGGAAAGTGAACAGACAGATACATAAGTGATAAAATTGCAATTACGATGTAATCATGCCGAGCGATGGCAGTAAATTGGACGATCACGTTCTGAATAAAGAAAAACAAGGCACATTTAAGAATAAAGTTCTTTATTACCAAATGTCCCTTACAAACCATTCCTCACAAGAATTAAAGGACACAGTCAAAATACAAGACAAAACATGCTACAAATTGTCTTCTGTTTGGTGGGAACAGAAAGAGTGAAACCAGTACGGCCAGCCCTTCAGCCTATGGTCGAGTGAGAGGGTGAACAGCTCCCACAACCTTCCTAAATGCATTGCTGCAATGGTAGTCAAGGAGAAGCAGCCATTCAGTCTATGGCCGAGTAAGAGGGTGAACTGCCCCTGAACCTTTCCTAAAACGCATTGCTGCAATGGTAGGCGGGGAGAAGCACTCTCAACAAGCAAAAAGATGGCAAAAATCTTGCTTCAGTCTCAACAAGTAAACTGATGGCAAGAATCTTGCTTCCGTTTGCAAGAACATTTCCTATACCTACTATACCAAAAGTGATATCAAAGCAAAAGGGACGAGTCAAGAAACCCATCCCTGTAGAAGAGGAAAGTGTTGGTAAACGATCGGAGTGCCATGCAGTGGCAGGAGGTGTTGATGGCAAGAAATCGAATTTGAAAAGGCATGAGGATGAAAATGACGAGTGTAAACATGCATATTTATAGAAGCTGGAAGGTGAAAAGCTAGAATGTGGAAAGTCACATTTATGACCGGTGAGTGAAATCAATATGGCCCAAAGATTTAGGGACGAAAATTTAAAGGCCAAAAGAATATGCATGGATGTTAGCATAAAGATTAAGTACGAGGAAGATTGACGATCAAAGGTAAATGCCACTCCAAAGTAATTGTTCATTAATGATGATAAATGACATCAAGTCACATAAAACCAAGGCAGTCAGCGCGAAAGAATTACAAAGATTTGAACAGTAATGCTTAACTGCAATTCACCCCAAGCTGAGCGCATCTGCTGCCTAAGTCTATCCCACTCTTCGTTCTGCCTAGAGGAAAGGATACCTAACTCTTTCACTAAGTCATCATCAACCTCCAACTTTTGGTACTGCTCCAATAGAGATGTGGTCTTAGCAATTCCTTGGGATGCAGTACGCCTCTTGGCAGCCATCCTCACCCTGCAGTCGTCCATTTTCGCTTGTAGTTCTTTCATTTCAGCAGCCAAGCTCAACATCAAGGAATCCTCCACTACCAGCTCTGAAGAGACCTCAGTCAAATCGGCCTGATTCTTGTCAATTTCCTGGAGCAAGGACTCTTTCTCAGAAGAAGCGCGGAGATATTGGGCACTTCTGGCCTTCAACTCTGCGTTCTTGGCCAACAAAGAAACAACGTCGGCATGAAGAACCCTCAACTTCACCTTAAAGTCAGTAGAAATGCTGGGCGATGGGAGCGAAAGTGCTTGCAATAGGTTCGAGCTCAACATGTCTAGCTTGGCCTGTTGATGAGCAGCGCTGGCACGATCGACCTCCATGTCCATAAAGGAGACATACTCAAACAATGCATGTTTGAGAAATGTCATATTCTCGTTCGCATGAGTGGAGGATGACGCAGATGATGTTTTCATGCGTGCCCAAGAGGTGAGTAAGTCTTGGATGGAGTTAAGGATGCTATCGGATTCCTGCAAAGGAAGTTACCAATATTGAATGTTTTCAATACAACAAAGCAAAATCAAAAAATAAGAGCGAAGTAAAAAGACCTCATCGGCAGTGGTGGGAAATTCAGGCACTCCCCTTGTTTCTTCCACCACTTGGGGAGATTTCCCTTAAGCTGGGCAGGAGGGACCTTCCCTACCAGACGAAGCTGCAGGAGTCTCTGCACGTTTCACATCACAGTAAATCAATGAGACATCAACAATAAGGAAGGGCCAAAACACCAAAAGTAAGCATTACCTTCTAGTTTCATGCTTGGGGGGTCGACACCCTGAGGAAGAGGATTTGTTGGTGATAAGGGTGTTGGAGCTTGACGCCTGGGCGACGCAGCCTCAACATGAAGGGATGAAGAAGAATCTGCCAAAACTATAGCCTTGGAGGGAGAGGCTGAATCCTTCTAAAAAAAATTTCAAAGCAAATCATTACCGCATGAAAAGAAACAACTTGTGAAGTAGGTGAAATTCAGTTACCTTTCTCCTGACAATGAGGGGAGCGTCATCATCATCATCATCATCCGCAGAGATATTACAGTTGCAGCTGGCCGTTTGCGACTGGGGGCACCTTTAGAAACGGCAGACTTCGAGGTTGGGGATGAAAGAGCAGAGCGTGTAGAATGAGAAGGGGACGCATGGACCTTACTGGTAAAGGGACAGCAGAAATGGGAGTAGTACCCTGTCTATCCAGCAGGTGGAAAGCGTGATTCACGTCAGTTGAAAACAATCTTTGTTTCACCGATGGCCACAATCGATCAAAAAGAGGATGAGTAACGGCAGTAGGATTAAAAGGAGCGAAAGTAAAGCCGGTTGCCAAAAGTTTATTACGGGCGTCTATGGCTTGGGCTTCCGTTTTGTTGAGGATGTAGAAGCGATCCGTTAAGTTATTAGAATAGCAAGGAGGGATATGCCACATTTGGCCAAAACTAAGCTGGCGAGCACAAAATTGGGGCGCATATATCTCTATCCCCGCTTTAGCATGGTTCCCACCAGAATGTCATGAAACAATTTCCTCTCTACCAAAAATTGAGCCCAAACAGGCAGAAATGCATCTGCCTCGGCCAAAGTAGAAGGAGGCCGTACAAAAGGAGGAATTTGCTCAGAAGAAAAAGGGAAGAACGAAAGAGTTGAATTCAAAGTATGAAAGAAAGTGAAAAGGTCTCTCATAGACATATTTATAGGGCTCAATTGATGAATGAAAAGCCCATAGCAGGTAACCTCACGAGGAGGAAAAGGTAGAATACCCAGTTGGGGAAAATAAGATCTCAACCACAATTGAGCAAGCCATAAAGGCCCACTACCAGTGGGAGATGCATTGTTTTTCAGTTGAAACTGGAGCATAGCCATGCCCCTATAAAGAGCAACCAGGAGGAATGAACATAGGTTCAAAAGTCTACCCCGAGCCAATTCATGAGATAGAGGCAAGTAACTCATGGAAGGTTTTCAAACAGGGAACAAAGAGAACATATTTACAAAGCCAGACTTGGAGAAAAGCGACTCGCTCAGAATGGCAAGGTTCAGAGACAGCAGTGACATAACCGCCCTGCATGCTCGAATAAGATTCAGTAAGTTTCTTATCAAATTTTGGGGCAGCACCAGAAATTAGCATACCAGGAAAAATGGTATCGCCCAGAGGGGGGATTCAACAAAGCCCCAACGTCTCTCAAAGTAATGGTCATGGGACCAAGAGGGAAAACAAAGGTATTAAATTCAGGAGACCAAAAACTCAGTGCGATTGGAAAAAGCACGGGGTCATACGTTGTGGGAAAAAGGGTAATCTCCAATAAGTCCAAGATTTTAGCACGTTCAAAAATCAATCTAGTGGGACCATGAG
Organism: Fraxinus excelsior; assembly: GCA_019097785.1. Lineage (NCBI taxonomy): Eukaryota > Viridiplantae > Streptophyta > Magnoliopsida > Lamiales > Oleaceae > Fraxinus > Fraxinus excelsior. The sequence goes on from CM032623.1 coordinate 30,873,969, forward strand.
CCACCATACGTGCATGCCACCTACGGTAAGATGTATCAGTTTTAGGCCAAGTGCGAATACCTCTATCATGGACCAACCTCAATGGCAAAGATTGCGAGAAAGGGAGATATTCAGAGCATGGGAACAAATGACCTACCGCAGCTCGTTCGACGGCTTCAGCATCATTAAACGACGGACCCAGATAAAACTCGTTGCGGTCAGCATTGGATTGTGAAAGAAAAGACGGGTTCACATATGGTTTTGTGAAAAGGGTTTGGAAATCCTCAAAACTGAAAATATTGTCCGAAGGAGTTTGAGAAGTAGTCATTATGGCGCAGAAAGTAAGTTGCTCTTGAGACTTGTCTGGTTAAATCGAAGGTCGCAGCAATGGAGATTGTGAAATGGCGAGAGAGAAGCGTAAAACTGTAGAGACGTAAATGAAGAATGTCGTGTACTTTTGGGGTTTTAAGGGTTCGTAACGTCGCAATCCTTCAGGCAATAAAACGTAAGTGATAATTGAAATTCTGGGGAAGTTCAAATGTTGCGGGAAAGATACAGAGTGAATATGGCAAAATTAATGATTAGTATTAATCCTGCCAAATTGGGGGGTAATTGTTGACACACTAAAATACAGCCCAAAATCAAAGGGAAGTCCAATTGAGAAATCCAAGATGAAGACCCAATGGAAATCAATTAAAAGGCCCAAGAGGAAAAGTCCAATCTGGAAGCCCGAGAAAAGGCCTGAATATTGGAAGCCCGAGAGCATAGAAGTATCATCGCCCAAGACCGCAGGACGCCCAGAGGCTGAACGAATGTAGTGCTGCTCAATCGCCCAGAGCGATAGCCTCATTATCGCCCAGATTCTCGAGTCGCCCAGAATAAAACAAGTCTAAAAGGTATAGTTTATCCAATTTAGCAATTATGGAAGCGGTTGACAAGTGAACCCAGTACGCCCCCCACGATCCAGAAACAGCAAGAGTAGTGGCAACAGTTACTAAGTAACTTCTCCCCAAACAAGCAGTTTCTCACTAAAGGAGTGGACGGTTACGAAGGTAATGGAGCAATTCCGAGCAGTTTCGACAACCAAGAGATGCTCAGGAAGTATAAAAGGAAATAATTTCGTAGAAGCAAAGACCCCGAATCAAAAACTCTCGACAAGAGAATATGTAATTTTTATTTCTTTAGTTTAAATTTAATCATTTCTCAGTACTCGTGTGCTTGCGCCCCTTGGAGGCGTTTTGTCTACTTTCCAATTGTAACTCTTCACTAGTAAACGCACCCCTTTTTGGGACTTTGTCTCAAGAGGTTTGTTCCTTACACAATCGTCTGATCCTTTTTCTCGTAATTGTTGACGGGTTGGAAAACGCGCGAAAACAGTAACACTCTTTATGTTATTGGAATGCAGGGAGATGACAGTCATGGAGAAAGCATAATCACAACTGAAGGCAAAAACCTCACTTGAGTAAATGGCTGGGCATGTAACGACTACAACTATGGCGTTAAATTTATGAAGTAAGAGCATTCGCTTCTGTTTATTAAAACATTTCAATGTTGGGATGTGTTAAAAAATGGATCTCAAAATAATGACAATAATGAAGTAATGAAGAAGAAAACAAGAACACAAGAATTTACGTAAAAACCCAATTTAGGTAAAAATCACGAGCAGTGGAGAACAATCCACTATAATCAATAGTTTTGTATTTACAATATAAAGATTTCAATAATCTCAATTGAAATCTAAACTCTCAATCTCACAATATGTTGTTGAAGATGAAAAGAATAATAAATGAATGTTACAATATAGAGATACAATATTGTAATATATATAAAACCTTTTATTGGAGTCCAAGACGGAGTAGAAATTAGAAAAACCAAACAAAACTAGGAGTCTGCGTAAGAATACGCTTTCTAAGCGCCCAGCGTTCTGTTCCCCAGCAGGGGACCCGACACCTCGGCACTTCCTGTCGGCGTCGCGGGGCTGTGCCTACTGCCCCTTTTCATATTTTGGCGTCGATGTGCCATTCTTTGGAGCCTGGCGCGCGCCTCTCGGGTTCAATGCTCCAAAACATTCCTTTAGCCATACAAAATTCTTTCTCCAAATCAAACTCCTAATTATCATTGAGATTTGATCTTCATAACTTAGAACTCTACACACCCAAATACTTTAAACTTCTTCCAATCATCCAAACACCAAATTACATAGAATTTGGATTATATCACAACAATTCTCCACCTTGAACCAAATTCTATCACAAGGAATTAATACACGTCTTCAAGTAAATACCATTTCTCTTTTTCCAACCAAGCCTCAATGGACTAAATTAATGACAAACACCAATTAAGTTCAAGCAACGCTCAAACTTAGAAATGGGAAGTGATTTTGTCATCATATCAGCATGATTATCACTAGTATCAACATTGATCACTACAATATCACCACGAGCAATCACATCACGCACAAAATGATACCTTACATCAATATGCTTTGTTCTCTCGTGAAACATATGATCCTTAGTCAAGAAAATTACACTATGACTATCACAGAATAATGTAGACATCTGCAAGTCTTCATTGATTTCACCAATCAATCCTCTCAATCAAATAGCCTCCTTACATGCCTTTGTAATTTCCATGTATTCTGCTTCTGTTGTTGACAAAACTACTATATTTTGCAAAGTAGCTTTCTAGTTGATAGCACAGCCACCAATGGTAAACACATACCCAATAAATGATCCCCTCTTATCAAGATCACCTGCATAGTCTGAATCTACATAATCAATGAATCAATCTGAATTTCTACCAAAATGCAAATAAGCATTTGAAGATCCCCTTAAGTATCTAAAGATCAATTGCACTGCTTTCCAATGTTCCTTATCAGGATTAGCCATGTATTTGCTAACTACACCAACTACATGTGTCAAATCAAGGATTGTACAAACCATAGTATACATGAGTGAACCAACTACACTGGAGTAAGGAACCCGAGAAATATAGTCAATGTCTCCATCTGACCGTGGACACAAATTAGATGAAAGTTTAAAGTGAGCAGCCAAGGGAGTACTAACAGCCTTAACTTTCACCATATTGAATCTTTCAAACACATTCTCAATGTATCCCTTCTAACTTAAATACAATATGTCAACCTTTCTATCCCTCAAGATCTTCATTCCAAGAATTTTCTTTGCTGCACCCAAATCCTTCATTTCAAACTCTTTACCGAGTTGCAGTTTTATTTTTCTGACCTCTGTTTTATCCTTGTCTGTTATGAGCACATCATCAACATATAACAACAAATATGTAGTTGACTCACCACTTTCTTTTCTGAAGTACACACAACTATCATAGTTGTATCTATCAAAACCATGAGTAGTCATAAATGAATCAAAATTTTTATACCACCGTCTCGATGACTGGTTCAATCCATACAAGGATTTCTTCAATAAACACACATAGTCTTCCTTCCCTGAAGCTATGAATCCTTCTGGTTGTTGATCTTCATTCTTCAAGTTCTACATGTAAGAATATTGTCTTGACATCCATTTGCTCAAGCTCCAAGTCATTCTTAGCCACCACTCCAAGTAAAGCCCGAATAGAACTGTGCTTCACAACTAGTGAGAACACATCTGTAAAATCAAAACCTGAAATCGACAATATCCCTTTGTCACCAATCTAGCCTTGTATCTAACATCTTCAATCCCTAATGTGCCTTCCTTTTTTTTTGAACACTCATTTACAACGAACTACCATTTTACCTTTAGGTAAATTCACCAAGTCCCAAGTGTTATTTTTGTTCAATGACTCAATCTCTTCCTGCATAGCAATCATCCATTTGCTAGAATCACTGCAACCGACTGCCTCTGAATATGTAGCAGGCTCCTTAGTAGAATCAATATCTTTAGCAACACTCAATGCATAAGCAACCAAATGTGCTTCTCCATACTTCTTGGAGGTTTAATCTATCTGCGAGGTCTATCCTTAGCTATAGAATGTTGTAGTGCTGGTAGTGTGGGCAAAGTAGGCAAGGTATTGTAGTTTGTCAACCCTGAATTGGTCTGATCTGTAGTAGACTGTTTTGTAATCTTTGACTGTTCTTCAGACCTAATTTCCAACACCTGAGTTGGACAATTTGCTCTAGTTTTATTAGAATTCTTAAGAGATGAACTATGAACCATAGCAAGTTCGTCAAACACTTTATTCATACTAACAACCACCTTACTAGTCTCTGGACACCACAATTTATATCCATTAACACCTGATTTATAACCAAGAAAGATACACTTTCTAGACCTAGGTTCCAACTTTCCATTATTCACATAAGCATAAGTTGGACACCTAAAGATTTTCAAATCAGTGTAGTAAGAAGGTTTACCAAACCATACCTCTTCTGGTATCTTTTTATCAATGGCGACTAAGGGTGAGCGATTGATCAGAAAACAAACTGTAGTAGCAGCTTCAGCCTAAAAGATTTAGGCAACCCAGAATTTGAAAGCATACAACGAACATTTTCCATCAAAGTTTTGTTCATCCGTTCTGCCACACCATTCTGTTGAGGAGCTCCAGATGCCTTCAGCTATGCAGAAGCTATTGAATGCATCTGAGCAAAACTCCAACCCATTATTAGTGCGTAGACATTTCACTTGCTTTCCAATCTGCTTCTCTACCAATATTTTCCACTATTTGAAGGTCTCAAACACATCACTTTTCTGCTTCAAGAAGAATACCCAAACTTTTCTGGAGAAATCATCAATTACTGTCAACAAGTAATAATTGCCACTTTTAGATGGTACCCAAGCTGGTTCCCAAAGATTTGAATGTATATATTCAAGTATTCTCTTCATATTGTGTCTTCCTTTAGTAAATCTGATTCTCTTTTGTTTTTCAAAGACACAATACTCACAAAACTCCATTTTACTGATCTTCTACCCATCAAGAAGTCCCATTTTCACTCATATGCTAGAGTCTCATATGCCAAAGTTTTGTAACTTTATCATCTGTCAATGAAGTAGAAACTGTTGCATCTCCAACCACTGTGGAATCGTTGCAAAATGTATAACTGTGTAGAGTTTTTATGTCCCTTCATAACAACTAAAGCACCCATGCTCACCTTCAAAACTCCACATTCACCAATGTATATGTAGCCCTTTGAGTCAAGTATACTCAAAGATATGAGATTTTGCTTTGGTTTTGGAATATGTCTTACATCTGTAAGTGTTCTGACAACCCATCGAACATTTTTATTCTGACTGTACCAACTCTAGCGATTTTACAGGGTGTGTTGTTTCCCATAATCACAGTACCTCTCGAGACTCCTTCATATATAAAAAACTAGTCATTATTGGGATACATATGAAAAGTACAAACTGAGTCAAGAACTCATTCATCACTAGATTTAGTATCTCCGTCAGAAATCAAGAGAAGCTCTCTACCACTTTTCTCATCTTCCACAACATCAGCCTCCGTAGATTTGTTTCTATTTTTCAAGACAAAGCAATCAACTCTAATATGCCATTTCTTCTTACAGTAGTGATATGTCTTCTAACATGTCTAAACTTCGATCTACCCCTCATATTTTTGCCAAAATTCCTTTCTTGATTCCTCCCATGCACAATCAAGCCTTCCACAATATTTCCAGATCCTCTAACAAGATGCATCAATTTCTCTTTAAATAATAAATCATCATAGACATCTTCTACGGTGAGAGTATCCCGACTATAGAGAATAGTATCCCTAAAAGTCATGTATGATGGTGGTAGTGAACACAAAAACATCAAGGTCAAGTCCTCCTCGTCATACTTAACCTCCAACGTCTCCAAATCAGTCACGATTTCTTTGAACATAGTTAAGTGATCATACAATTACGTACCTTCAGACATCCGATGAGAATGCAAGCACTGTTTCAAGTGTAGCTTGTTAGTCAAGCTCTTTGTCATGCAAAGTTGCTCCAACTTCAACCACAATGCATCGGCACTCTTCTCCTTAAGAACATCTTGAAGAATCTGATTCGAGAGATGTAGATGAATTTTGATCCCTACGCCACTTTTCATCCTGCGTCAAGGTAGTAGGCATGATATCAAAGCCAATCAAGGCTCCTTCCAAATCCATCTGTGCCAACACTTCTCACATCTTCACTTGCCATAATGTAAATGTTTCTATCTAACAACGGAATATCATGCTTCATTATCGCCATACGGAACAATCAACCTTATGCTCTGATACCACTTGTTATAAACTGACAGATGAGAACAATCCACTATAATCAATAGTTTTGTGTTTACAATATCAAGATTTCAATAATCTCAATTGAAATCTAAACTCTCAATCTCACAATATGTTGTTGAAGATAAAAAATAATAATATATAAATGTTATAATATGGAGATACAGTGTGGTAATATATATAGAACCTCGTATTGGGGTCCAATATGGAATAGAAGTCCAAAAAATCGAACAAAACTAGAAGTCCGCGTAAGAATACGCTTTCTGGGCACTGCGGTGCCTACTGTTCTGTTCCCCAGCTGGGGACCGGCACCCCACCGGTCTCGACGTTGAGCATGCTTTCACATTTGGCGTAGTGACGCCCACCTCTCGGGTTCAATGCTCCAAAACATTCTTTAGCCATCCAAGAGTCCTTCTCCAAGTCAAACTCCTAATTATCTTTGAAATATAATCTTTATAACTTAGAACTCTACAAACTCAAATACTTTAAACTTTCTCCAATCATCCAAACACCAAATTACATAGAATTTGGATCATACCACGAAATGATGCTTTATTTATGGACAACATCTGCATTTTCTTATGTTTATTAAAACATTTCAATGTTGGGAATGCTTCATTTATGGACAATGTCTTGTTTTTAGTAGGCAACATATGACAATGTTTTCAATTACAAATGAATGTGGCCCCCTTTTCATTTATGTTCAACTATCTCTTTTCATTCCATCTGATGATTCATACAAAATGCAGACGACAACCAAATCAATGCTTGTTCTATTGATCTTGTAAAATGGTGACAATTAAGAGGGAACATGCTTAACTTTCCAATTTCCACATTTGATTTCATAGCCACGATTAGTGGAAATATGTTTCACTGACTTTTGAAGCTGGAGAAAATGCTTAGGGATTGCTTGCGACGTCCGATTTTCTTTCAAGGCTAATGAGCTTGAGAGAGATTTATGGTTCAGCTATTTGACGGTGGCCAAAGGTGGTGAGTAGTGTGGCAAAATGGATTGCAAGTGAGGGCTTCGATCGCTGGCCTCGAAAGGTTTCAAAATTGGGGAAAATGAGCTGATGATGCGTGCGGTTTTTTTTTTCCATTATTTCTTCTGTTTTTTATTTCTTTTTAATGCTGACCACCTCACCCTGTAACTCCCCTGTGAACCCAACCCCTGTACACCTAGCGCGATGGTTGCAAGAAACCCAACTACATCCCACCATGGAAGCAATTGTGGAGGTGAGCATGGTCAAGCCCAACCCAACGATTTTATAGAGTGGTCCTCTCGTTCAAAGCAAATCTCTCACCATATTTCATCACACGTGCTTCAATTCTACTCATAGATTTTATGAAGTATGCCTATAACTTTTATGAGTTTTCCGTTACATGTCCGTAATGGATACCTATGTAAAGACCTTACAACAATTATTGTAAATTATAAAGACATTTTTTGGTCTTTTTATGCTTCGTACCTTGCATAGGTCACTCTCTAGAATTACCAACTCTCACGTCAAAGGGAAACGAGAGACTTAGCTCTACTCTCCGCTGCTGGTAATGAAATCACTTGGAACTATTACCAAAATGTGGGATAAAAGACTGTTAATAGCACAATTCACACGTACATCAAATTACAGAAATACCCAAAGTAAACGACAAACAATCACTTTAGACCAAATACTGGAAGTACAAAACAATTCATCAAAAAAAGAATAAATTTTACGAAGAAGGACCACCGGCAGTAGACCTCAACAAACCGCCGGCAGCCTCCTCATCAACATTCAAATCATCCGTCTTCCTCACGGCGGCGTGAATCAGAACCACCACCACTCCAACCAACAGCGCCACCAGAATATTGATAATGGCGTGAGTCAACAGCATAACAACAATCGTGACCAACGACAAAACAATAAGCACCACACGATCGGTAATCATCCGGCCGAAGATCACAAGCGGCTCGTCGCGGAGGAAGTAGAGGAAGAGCCAAATCGCCATCATTACAATGAAAACAATAAGCGAAATCGGGTGCCAGAGGAGACTCAGAAACAGAATCAACAGAACTATCATTGCGTAGTTCATTCGGAAGAATGCTAAATTCGTTTTGACACGAGAGAAGGCGTCGGAGGTGGACGGCAGATTGAAGCAGTGTAAATCGAACATCTCACGCCAAGGGCGGCGAGTGGCAAGGCCATCCTTGATGCTTTCCTTGGCGCGTGAGATGTACTCGAGGTTCGCCGGGTTGCCGGCCCGCGAGGAGGAGGTAGGGATGGTGCCATAGTCAGTCATTTTCTTTCGCCGGCGTCGGCGGTGGAGAACGGAGAAAGTGGAGGAGTAGAGAGAATAAATTATGGTTGCTTGAATATGATATAGGGAATAATTTGTAAATTACCAGTAAGGGAGTAGAGATGGATAGGGGTTTGGATTTTTAAATGGACATTTTTGTTCAGTAGCTTTTAGCTTGGCTTGCTTTTTCTTTTTTAACAAAAAAAAGGACATAAAGATTTGAGCTAAATTAATTACTTAGCAAATTCATTTTTTTTTAAAAAAAATTGATTTATTTAAGATAAAAAATTACGAAACCGAACCGAACATGTTGGTTCTCAATTTAGATACTCGTTCGGGTATTTAACTTAAGAAGAATCGTTCGGTTCGGTTCAGCTCGGGTCCGGTTCGATTATAGAGTTTTGTCCAACTCTAAATTTAATTGTTGGTGGAGCCAAGATTTGCATATTGGGGGCAAAAATATGTTGAGGGACATAATATCAATATAGATAATAAAATCACATGAAACTTTTATGTTACTTAAAAAATGAAATGCAAAATGGTCGAACAATTTAACTGTAAGTCGCGTGTAATTTCAATGTTCAAACCGATGGTTTTGATTCACATAATGATTCGAATTCACTAATTAAAATATGAGTGGTGCTACATGTACCCAGCACACCTTCCAATAGGGGGGTGCCGTGTGTCCATTATGGACACCATTATGACACCCCTAATGTACAAGGGGAATAACCCTTAAAATATATTGAAAATTCAAAATCTCACCTTTTAAGAGTTAACAATCCAAAATCGCTACACATTGAAAAGTTAGAAAATAGTGTCCTAATTTATGCTTAGGTTTTTTCAACTCTTGCTACTTGTATTTTTCTGACAATTTCTTTGACAGATGCTTTGAAGGACTGAGGTGCACAATCCATGTCACCTCCACGTCTGTCAAATTATTTTTACTTATTTTCTAGTTGGTTCCCATTTACCGGAAGAAAATGTGGAAGGATAAATCTTGTTGTACAAAATGGGTTACCTAATTTTTTACATAATCGTCAAGTGGCGGCTCCCTATTGGAGGACGCCTGGTGTCAAATATTATGTAACTCATTTTGTAAGTGTAGCATTATCCAATGTGGAATACAGTGCAACGTGGTGGTCTTGTAAAGTTGCAACTAACCAGCCTGGGATTTGATGGATAAAACGGCCACACAGACAGCGCTGTGGGGACTGCCATTGTTTAAAGACGACGGCAATGCGACAACGAGATTCAACTAATTTTTTTATTACTTTTCCACAAAAATCTTCTTGCTACGTGGCTTCAACGTTGTCTAAATTCAAAGCCAATAGCTAACTGCCAACTGTCAAGGTATGAGCAAGAATTGGCAATTCGTGCAAGAAATCTAATTTTTTACTTTTAAATAAATATTAAAAATTATAACCCAAGAATCACACGCAATCTAGAGCTCAAAAAATCAATTCTGACAACTCACCTGTCCTATTATAGTTTGATTCCATTAAAATGTTGAATAGAATAAAATTGTATAACTTCTCTTTAAGTATTTGTGTCTAGGACAGTCTCGTTCTCTTACGCTGCTTTGCCTTGCCAAAAGGCAAGGCTTTCTGACAATATTTTTTTATTATATAAAATCATGTTTGGTATCGAATGAAATCTAAATCAAAGTTAACAATTAATTTTAATAATATATTTCATGAAATCCATAAATTTTTAACTTTTATCAAAATTTACTAAAAATTTGATTTTAATCTCCACCAAACGGGGGCAAAATCAAAATAAATTTGAATTTCGATACTATACGTAAATTTTAAAAATTCTCCGACGATCGTACGCTAATCAAATTTACAAATTACTTATGTCATTTCGAAATTTATTTCAAAAACTACATTATGGACATATTAAAAACTACATAATATGTCGAGTACGCTGATTCACACGATTAATGACTGATAAAGTATAATCATGGCAAAACATCAATATTGTTAAGAGTAGTGACCCCTTATGTGATATTTTATCTTTGTTTGATGTGGAGCTCGTTTGAATTTAATGAATTTTAATACGATATTAAGACTTGAAGTTATATCTTAAAAGATGAATCTGATTAAATGAGTAAACCAAACTAGTATATATTGTATATTTATTTCATTTTCATTGGTCGTGAAATTTACCTCGACAACCTATTAGAACTTATTTATACAAAACTTAGTTTAGCTTATTTTTGGACTTTCGACTCTTTTTTAATTTTCCCTATTATTCCTTTGATAATGACTGAAAATCAGGTCGATGATTCGATAAGATTTTGCTCTTACGTTCTTCGCTAGGCACTTCTAAAATTTGTCAAATCACTCTCTCAAATTAAATAAGGGAAAGCTAAGTTGTAATAATCTAGTTTTAAAGTTTGGGCCTGAATTCAATACAAGTGGGCCACAGCTCCATGTTGGGCCGAGCTTCCAACCGAGTGCGAATAACCACATAACTTTGGTGTGTTTGAACATTAGATTACATTCTATGTTAATAATAATAATAAAAAAAAAGAAAAAAAAAAGGGACAATACATAAGGTATTTACCATTTCAATTTTAAAAAATAAGCTTTAAACATTCAAAAGCAAGGTGATATATATATATATATTCTAATAAATATTCATCCTAAAATTAAGCATTCAGGTACGACATGTTTTCTTTCCAAACATGATTCTCTATTTTAACTAATTGTGACGATTGAACAAAAGAGAAAAGTTACAAAGAATTTGCTAGAGCAAATAATCTCCATTCCCATCAACGAAGTCCAACTCATTGATAATCGTCGTACTATTGAGGTTGCAATTTTGAAATTATCGGCATAGTAGAGAATTTTTTGAAAGGCAACGGTCACAAACAATGGTGATAATAGAAGTAACGAATTGAGCTTGGTGATTATTTTGAAGTAGGTTTCAAGGGTTTCGAAGTCACAATTGGTGGCAGATAACATTGTATTATTGCTCGATCTTCATATTTTTGTATTCACGAAATAGTGTTGAAGCTCTAATCGTGAGTTGTGATAGAAATTGAAAAAATTCCTTTGTCATGGGTATGTGATTCAATGTGACCCTATTTTATGTTTGTCAGTTGTTTCAATAATTGAGACGTCATAATTTACATCACAGTTGTTTAAAGCTTATTAGTGCATGCACATCTCTATGATCAGAACTCTATCTTTGTGACATGATATGTAAAATACTTAATCCCTTAATGCACGTGACTTGTACACTGTTACCTGTGACCTGTAAACTGCTACCTAGATATTGATCTAAGGGCCTGTGACCAATTCTCTTGTATTTGTGACCTATGGGCATCGATTTGTTACTTATACACTGTGACATGTGAACTTGAAATGTAACCCCATATATAATTGATGTGTAGCATGTAGATATTGATTTGTGACTTATGCACAATGATCTATGACTTATGAATTGATACATGTGACATGTGAACATAAATCAGTGACCTTGACAATTGCACAAAAACTTTTGACATGTGACACATGGCAAGTGCACATTGAACTTTGACAACAGAATTATGACCTGTAATAAGGGACATGTGCCATGTACAAATGAACATGTGATTAGTAGCATTTAACAGATGCTCACAGCGCCTACTACTACGCTTGTTGTGCTGACGCTCATAACGACAATCGACGTCGAGAGAGAAAATAGAGAGGATAGAGAGAGAAGGAGGAAGAAAATGAATTAACTAGGGTTTCAAATGAAATAGGAGGGGGTGGGGACGAGGGTATGGGACAGGTCAATAATTCTCACCTAGTCTTGTCAAGTATTTTTGTCACTTTGTCCCATCACTATACCCAATTAAAGCAGGACAAGGTTGGTTTGATGCGGGCGTGACAGATCCCCTGCCTTATTTATCGTCGCATTTTTTTCTTTTTATTTTTTCTTTATTTCATTTTTTACTTTTATTTTTTGAAGTCTTTAGCTAGTAAATATTATTATTATTTTTTTCGATTTGTTACAAATAATTTATGTTCTCTTTAAAAATGACGATAAATCTTATTTTTGTTTGATAAAAAAATATAAATTTGAAATTAACTTTAAACGAGGCGAGTAGCGAGGTGGGGACTATGACCCCCGCCTCGATAGATGTAATGAGGTGAGGACCCAAGGGCATTGCGTTGAATGAGTTTATTTTCTCATCTCTAAGTATGTAGATTAATTTAATTTTATAATATTTCTTAAAATTAAAAAACTGAATTATTACCTGAAATTTGTACAAAAATTTTAAATTTCATTTTGAAAATTAAAAAATAAGGATGGGGTGTGATTTCCGCAATAAAGTGGAAATAATAAATTAAATGATATTTGTAACTGATAATTGTATATTTACTCTCAATAAAATACACTTGAATTTTGACTCTCTTTATTCTAGTTTTAGAAAGAAATTATTATTTTCTCAGTTGTGTGTGTGTGGGGTTTTTTTTTAATAGGGGTGGCGCAGTGCGGTGTTTGTTGTCCACCAATAATTTGTATGTTGATGTAAAGCATTAATCCAAAGAAGTATGGACATTTACAAAGAGTCAAAATAAAAAAATATTTTCTACAACAATCAATTATATCTTCAAATATATTTATGTACAAAATATGAAATATCATCTTTTTCTTTCATTTTTTCATTTTTTTGGAAGATAGCCAGCGGTGGACCCAGCACCGGCCGGGGGCACGACCACACGTGCTGGGCTCCGCCGGAACAGTTCTAGCCTATGGGAAGAAGATGGAGACCACACCGGCATGCATGGTTTTCTGGACCTGCCCTCTGATTCGTCTTCTTCCTCACACTTTTTTTTTCGGTTTTATTTTGAATTGGGCCGTTGCACTTGAGGCAAAGCCCATTATTATTATTATTATTATTATTATATTTTTTGGTAATTGGGCCATCTGAAAATGGGCGGCCTTTTTTTTTTCTTAATTTTGTAATTGGGTTGGGCCATTTGTTTGGCAACCCAGTCCTTAATTATATATAGGTCTAGCCCAACCTATTTTCCCCCAATTCAATTAAACCAAAATTGCAAACTCAATTCTTCCTGCTGGCGATTCCGATTTTCGCCATTGATTGTCTGTGACTCTGGCCGTCTTCTCCCGTTCGCTACCGCCTGCCAATGAATCGTTACCACCACCGACCGCCAGTCTTGCCTGTGAACGGGTCTAACTTCTTGACTTCCTCACTTTGCAACGTGCCCGTGAGTTTTCTGTTTTCTTTTTTTGTTTTTGTTGTTATTTTCTATTTATGAGTAATGAAGTCGTGATTTATGATAATTTTTAGTATTGTGTCATGTATGATTTATGAATTGGAATTGAGGGAATTTGATTTGGAATTGAAATTGGAATTGTGGGAAATTAAAAATTGGATTTGAAATTGGGGGATTTGGAAAATTGGATTTGGAATTGGATTTATAAATGTTCGCACTTTTCACTTTCAATTAATTGATTTTGATTTGAAATGAGAAATTAGTTGTATGAGATTATAAGAAATTAGTTGTATTGCGTATTTCTTTAGTATTTTGGGTTGTATGCGTTTACATATATATTAAATAATTTTTAATATTATTTAATTAAATATTAATAAACGACATCACTCTTATGATCGTTGATTGTCGACGTTGATCGGTCAACGTCCGCCCGGGTTGAAATTCAATGTTGGGTCCGCCACTGAAGATAGTCATATATTTGTACAAGAAGTTTAAAACCGTAAATAGTTAAAATTCTTCTCAAGAATAATGAAAGAAATTATCTCGAATTCTACGTTAATATTCATATAAAATGTAATTTTTTTTAAAGATCGAGTGCAACGGAAAGGAGTATAGTCAAGAATTAAATACATATAGTGTAGGTGTAACAAATTTAAGCTGATCAAATTTTTATTTTTATTTTTTTAATACAAATACTTCATAGGATCCAACGTTCATTAGTCACTTATTATCTAATATTTTATAATAAACACAATTTATAATTACTTAATTTTAATTTAAGCTTCACCATCGACATAAATACATAAATGAGGATTCACACCTAGCCATGTTGTTTCCTACCACAAAGTACGATTACGACCCCTTTTTTTTTTTTTTTTTTCCTCGAAGCGGATGGTGACCTTTTTTATTTGTATGTGAAGATAAAATCATTACATCTCTAAATTTAAACATCGAATAATTTTATTATCTTTTTTTTTGTGTGTGTCGTTAATACGTAAAATTCTCTGTGTTCTAATTCATTCATAACTCATTAAGCTGGAAGCTTCGTAGTCCGAAAACCGCAAAGTTGAGAGCCATTATGCAAATGCAATTAGAAATTTGTAAAATTCATTCACAATTTTTTCTTACAAAATAATGACAAATTATCCTCTACTACACCTATGATCATATAGTTTTTATATTTCATCATGGCAAGCACATTTGTTCTTTGCAAATCTGATCAAATCTTTGCAGAATTTTGTAACACCGTAAGGTCCCCTTAACTTATATCGATTTCAATTTCTTGTCAATGTCCCACGGGAACTAGAGAAAATTAACAAAACTAGAGAATTTCTACTTCATTTACTTCAATCAACGAGTCACTTCTCTAGGCCGTGCTTCCGAATAAACAAATTTTAGAGTTCAAGGAAAAGTAATTGGATCTTAACTTTCATTTCGCATCTTATTACATACCAGCAATTGCCAAAAAAGAAAGGAAATTTTGGACTTAGATACAATTTTTCTTAAGTCAGATTCTGTTTATATATAAAAACTATAGTGGTGGAATAACATGAACATTGCTGGTATACTTTATTGACAATTAATTTGTTGTTTATTAAAAAATAAAGGATAATGGCCACCACAACTTTCTCATACGTGCAAGTAGCTAAATTTATTTTCTCAGCAAATTATATGTTATTTCATTGCTCAAAATTGATATATTTGTGTTTTTTTTTTCCTTTCTAAATTTACAAAAAAAATTGTTTTGGAACGTTGGACACATAACATCTTTTATAAACTTACCAACAAAACTCCATATTTAAATAAAAAACACGCTGAGAATCCTTTTAGGGTAATTTTTGACCAATGTTTATGTTCCTGAGTTTGCCTTGGTACAATAACAATATTGACATATTCGTTAACTCGTAGGATTTTGCTACTTGTACACCTAGATGCCAACCCGGTGGACAGGCTCCCTAACAAAGGGGGCTCACGATTTTTTTATTAGGTGTGGGCCCTCCTATTTGTAAGGGGGTTGTACACTGCAACCCGGGGGTTGTACACTG
The DNA here is from genome assembly GCA_019097785.1 of Fraxinus excelsior. Classification (NCBI taxonomy): domain Eukaryota; kingdom Viridiplantae; phylum Streptophyta; class Magnoliopsida; order Lamiales; family Oleaceae; genus Fraxinus; species Fraxinus excelsior. The sequence continues at coordinate 30,889,723 of CM032623.1, forward strand.
CAACCCCGGTGTATAAGTAGCAAAATCCTACCTTGTATAGATAAATAAATGATGACCAACTAGCAAATACAAAAGAAAACTTCAGCTTAAAGAAAAAAATTATTGGTTTTCCGTCCAAGACTAAAATTGCATAGCTCCATACGTTTCTTCAAGTTCAATTGCATTTTAAGTTTCCACACGTTTCTTGAAGTACAATATCAGTCTTAACAGCCTTTATATATGTAATAGTTTGATTGTCATCTCTCTCCCTTTCATCTAAAGATTACCAAAGGGCGTTTCAAGATCAATCTATTAATCTTCAATGGAGGAAAAAAAGCACAAGTTCCTCCATGGAACACTCGAAGTCTCCATCTTCCACGCCACAATGTACAAACCCTCAGCCCCCTTAAGGGTACGTGCCATTCAGATTTTTCTTTTCTTTTCATCTTGCAGATAGCACCCATATGTATAGTCTCATCGCCCTTTCGTGGGAACGGATGAAGTCTTAGTGTGGACGATTTAATTAGAAGATATAATATGTTTTATAAAGGCAAATTAGTTTTAGTTTAAGCAGCTCAAATCTAATCTATGAATTTTCTTCGAATTATCATTTTTTACTCTGTTATTACAGTGCATACATTTTAGTGGAAAGTCTGCCTATGTGACTATCAAGATAGATAACAAAAAGGTGGCAAAAACTAGCCGTGAAAGGGACAGAGTTTGGAACCAAACTTTTCAAATCCTCTGTGCTCATCCATCTGATTCAACCATTACAATTACCTTAAAAACAAATCGAACCATCTTAGGAAAAATCGATATTCAGGCAGAAAAACTTCTAAATGAAGTAAGTCTAATCAATGGATTCTTCCCACTCTGCAAGGAAAATGGAAAGCCAAACAAGAAGCTCAAGTTGCAATTCATCTTATGGTTTAAACAAGCAGACTATGAAGCAAGTTGGGGAAAAGTATTGGAAAATGGTGGATATGAGGGGCTGAAAAATGCAGCATTTCCTAAAAGATCAAATTGCAGTGTCTCACTATATCAAGATGCTCATCATCGACCTACATTCCAAACTCCATTTGATCTTCATGATGCGCCTAGAAATTTGTGGGAAGATATATATAAAGCCATTGAGGGTGCAAAGCATTTGATTTATATTGCAGGATGGTCATTTAATCCTAAAATGGCTCTGGTAAGTGTAAAATGAAAACTGTCACCATGATTTTCCCTTGATCCTAAGCCTGACACGGGTTTTTTTTAGGTACGCGATCCACAAACAAATATTCCCCGTGCACGAGGTGTAAAACTTGGTGAATTGTTGAAGCAGAAATCTGAGGAAGGTGTGGCTGTTAGAATTATGCTTTGGGATGACGAAACATCCTTACCGTTCATAAAAAATAAAGGAGTAATGAGAACTAACGATGAAGATACTTTAGCCTATTTCAAGCACAGTAAAGTAGTATGCAAACTCTGTCCTAGGCTACACAATAAATTCCCCACGGTATTCGCACATCATCAGAAAACGATAACTGTGGACACACGTGGAGAGTTGTCTAATAGAGAAATAACGAGCTTTCTTGGCGGGTTAGATCTCTGTGATGGACGATATGATACAGAACAACATTCGTTGTTTCAAACACTTAATATGGAATCCCATTGTTATGATTTTTATCAGACTAGCCTTCCTGGAGCTAGCCTTCATAAAGGAGGGCCAAGAGAGCCATGGCACGATACACATGCCTGTGTCACGGGCCAAGCTGCTTGGGATGTACTTGCAAATTTCGAGCAAAGATGGACAAAGCAATCTGATCCAACTTTTCTTGTTCCAATAAGATCAATTCCGGATTTCTCCAATCAGCCTGATCCTACAACCATTGTCCCTGGGAGGGACTGGAATGTCCAGGTGTTTCGCTCAATTGATCATGCTTCTGCTACCTCTTTACCTAAAAACCTCAAAATTGAGAGAAGCATCCATGAAGCTTACGTGGATGCAATCAGGCGCGCTGAGAGATTTATATACATAGAGAATCAGTATTTCATCGGGGGATGCCATTTTTGGGAGGAAAATAAGCATTGTGGATGTCGGAACTTAATTCCTATTGAGATTGTGCTAAAGGTAGCAAGTAAAATCAGGGCCAAGGAGCGTTTCACAGTGTATGTGATAATACCAATGTGGCCAGAAGGTCCACCTGAGAGTGAATCCGTGCAGGACATATTACATTGGAGTCAAGAAACAATGAAAATGATGTATAGATTGATAGGAGAAGCAATACAAGAAAGTGGTGAACTGGGGCACCCAAGGGATTACTTGAATTTCTTCTGCCTTGCTAATAGAGAACAAGAGGTTAAAGGAGAGTTTGTTCCTCCATACTCTCCTCATCCTGCAACACAATATTGGAATGCTCAAAAACATAGGAGGTTCATGGTGTATGTCCATTCCAAGGTTATGATAGGTATGAAATCATCCTCCAAATTGCAGTGCCAATTGTTGTACCACAGGCATTTTCATTTGTGCCTTGTTTGGTGTGTGTACTAGTAAAAAACGGTACAATGAACAAGATTCTAGTTCATTTTTCCTTCTTAATATTGTTCAGTACATTAGAGGTATGGTACCAAACAAATTCTAGCTTAATTTATCGGAGAAACAGTAAAACTCAATCACTGAAGTCTGCAGATTAAGTATGAATAGTTTCATTCTTTATATTCCTGTTGTATTTTAGCTCTGATGAGTTCTGTGTACTAACCGGCATGTATTTTCTTGCATGATTTTCTAGTGGACGACACCTATCTGCTAATAGGCTCGGCTAATGTGAACCAGAGATCAATGGATGGACAAAGGGACACTGAAATTGCAATCGGATGTTATCAGTCAAGAAATGGAGAAAACTGCATAGATGATGGAGATATTCGTGCATTTCGTATGTCACTGTGGTATGAACATACTGGACGAGCAGACGACATATTCCAGGATCCTCAGAGCATGGAATGCGTGCAAATGATCCGTTCAATTGGAGATCAGATGTGGAGAGTTTATAGTGAAGATGAAATAGTGGATATGAATGGTGTTCATTTAGTCACTTATCCTGTGAATGTAACAGAAAAGGGCTCTGTTGAGGATTTAGTAGGGGGTGATGGCTATTTCCCAGACACAAAAACACCAATAAAGGGGAAAAGATCAAAAGTTTTAGCATCCATATTCACTACATAGGAAAAAAAATCTCTGTCCAGGAGTTCAACCTCGCAGTATTTTCATTGCTGTCTGACTCTTCTGTATACATGGAAGACTAGAACTACAGCTAATTTTTACTTTCGAAAGCCGTGATAAGATAAATGACTTGTATGTATATAGTGATTTCTAGTGACTTTTTTCTGTTATTTCACTGTAAAGCCAAAAATGCAACTAGTACTTATCTTCTATCAGAGAAACAAAAAGTACACTTGTAAAGATTATGATCTGCAATTAACCTATTCTTCCAATTTCTTGTACAGATTCTTTTCTGTAAGGATAAAAAACCATCAAACTCGCCCAACCAATGACGAAGCTGTATACATTGTATGAAGGAAAAGCAACTGACTGAGATCATTCAGTTCAATGGTATGAACACAATACCGAAGTTCTCTTGAACTCTAGAGTTGAGCCAAGAAAGCTCGACCCCAGAGGACAAGAAATCTCCGAAGAAATTTCAAGCGGAAGATGATGGGGTTATCAAGCTTAAAGGCTAGAAATGAAAGTGCTACCTCAACCGAATACTTCTTGCAGTCTATCCAATTCGAAATTTCACTTCAACGCATTATTATCTGATCCATTTATGACATCCGTGGAAGTATTATCATGATAAAACGTATTCAAATTACTTAATTCTCCATTGCGATATTTTCATGTTCTCAACTCGAGGCAATATGCAGCAAAAGTTCAAGGCTTTCCTTGCTATATGTTGGTCCCAAAAACAATTTGTGGTACAATTTGTAAACAAAATAAAGAAACAAAAATAGCAAAATAACAAGAATCAACACCAGATTTTTCAGCCCAAAAGCCCCGAGGTTCGACGACCACTTCTAACGCCTAATCCCCGTTGAGCATTGATAGACCCCCAATCCGGTTCACCTATGCAAGAAAGGGTAAAAGGAATGACACGACCAACATGGAGGGCTGCCAAGACAATTAACCAGTAGCTAGGGGTAAAAGTGTAATAAGATGTAATAGGGAATTCCAATAAATGTGAGGAAAGGTGGGTACGTTTAGGCATTCTTTCCACTGCAAATTCAGTTAGAGGGGAGAGACCGGGCCTCTCCAATAGCCCGGAATTCTGTTACGTTTTCAGCATCCATTATCAATACAATTCCAGTATTTTCTGCTAATTCTTCCATTAAATCCATCTGTTCTGTAGGTATATTTGGAAGTGTGAGTTGGATTCTAACAAATTTGGTATCAGAGCCGATACGATTTTGGAACTATGACTCTCGCAGAACGAGTTGGGGGGTGGAAATCAGGTTCGACGCGTTACAGGAGGAAGTAGGGGTGATGAAATCTGATCTCCAGAGAGACATGGCAGGGTTACATGATAAGTTCGATTTAGTAATGAAAAAGTTGGAGGGGCAAGAGTGTGACAGAAATGGGAAGGGGCATACGTCCAGTTCTATGGATCCAGCCATGAGTTCTGATGCTCCGATTAAGACCCAAGAAATCGGTGGTGTGGTGGGCGAGCGGGTTACGCCGTGAGGAAACTGGGAAATGGGAGAGCCGCAGTCGTCGTCTGGAAATGCCGGTGTTCAACGGAGAGGATCCAGATGGGTGGGTTTTTAGAGCAGAGAGATATTTTAACATGAACCAGTTTACGAATTGGGAGAAGATGGAAGCTGCTGGAATCTGTTTTGAGGGTGAAGCACTTGCCTGGTTTCTCTGGGAAAATGGTAGACAGGCCCTTACGAATTGGGAGGATCTAAAAATACTAGTGCTAGCTAGGTTCCGTCCTTCGCAAGAGGGTACCATCTTAGAGAAGTTCTTGGCGTTGAAGCAGGAAGGGACGGTTAAGGAGTACCGCCGGAAATTTGAGATGATCGCCGCTCCTCTGCCAGAGATTCCAGAAACCGTATTAGAAGGGAACTTCATAAATGGGCTGAGTCCAATGATACGGGCGGAGGTTAGGATGCTCCATCCTCAGGGATTGGGCCAAATTATGGAGGTGGCCCAACGGGTCGAAGACCGTAATGAGTCGGTAAAGAGGGCCCAATTGTGGACTAGCCCATTTCGTAACAGAAGCCCAACTTATAATCAATTGAGCAGCCCATCCAACACGATTTTTTCCCCCAAATCAGCACACGTAACTCCTCAAGGACAACCACAGGCCCTTACGGTCCCTCCCAAATCCATGGCAGTCGCGATCCAACGGCCGGTGACGGCGCTGAAGACGGGAAATTCCTTCAAGCGCCTGACCGACGCTGAACTCCAGCTGAAGAGGGCGAAGGGTCTCTGTTATAAATGCGACGAAAGGTACCATCCGGGCCATCAGTGCAAAAATCGCGAGCTACAGGTGTTGGTGGTGCAGGAGGAAGGTAGCGATGGGATGGAGGAAGGTTGTGAGGACGATGAGGAGGACAAGGTGGGCGATATGGTGGAATTATCAATTAAATCCGTCGTGGGGCTGACGGCACCAAAGACCATGAAGTTAGAGGGAACCATTTCGGGGAAGAAGGTGTTAGTCTTAATTGATTGTGGGGCTACCCACAACTTCATCTCCAGTGAGGTGGTCGAACAATTAGCTATACCAGTGACGGGGTCAGCGAGCTATGGGGTCCTCATGGGGAATGGATTGGCAGTGAAGGGGGGAGGAGTATGTAAGGGGGTTGTGGTCTCCTTGCAAGATATTGTGGTTGTTGAAGATTTCCTACCTATGAAATTGGGGTGTACCGACATTATTCTTGGGATGAAATGGCTGGAATCGTTAGGCAAAACGCAGGTGAATTGGGGAACACTAACGATGCGATTTAAGGTGGGAGGGGAGCCTATTAGGCTGCAAGGCGACCCCAGTTTAGATAAAACCCAAGTTTCCTTGAAGTCAATGGTTAAGTCCTTTAAGGAGGGGGAGCAGGGCATTTTGCTGGAGTTGGGAAGCCTGGGAGTTGGGACAGAGGTTACCATGACCGAGGTTCCCAGTATTTTTGAAGAATTGCTACAGCACCACCGCAAGGTCTTCGAATGGCCCAGTGAACTTCCTCCCCAACGATCTCGGGATCATTCCATCACTTTACAACCTGGGGCAGCACCGGTAAACGTGCGACCATATCGTTACCCGTATGTACAGAAGAATGAAATTGAGAAGCTGGTCAGTGACATGCTGAGTGCGGGGATCATACAACCCAGTTTCAGTCTATTTTCCAGCCCCGTCTTACTGGTAAAGAAAAAAGATGGGAGCTGGAGGTTCTGTGTAGATTATCGGTCGTTAAACAGGGTTACGGTGCCTGACCGTTTCCCAATCCCGGTGATCGATGAGTTGCTAGATGAGCTGAATGGGGCAAGGGTATTTTCCAAGCTGGACTTGAAATCCGGTTACCACCAGATCAGGGTTCGACCAGAGGACATCCCCAAGACTGCTTTCCGGACTCACGAGGGTCACTATGAATTCTTGGTCATGCCGTTTGGGTTAACGAATGCACCAGCGACCTTCCAGTATTTGATGAACGAGGTGTTCAAACCTTATTTGCGGAAGTTCGTGCTTGTTTTTTTTGATGACATCTTGGTATATAGTAGGTCAGTGGACGAACACTTGCAACACTTGGGCTTGGTTTTGGAAACTTTACAGGACCACCAGCTTTACGCCAACAAAAAGAAATGTATGTTCGGTCAGAAGGAAATTGAATACTTGGGCCATGTAATCTCTGACAGGGGTGTGGCTGCCGATGGGTCCAAAATTGAAGCCATGGTCAGTTGGCCGAGTCCACGCAATATCAAGGAATTACGGGGGTTCTTGGGCCTCACGGGCTATTACCGGTGTTTCGTGAATGGATATGCCAAGGTTGCGTGGCCCCTGACTGAACTACTTAAGAGGGATCGTTTTCATTGGGATGAGGAAACAGAGGAAGCCTTCCAGAACCTCAAATCAGCCATGATCAATGTTCCCGTGCTGGCTTTACCGGATTTCTCACAGGGCTTCGTGGTAGAGATGATGCTTCCGGTCAGGGTCTTGGGGCGGTATTGATGCAGAACAACCACCCTATTGCATATTTCAGTAAAGTGTTACCACAGACATCCAGACAGAAATCGGTTTATGAAAGGGAGTTAATGGCTATAGTGTTCGCTGTCCAAAAGTGGCGACATTACCTCGTGGGTCGGCATTTTGTGGTTAGGACGGATCAGCGAAGTCTCAAGTTCTTACTGGAGCAACACCTGGTTAGTGAAGATCATCAGAGATGGTTGACTAAACTTATGGGGTTTCAGTTCGACATACAATACAGGCCGGGATTAGAGAACAAGGCTGCGGATGCTCTTTCACGAATTCAACCTGCCTTAAATCTCCTAGTGATATCCACTCCTAAGGTCCTTCAGCTGGAGGAAATCAGGAAGGCAGTTGCAGCGGATGACTCCTTGGGAAAGCTTATGACTGACCTACAAAAGGGGAATAACGTACACACTAGGTATGAGCTGATTGAGGGAGTTCTGTGTTACCATGGGAGGATCGTTTTGCCCCGTCAGTCTCCTTTCGTCTCTCTCATGTTACAGGAATGTCATGACACCAAGGTGGGGGGTCACTCGGGGTTTCTTAAGACATACAAGCGAATCTCGAGAGAAGTCTATTGGCAGGGAATGAAGAAAATGGTGAAGGATTATGTGACAAGGTGTGGGGTGTGTCAGGAGAACAAGTATATCACTCTATCACCTGGGGGACTCTTACAGCCTTTGTCGATTCCAGAGTTAATTTGGGATGATATTTCGATGGACTTCATTGAAGGGCTTCCTCGTTCGGGGGTGCGTTGATACTATTTTGGTCGTCGTGGACCGTTTGAGTAAGTATGGGCATTTCATAGGGTTGAAACACCCTTTCACTGCCCCCAACGTTGCTGACATATTCATACGCGAGGTAGTTCGCCTGCATGGTATTCCCCGCTCTATTGTGTCTGACAAAGATAGGATTTTTATGAGTACATTTTGGACTGCCCTGTTCAAAGCACAGGGAACTACACTCAAGTACAGCACCGCCTACCATCCACAGACAGATGGACAGACAGAGGTCCTGAATCGTTGCCTGGAGAAGTATTTAAGGTGTTTTGCTTCAAGTAGACCTAAGATATGGAGCCAATTCTTACCCTGGGCAGAATTTTGGTATAATACGTCTTTCCACAGGCGACCAAACAGACTCCTTTTCAGATTGTCTATGGCCGTGATCCTCCCCAGATTTTGGCATTTGACAGAGGAATGACAGCTAGCTCGACGGTGGAACAACTGCTCTTTGATCGCGATGCCGCCTTACTGGAGTTAAAAACACAGCTCCTTAAGGCTCAATCTTCTATGAAAGAGGCAGCCGATAAGCATCGCCGTGACATTCAATTCGCTGTGGGCGAATTGGTTTATCTCAAAATCAGGCCTTATCGACAGAAGTCTCTGGCGAAACGTCTTTCCGAAAAGCTTTCCCCACGGTATTATGGCCCGTTTGAGGTGGAATCAAGGGTCGGCCAGGTAGCATACAAGCTGAAGCTACCTCCTGCTGCAGCTATTCACCCTGTTTTCCACGTTTCGCAGCTCCGGAAGGCCATCGGCAACTCCCAGCCAGTTACTGAACTTCCTCCCCAGCTAGCTGCTACTGGGGAGTTCATTTTGGAACCAGAAACCGTATTAGGAGTTCGTCCTCATCCTTCGAGCACAACGACAGGTCCTGAGATCTTAATCAAGTGGAAGAACCTACCAGAATTTGAGTCGACCTGGGAGGGCTTTGAAACAATCCAAGGGCAGTTTCCTAGCTTTCACCTTGAGGACAAGGTGGATTTCGGGGCGGCGAGTAATGATAGACCCCCAATCCGGTTCACCTATGCAAGAAAGGGTAAAAGGAATGACACGACCAACATGGAGGGCTGCCAAGACAATTAACCAGTAGCTAGGGGTAAAAGTGTAATAAGATGTAATAGGGAATTCCAATAAATGTGAGGAAAGGTGGGTACGTTTAGGCATTCTTTCCACTGCAAATTCAGTTAGAGGGGAGAGACCGGGCCTCTCCAATAGCCCGGAATTCTGTTACGTTTTCAGCATCCATTATCAATACAATTCCAGTATTTTCTGCTAATTCTTCCATTAAATCCATCTGTTCTGTAGGTATATTTGGAAGTGTGAGTTGGATTCTAACAAGCATCCATTAGGATTAAGCTCAAATCCACTAGAATCGTCCAAAAATAGGCAAGAAACGAGTTACAGTAAGTGACTACAAAATAGCAGAAAATCTCTCAATACTTCAACAACATTCATGAACTCACACAAGAGTTCATCAATATACTCTCTTTATCTCACAAATCATTTACACAAGAAAGATTAGAGAACAATTACAGAGAGAATAAAGAAAAAGAAGCTGTTGAGCACACACAAAAGAGATAAATGAAAAGTCTACAAAACTAAAATGAAAACTCTCTCTGATTATTGCAAAGAAGCCCTTGAAGTTCTATATATCTCACTATTCTAGATTCTCCTATAGGTGGATTCGGATATAGGCCAATAGTAGAGACTTGGGCCAGAGAAAACAAAACAAGATTTTGGCCTCCATCAAAATCAGCAAATCATTTTCAACAATCTCCACCTTTTGCTGCATTTTGAGACGATACTTTGTGGATTTAAACTTAGACCAAAACTTCATTTGCTCTTTATTACATGTACAAAAACAGAAAAAATTAGTTTTCTTCAAGATTCAATAATCTTAAGGAATCTAAGAACTTATTTATAGGTATTACCTTGGTTCCTGCATGTGCAGGGTTTACCTGTGTTGGTATTTTAACCAACTTGATATCACCCCTATCAATTATATCTCTAATAAAATGAAATTTAACATCTATATGCTTGAATCTATCATGAAAAACTGGGTTTTTGCTTAAAAATATTGCATTTTGATTATCAGAACATAGCTCCACCTGATTTTTTTACAAATCCTAGTTCTCCTAATAAACCTTTCAGTCATAAACCTTCCTTCACAGCCTCAGTGACTGCAATGTATTCAGCCTCAGTTGAAGACAGTGCAACTACTTTTTGTAATTATGATTTCCAGCTAATGCATGTATCATTCATAACTTAAAAATATGCAGTTGTGGACTTTCTATTATTTGGATTTCCAGTATAGTCTAAGTCTACTTATCCTTTTAGTTTAAGTCTATTTTTATCAATTTTGAATATTAAACCCAAATGACTTGTTCCTTTTAGATATTTAATCAAATTTTTCATGCATTGCCAATGTAATTCATCAGGATTACTCATAAATCTGCTTAGCATACTCACAACATAAGCAATATCAGGTCTAAAGCATACCATCACATACATTACAAATCCAACAACATTAGAATATGACACATTCACCATTCTTTTAAGTTCATTTTCAGATTTAGGTGATTGATCAACAGATAGTTTCATATTACCAGACAAAGGCAGGCTAACAGGCTTAGCATCATGAAGAGAAAATATTTTAACTACCTTTTCAACATAAGACTTTTGTGTTATAAACAACTTTCCATTTATTCTATCCCTTTTAATTTCCATGCCCAATATTTTCTTGGCTGGTCCTAAATCTTTCATATCAAATTCAAATTTCAACTTCTCTTTAATCATGTTAAGAGTAACATAATTATGGCCAGCAAGGAGCATATAATCAACATACAAGAACAGATAAAATGATTCAAATTCTCCATCTCTCTTAAAGTAAAAACATGGATCGTAATCAGATTTCTTAAAGTCTAACCCTTGTATAAAAGAGTCAAATCTTTTATACCACTACATAGGGGCCTGCTTTAGGTCATACAAAGATTTTTTTTCAAGAGACACACAGAGTTCCCTTTATCTTTAACCTCAAACCATCTTGGTTGAGTCATGTATATGGTTTCATCTAAAAAAACCATATAAGAAGTCAGTCTTCACATCAAGTTGTTCTAACTCTAAGTCAAATTGTGTCACAATAACAAGTAAAATCCTAATAGAGGTGCATTTGACAATAGATGAAAAAATATCAATGTAGTCAATCTCTTCCCTTTGTGTAAATCTTGTTAACCCAAGAATAACTAACCAAGAGGGGGGTGAATTGGTTTTTGAAACTTTTTGGTACTTAGTCTCAAAATTATTCAATACACAAGATATAAATGCAAAGTGTAATATAACAAGTAAATATGCAAGTACGATATCTTAATTCAAGTATGGATATAACACAATATAAATGGCAATGTAAAGTAAAGTGCGATAAGTAAAGATAACAAGCCAATTTAATGGGGTTCGATACACAATGTGTTCTACGTCCCCGTTACCAAGCTCTTCGTTACGAGCAAGGTCAAATGCACTATAATGGTAACTTACAACAAGGAGTACCAATCCTTAAGTGACTTACAACAATGAGCACTTATCCTTAGGTGACTTACAACAAGGAGCACCTACCCTTAAGTGACTTACAACAATGAGCACTTATCCTTAGGTGACTTACAACAAGGAGCACATATCCTTACAATCGAGTTTTCACAAGACTCTCGAAATCGTCAAGTATAAGTGATAGTTTTACAATTGAAGAAACTCTCTTAACCAATGATATAATCAAGTTAAGTATTTGAGAGTTATGATAACACTTCAATAAATAGCAAATAGTAAAGCTCAAGTGTTAATGTTGTAAACTTTGATGAATGATGGATGATAAAATAGTTTGTATCTTTGTATCAAAGTTTCCAACCAATGATCTCTCTTAACAAATAATACAAGTTAAGTATGAAGAGAGATTTTACACTTTAATAAAAGTGTTGGCAAATAAAACTTCTACAAAAAATGAAGAATAGATGAGATTGTGAGAAGTTCTTTGCAAAATAGAATTCTTGATAAAATGGATAAAAATTAATTTTGATCAATCAAGGAATTCTTTGTATCAAAGTTTCCAAACCAATTATCTCTCTTAACAAATAATACAAGTTAAATATGAAGAGAGATTTACACTTAAATCAAAGTGTTGACAAAGAAAACTTTAATCAAGAATGAAGAATAGATGAGGTTTTATGAAAAATCCTTTGCTAAGAGAGACTTCTTGATAAGATGAAAGAGATAAATTAAATCGATCAAGAAGCTCTTTTGAAATGAATGATATAGACTTTAAACTCAGGTAAATTCAATGATATATCAATAAATAAGCTCTCAAAAATATCTTGTAAGTTGGTTGGATTGAATGGAAAAGAGTTTGATATTTATAGAGCAAAAATAGACACTCTCGGCTAAGTTCGGTTGAGCAAGTTCGGTCGACCGAAATGTTCGGTTGATCAAAATATAGCCGTTGCAAATCAGACCGTTATAATTTCGAAACGGTGACTTTCGGTCGACCAAACGTTTCAGACAGGTCGAACAATGTTCAGTATTTTGATCATACCTTTCTCTCCCGATGTCCGATTAAGGTGATTCAAAATGTATTAGAAATTTAACTCAAAGGGCTACAACTTTCATTCAGAAATAATCTTCAAATTAGATCATCTTCCATGTCAAAAATCTGTCCCAATATGATATTGAAAATCGGAGTATAACTTTTTGATTGAAAGTTGAAGTGTGATCTTTTGAGGGACGTTTGAAAATGATTTTTCAAGGTTTTTGATATATTAGAAATGTTCATTTTTCCAAGATCATTTTCATGCCAAAACAATTTATGCAAGTGATGAATTTATGAGAAATACTTGAGCTTTATGCACTTGCTAAAGATTGACGAGTTATACCTTTATATATATAAATGATGTTCGATAAATAACTCTATCTTCAATGTTCTTGATCTCTTCGATCATTTCTTTGACTTGTATCTCGAATGATTTGTCTTGAATGCTCGTTTAACCTTCACTTATACTTCATTTGAGTGTGAATAATAATCTTTATAACTTTGAAGGCTTAAACACTCAATTCAATTTGTTAGTAAACAAGATGAGCTTGTTTGTTATAATCAAAACATTAAGGTCATGATCAACCATAGGTCAACAAATCTTTTTGCTACAAGCCTGGCCATATATCTTCTATTTATCTTATCATTTCCCTCTTTGATCTTGTATACCTATTTACAATCAATCATTTTGCATTGTATGGGTTTTTCAACTAAAATCCAGGTCTGATTTTTATATAGAGAGCTCATTTCATCTTCCATTGCATCAATCCACTTAGGGGATTCTTTGCAAGAGACAGCTTCTTCATAAGAAGTTGGTTATGTATCAAATAGATCAGGTTCAGATTGATCAGTCACAAAATCAGCGTACTGATACCTAGAAGGATGCCTTATTTCCTTCATTTCTCTATCCCTAGCAAGCCGATAGTCCTGCATGTCATTTGCAGGCTCCAGTTGCTGGTCATATTCTATAATTTCAACATCAGAGGTATTTTGAGGTTACATTTCATGTGGCTCCACCTCAAATTGAATCTGATCATTTTCAACCTCTCTATTTCGATTTATCTCAGTGATAACAAAGTCATCTTTTCCTATCTTTTCACCAGATTTGTCACTAAGACAAGGAAAAACATCTTCACTAAAGATCACAGATCTACTTGTAATTACTTTATAACCTCTCATTACCCTTCAATGATCTAGGGTCCAATTTTGAATCTATATGATGTGCATATGCCGCACATCCAAATGTTCTAAGGTAGGAGTAGTCTGGTAATGTGCCGACCATATTTGTTCAGGAATTCTATTGTTTAGAAAGCTGGAAGGGCACATATTTATGAGATAACAAGCTATTTTTACAGCATCTCCCCAAAAGATTTTCGGAAGACCAGAACTAATTAACATGCATCTAATCCTCTCAAGAATGGTTCTATTTAATCTCTCAGCAACTCCATTTTGTTGAGGAGTATAACTGACCATTTTACCTTGTTTAGAACAATATTGATCAAAATCTGAATTGCAGAATTCAAGCTTATTGTCAGTTCTTAAAAATTTTATCTTCTTATTAGTCTGATTTTTAATTAATAAATTCCATTCTTTGAAAGTTGAAAACGTATCAGATTTACATTTTAATAAGAAAATCCAAGTTTTTCGTGAAAAATCATTAGTAATGAGAAGATAATATCTGAAACCAGATACAGTTGGTACATGGGCAGGTCCTCATAAATCAGAATGTATGTATTCAAGGATATCTTGGGATTTATGCAGCCCTTCCTTAAAAGGCAGTCTAGCCTGTTTTCCTATAATGCAGTGTTCACAGAAAGTTAGTTTTTGAACACTACCCTTTCCAAATACTCATTGACTTGACAAAGTTTTTAGGCCTTTTTCACTCAAGTGGCCAAGCCTCTTATGCCATAATTCTGATTTATCGGGATGTGTGACAAAATTCGCAGAATTATTAGGTGAAGTGATTTCAGCCCCTATAACATAAATTCCATTAAATTTTGGTGAACTGACAATAAGTTCTTGATTTCTGATTATATTAGTAGAATCATTCTTAATCTCAATTTAATATCTCTCATCATCAAGAACTCCTAGGGATATGAGGTTTCTTTTTAGGGCTGGAACATATCTAGTATATTTCAATAATAGATGATGACCATTTTTGAATTTCAGCAACACATTGCCAATTCCTTTAACTTGACACACCTCATCAATCCCAAGTTTAACCGATCCTTCATTAAGGTCAAAATAGTCGGATATACAATTGATATTGGGTGTCATATAGAAGGAACAACCTGAGTCTAAGACCCAGTCATGTTCAGTACTTTCAGATAGAGACATATATGCAATCCCAATATTCACCCCTACCTCTTTATAGTTGGAAGTGGTAGCAAGAGAAGCATTTTCAGACTAGACCCACTCTTTTGGTCATTGGCCTTTTTAAAAGCAATCTTTAATAAAGTGCTCGGTTCTACCACAGCAGAAACATTTCTTGTTATTATCATTTCCTTTATTGGGTTTCTTGTCCTTTACTTTGGTATTATTTCATTTTCTTTTGACAAATTTTTTATCCTTGATGAAATTGGAATGATTGAAATTACTCACACCCTTAATATAGGATTTCTGATTTCTTCCCATACCCTCAACATGGAACACCTCTTTGTGTTCAGATTTCAATCCCATTTCTCTGGTCATGAGAGAACTATGAATTATTTAAACAGTAACATTACTCCTACCATACTCTAGAACATTTTTTATATCTTTATATTTATCTCCTAGAGCATTAAGTAGACCAACTACCTTCTGCTCATCATAGATCTTCTCCCCACAGTTTGTTAAGTCTTGCGTGATCCTATTGAATCTATCCATATTTTCTTCTATATCAAGACTTCGATCAAACTTAAAACTAAAGAAGAGTCTCCAAAGAAAGCATGTATTTGGTAGGGACTTGTTGAGGTACTGTTTTTCTAAGGCAGACCAAAGTTCTACATCAGTCTTGGTTTCTCCTACTTTTCTAATCACATAATCGATAAGTGCAGAAACATAGTGCTCCTAGCCAATTCGTCTTGTTCAGTTTTTCTATCTACAGATAGTGTTTCTAGCCAAGATTCATCAATTGCCTTGGCACACTTTAACTGCAGCATAAGAACCTTAATTTTCTAGCGCCAGAGACTAAAGCCTTATTTGCCATCCCAAATTTGAACATCTACCTTAGAAGTCATGGTGTGTGGTAGTGTGATCAATGTACATATATGATACATCCAAAGATATATCACAGTAAGCAGTATCAGATATTCCGATTTTACATATACAATTATTTATATACATGGATAATTCACTGATCAATCAATAGAACTAGAATTACAATATAGTTAAGCTTACGCACAGTAAGCTACATGGGTTAGAAGAATATGTACCTCCAGCGAAGAACAATTTCAAAAAAAAAAAACAGCAATATCAACCCCTGAATCAGATCAATTTCAAGTATCAGTATAGATCAATAATATAAACTGCAATTCAATAACATGATTAAAGAAATCTTGATATTTCCTTAAAAATTGCACAACAGCAGAAAACAAGTGTTTAAAAAAAATCTTTGAAGAACGAGTTTCTTGAATCGAAACCCTAGTCCCCTCAGATTCTAGGGTTTTCTCAGGGACCCCTAGACAAATGTGGATTTAGGAGAGATTCAGATAAACCCCTAATTTGAAAAAAACGTTTATACCAAAATCTTTGAAAGTTTTTCAGTTATATACTGTGATATTTGACAACAATAGATGCTCGCATTTGAGATAAGTAATTTCAGAAACTGAATATGCGAGGCTCGGTATGACTCGATGTAAACTCGGTGTGACTCAGTGTGAACTTGGTGCGACTCAGTGTGAGAACAACAGATCAAAATGAGTCTTTTGTAACAAAACTTTTTCAAGATCGACAAATCATTATAAGATCATTTAAGAAACCGGTCAAAAACAGATTCTGAAGAATGAACTTTGATCCCCGTTTTCAACCAGATTTCCAAACTAAGAAGTCTCTGTTCTTTTTATCAATATACCAATAGGAATTTGAGTCATACTCTAACAATTTCTACCTTGACACAAATTTTAATGTAAGAAATTATTTTTCACTCTTCCAGTTATTCTCTATCTCTTCCACCATGCCCTTGCAGGGCATACTCAACAATTGTGAACTAAATCCAAGTCATGTTTACCAACATAACTACCTTGCGTGCTAACGTTGCTTGAATCACCTCGTTCACTTCCAGCTCCAGTTGAGTCACCAAAACTTCTCAAATCACCACGACCTCTACTCGAGTTGTCAAACTTGCTCGAATAACCATGATCAACAAGATTACAACTAGCTCTACCTAAGATACTAGAAGATTCCCCAATATCATCGGTCAAATCACCATGAGCAACCCAATTACTTGAGGCCGAGTGGTCAGTGTAAACAATCACCTTTGATTCAATGAAGTAAGACAAATACCATCGCGAGCATCTCTTTTTCGGTATTAGCATAGTTCAATGGAGTATCAGTCAAGGTCCTGCTAACATAGTAGATAACATGCAAGATTTTATCTCTTTTTTGCCCCAAAATCGCTCCACCGGCATAATCGCTTGCATTGCACATAAGCTCAAATAGAAGATTCCAATCTGGAGCTATAATGATAAGAGCAGTGATGAGTTTCTCTTTAAGAGTTTTAAAAGTATGAAGACACTCTTGAGAGAAATCAAAAGTAATATTCTTCTCAAGTAAAGAACAAAGTGAATTTGCAATCTTTGAGAAGTTCTTGATAAATATCTTATAAAATCCGGCATGTCCAAAAAAAATCCTTATCCCTTTTATCGAAGTTGGTGGAGGTAATTTCTCGATGATTTGAATTTTTATCTTGTCAACCTCTATCCCTTTGCGTGAAATTCGGTGGCCAAGAACTATGTCTTCTTAGACCATGAAGTGGCATTTTTCCTAGTTAAGTACTAAGTTGGTCTCCTCGCATCTTATTAATACCATCTCCAAATTCCTCAAGCATCCATCAAACGAGGCCCAAACTCCGAGAAATCATCCATAAAAACTTCAATACATTTCTCCACCATGTCGGAAAAGATAGCCATCATGCACCTTTGAAAAGTGGTGGGTGCATTGCAAAGACCAAAATGCATCCTTCTATATGGAAATATACCATATGGGCAAGTGAAAGTAGTATTCTCTTGATCTTTCATGGCTATAGGAATTTGATTATAGCCCGAATACCAATCGAAAAAGCAATGGTGAGAATGCCTTGCCAATCATTCAAGCATTTGATCAATGAAAGGAAAAAGGGAAATAGTCATTTCTAGTAGTATTATTGAGCTTGCGGTAATCAATGCATACTCTCCAACCGGTTACAGGTCTTGTAGGTATAAGTTCGTCGTTCTCATTTTCCACTATCGTGACACCTCTTTTTTTGGTACTACTTGAACGTGGTTCACCCATACACTATCTGAAACCAGATAAATAACGCCCACATCAAGCCACTTTACCACCTCAGCCCTCACCACTTCTTTCGTGTTTGGATTCAACCTCCTTTGATGCTCCACCGATGGTTTAAAATCACCCTCTATAAGAATTTTTGCATGCACAATGAAGTGTTATTTCCTCAAATATCTGCAATAGTCAAACTGATGGCCTCATTGGGTTCCCTCAACACCCAAGTAACTTCTCTTCCTCCAACTCACTTAAGGAATTGGAAATGATAACTGGAAGTGGAGATGCATCTCCCAAATAGGCATACCTCAAATGAGATGGAAGATGTTTTAATTCAAGTGTAGGTGCTTGTTGAAGAGATGGTAATGGTGGTGAAGAGTTCTTTTTCAAATTCTCAAAGTATGGTGGTTTCTTGTACGAGCAAGACGGTGTAGCCCCCAAATAATGTGCCATGTGCTCAACTTCAGGATCCCCATCCTTGGTAGTTGAAGAATGTGCAAGACATGTTTCAAGAGAATCCTTAAAAATCCCATAAAGAGAATCGGCCCCACCACATGATGAACAACATCCACTCGAAGGCATGAATCAGATTCCGATGGGTACTTGATGGCCGTCAAGATATTAAATGTAACTTGTTCGTCTTGAACCCTTAAGATGAGTTACCCCTTTTGCATGTCAACTAAAGCTCGATCGGTAACAAAAAATGGCCGTCCCAAGATAATAAGGATGTCATGATCCTCATCCATTTTAGGAATTATAAAATTGACCGGAAAGATGAACTTGTCTACTTTGACTATGACGTCCTCAATGACACCCCTTGGATACTTGATAGATCTATCATCCAATTGTAAGGACACGGTGGTTGCCTTAACCTCTCCTAAGCCCAATTTTTTGAAAATTGACAAAGGCATCAAATTAATGATAGCACTAAGATCACATAAAGCTTTACTAGAGTTTAAATCACCAATAGTGCACGGAATAGTAAAACTCTCTGGATCTTTAATTTTTGGAGGCAATTTGTTTTGTAAAATAGAACTTCACTCCTCCGTTAGCATCACTGTCTCATGATCTTCAAGTTTTATTTTGTTGGAAAGAATGTCATTCATGAACTTGGCATAACTTGGCATTTGAGCCAAGGTATCGGCAAATGGGATGTTGATGTGTAGATTCTTGAACACTTCTAAAAATTTGCCGAATTGAGCATCGAGCTTATACTTTTGAAGTCTCTGTGGAAAGGGAATAGGAAGTATATACGCCTTTACTAGTGTTGGAGCTTTTGATGTTGATGGCTTCGGTTCACTTTAGTTGGCTACTTCAACACTAATACTAGGCTCTTGAACAAGTACATCTTCTTCCATGGGTGCTTTGTCGGATTGAGCCATTGCTCTTGTTACCATAATTTTGGGTAATTGCACCCAACTTCTAGTGGTAATAGCTTGGACATTCTCTCTTGGATTCATTTCGGTATTGTTAGGCAATGCTCCTTATTGCCTTTCGGAGAGAAGCTTTGCTATTTGGCCGACTTGACGTTCCAAATCTTTCATAGAGGCATCATCGTGTTCTTGATATTGCAATTGATGGTTCGCCAACTTAGCAATAGCCTCTTACCATCCTTCTTTCTTCTCTTGTGGCCTCGGGTTTAGCACATTTTGATTGTTTCTATAAGAGAAGTTTGGATGATTTTACCAACCGGTGTTATAATTTTGAGAGTAAGGATTACACCCTTGGCGTTGGAGGTTTTGAGCATATGCCACTTGCTCGGTGGATGCCAAACTACTCAATGGACAACTCAGACTTGGGTGACTTGCTCCACAAATACCACAAATAGGCAGAGATTGTATCATATGGGCGGAATGAGAGCTAGGGATAGATGTAGAAAGTCCTTCTTCTTTGCCAGGGAGTCAATCTTTGCTAAACCCATTGAAAATCTTTCACCATTTCGAACTTCACCAACTCCTATTTGTGAACCCCTATCTGGAAACATAGCACTTTGCTCACTCATGACCTTGAATAGATCATATGCTTC
Source organism: Fraxinus excelsior (assembly GCA_019097785.1). Classification (NCBI taxonomy): domain Eukaryota; kingdom Viridiplantae; phylum Streptophyta; class Magnoliopsida; order Lamiales; family Oleaceae; genus Fraxinus; species Fraxinus excelsior. The sequence continues at coordinate 30,909,754 of CM032623.1, forward strand.
CCGAATACTTTTTTTTCTTAATTGAGCCATTAGAAGATGAATCTACATTTGAACAACAAGAAGGAGTCGACCTGGCATAAAAATATTTTACTTGTTGCCCCATTGTGATTCCAAGATTTTGACATGTCTGGAGCATATCTTTAAACCTCTCACAAGCCTCGTGAAAGATCTCCCATTCTAATTGTTGAAAGATGGTTATGTCATGCTTGAGTTTGGCTACTCATGCGGGTGGGAAGAATTTGGTTGTAAATTTTTAAACAAATTCCGCCCAACTATTTATGCTCCCGGGTGGTAAAGTTTCAATCCACTCTCTTGCCTTATCTTTCAGTATATGGACAAATAATCTCATTCAGATCACCTCCACACTCACACCTTCACATTTAAAATTACCAACATTCTCCACAAATTGTGCAACATGAGATTGTGGGTCCTCATCGATCCTTCCATAAAATGGAATGGTATTAGAAAACAAACTGATGATATCCGGTCGAAGTTGAAAGTTTGGATGTCCATATGAAGGGTAGACAATACTTGATTCATTCTCTACCACATGTGGGTTCATGAAATCCCCAAATAGCATATCTTCCTCATTTACAACATGCTCTTATGCTCTACCTGCTTGGTTACCAAAACTCGGTGGAATGCCACCTCATAGAGTATTTTCTGGTTGAGCATTAGGTTCCATATTTTCTTCTTGTTGGGTCATCTCAATTAATTGTTGCCTTCTTAATTCCCTTTGTTCCCGTTGCCTTCTTCGAAAAGTCCTTTCAATAGCCGGATCAAATTCGAAAAGATCAAAACTTTTCAAACGAAGCTACTGAGGAAATAAAAATTAAGAAGTCGATTTCACTATAAATATATAAATATATACAAAAGAATAAAGACTAAAATTTGTGAAAATTAGAATAAACTAATGAGGTAAATAAATTAAAACACTAACTGGAAATGATGCCAAAAACTTGTTCGCTAAAATTATATATCGGGTGCGTTTAAGTAATAAAGTGGACTTGTGAGTCCGAATATCAATCCCTCAATAGGTATTTTTTTAATTACACAATTGTTAACTCAATTTTAACAATTGAAAGCACACAATTTGATTTTATATGTGAAACGAAAAAGAAAATGAATTTGAAGATCAATTAAAATAACAATTATGAAAGAAAAGAAAATTTAGATTATAAATGAGTTGTGATTTATGATGTCACTTAATCGTCATTTCTTTAATATCGCAATAAACCGATAAATGCAAATAACCAAGTTAAAATGTTAGAACCGATTTTCCAAGTTTAGTAAACTATCTTTTTGGAGTGAATTTAACCCTAATTGATTTATTTTATACACTATATCTCTATGTTGATAAAAACTCAATCGACCACATTAAATTGTAATGAAAATACTCAAATGCTCACCTAGAGTTTGGAATATATCTCTATCTCCTAAAACAACCTAGGGCATTAATTATTTTGATCAAGAATACACAACAATCTCTCAATGATTGTACAAACCACCCAACTCAGTCATCTATTGGCCACTTACATGATGAAAATTTAAGCACAATAATAAATGCACAAAACCATAGTAATTAAAGCATTAAATGATGAATATTGACATTAATGAAACTTAGGTCAAATTACACCATAAATTCTAAGATTAAACACTTAGTCCATTGTAAAATAGAAGCACAAAAAAGAAATAAAGAGAGAACCCATTACAAAATGAATGAGATCATAGAAAAATTTAAGATAATAGAAGAAAACCACCCCTTGAATATATTCTTGAAGATACGAGGGATAGAAATCTCGAATATCCCTTTCAAACTCCCAATTTTTGCTAGATATTGTCTCCTTCTTCTTGCCTCTTTTTCCCTTGAAGTGTTCTTATATGAGTCTTACCATAAGAGTGACCAAAAAATGGTATTTAAATGGCCAAAAATTGTCTCGAGTGAAATTGAAGAAGAAGTCCGAAATAGGCAAAATTGCTGAGCTCTCGGCTCGGGCAAAAAAAATCCCCGAACCATTTTTACTCGAGTCGAGCCTTAACTTTGAATCTCGGCTTGTGGCTCAGCTCAACTCAATCCATTGACACCCCTATATTTATGTATTAAATAAGTGTGAAAAAAAAGAAAAAAAGAAAAAACGGTTGTCAATAAACACTAAAGCATTTTTATACGTACATAGTTCTTGAGAAAAAAGAATTGTCAAAATGTGCATTCAACGTAGCAAAAAATAAAAATAAAAACGAAAAACGAGCACGAAATAGAGAAAAATGCAGAGTAAAATGATCGGTTTCTCAACCTTTCTCTAAACAAAATCTGAATGCTCAATATATGCCTACACTACCCACGTATTTCTTTCGTCTAGTTTTTCTATCTCTGTCTCTAGTTCTTTTTTACTATTATATGGGAACGAGTGCATTGGATATGGCTGAAGGATCATAATATTGGTAGTGCAAAAGGGAAAAAATGCATTAAATATGACCCTAAATAACATCCCATTGGTTCAAATAGAATTTTTCCATTTGTACAGAATTCTGCCAGAAAACTCACATTTAGAGACTAAATAAAGTAAAATTTCCCTATGCTCATGAAACACATTCCCTTGCCCTAGTCCATTTGTGACAAACATGAATATCGTATGGAAATTTAACGTTTTATAAAAGATTTTCTATTAGTTGAGGACACGTGTCACAATTTTTTAAAAGTTAAGAAAAAAGGTTCAACAAATGATGGATTGAGAACATGAATGGCACTTCAAAAAAGAGCGTGAATGACACACGTACGCGAGGTTGTTCAAACATATATTTGTATTTGCAAGTGTATTATTTGAATTTAATCCTCAGTCGTATCTAAATTGGATGAAATTTGATCATGGGAACTATGGAGTATTGACGTTCCATCAACGTGTTAGCTAAAAATTTTATTTGATTAGAACAACTATGTACACCATCATTTACACTTTGTCACGTGACAACACATCATTAAATTGTTTAAAAAATTAAACAATTTTACCTCCAATCTTTTTTTAACAACACATCAATTGTTAATGAACGTAATGAAACTAATTAACACACACACACACACACACACACACACATATATATATATATTAGATTCACATGTTACCAAATTAATTTTGGTACACGTGATAGATGATCATGTTTAAAAAGAAATTATTACATTTACTAAATTTTGAAAAATTAAGCTTTCATACTGATAATGTGTTATAAAAGAGAGAAAAGAGAATAGAGAATAAAAGTTAATAAACTTGTGTATTTTATTAAGAATCAAAACCAGTATTTATAGGGTCCAAAATAAGAGTTACAATTGGAATGAAATAAACTTTGTAAACTAGATAAAACTTATTTATATATTGTGATAATACTAAATAATCATCAATAATTATCTTATTATTTTGTAACGGTAATTATAATTTTGAAACTTATCATTTTACTGAAAATCTCGAAAGTATGTATGAATTTTTTATGAATATGTTATATAGGTCTTGTTTAGTTGAAAGTTAAAAATATGAAAAATAACATAGGTTTTATGTTTCGAAAACTTTGAAATTGTATAATTGGCCAACTGTATGAATTATTGAGTAAATATAATATTTTATAATTTTAGATGTTCGGTATGAATTATTTTAATTACTGAATGATTTTCAGAATGATTAAATATTTAAAATAAAAATAAAAATAAGTAACTTTTTTTTATGTCTAGGCTCGTAAAGTTTGAAACTCGACCTTCACACTTAATTATACTTTACGTTTTTTAGAACGTTGCTCTTAACCTTTAGAAATCCGATTTTTTATTTGTTCAATGTCAAAATATAATTTAGACAATTACTTTTGATTTTGGGTTGAGCGTTCAGTTTAAAATTATATGTATAAAAAGAAGTGAGTATTTAAAATTGTTAAATCAAAGATGCGCCAAAAACCTTCATAATAAATGAATGACTTTCTTGATTTCTTTCGATAAATGCTAATTCATAGAGAAAAGAAATGTTTTTGACATGATGATTAAATATCATTAGCCTTAAGAAAAAAGATTATTTCAAAATCGGGGCATTGTGCCTCTTTTTGGACTCAAGGCTCACTTTGCGGGCCGATCAGGGCAGAAGACATTGTCAGGTGATAAGTTTGGCTGAGACGGCACATCTATTAAAAGATAAAGCATATGTCCTAAGATGAACTCAACGAAAACAGAAATATCATGTGTAACAAAAGGGTAAAAACTCATTTTATTCTAATTTTTGGTACGAATACGAACCATAAATACGTGACCAAACGATCCTTTAGGCCTTCAAAATTTGAAGTTAGATGTTTCAGAGAGGTTACCACAGGGATAACCGGCTTGTGGAGCTAATATCAAAACTTTTTCTCTTATTGGTTTATACAAAATACTAATTATTTTTATTTTATATTTCTTCTTTTCAAAGTAACACTCTTTACAAAAGAATGACAATAACGCACCCTGGGGAGAAAATTAGTTGAGAGTTGCTTTATGCAGAAAGGAGAGCAAAGATGCCAAAATGAGACAACTCAAATTGATTATCAATGTAATAAACTGAAATTCATATTTCTGCATTAGAATATTAGTTAGACCAATTGTTTCATACGATAATAGTTGATCCTACTTGCTTTACTGCACGTTAAAATCACTTTGATTATATAATAATATCAAGATATTAATCGTGTTGAATCAACCTATCTCACTTAAAAATATTATTTTTCCAAATAATATTATTTTGAAACTTTAAAAGTGCAAAAAAGAGAATTTTCTTTATTATTGTCACAATTTTAGAAGTCATCATGGATGCCAAACAAAATTAAAATATTACGTTCTTAATACGATTTCAAAGTGTTCACGACCTAGTTTTCTACGTTATTATTTGCACGCAAAACGACCAATCGTAGCAAATGTTACGACGTGTCAATTAAAGTAGGTCGTTTCAAATTAATATTTCAAGAATTTCGATAACATGCTGATTTTAAAAATTCTTCCACGATCGTACGCTAGTCGAATCCACAAATTACTTACATCATCTCGAAACTCATTTCATGAACTATATCATAGACACATCGATTGGTCTAAACAGATATTGAAAATAATTAAAAGTGCGTCAAGTGCGCATCTTAAAAAGAGGCGTTTAACGCATCTTTTCTTTTTAAAAAATTCAATTATTTTACTATATTGATTATTTTTGCGCGACAAATTTCCAATATAATTTACATCATTTGATTAGAAAATTTTACACGAGGTATGACGTCAATTTTTTTTGAAATTTTACATTTAAAAAAGTCATACCCAATGTACATTTTCGGATGTGAATTTACATGGGGTATGCTTTTGAATGTAAATTATCGAATGAAATATTCCTCGCTACTTTTTTGAAAGAGCGATTGTGCTATGGTTCAAAATTTTGGCATTCTCCACTAACTTTAGTACGCTAAAACCATGTCAATTATATAATGTCACCACATTCATGAAGCTGGATCAACTTATCTATCTTAAAATGATTTATACACGAATAATACTGTTTCAAAATGTTAAAAGTACAAAACAAGATAGAAGGTATCATAACTACTACCTAGTTGGAGAAATATTGATATTACCGTGCAACAATTTATATTCGAAATAACCTTGAATAAATAATTGGGCAAAATCTCGACTTAGAGAATGAATGGAATAAAACAGAATAATAATGGTCGAGACAAGAGTTTAACTCTTTCTCCTTAAGACTATAATGCCCTACAATGGTGCGACGGTCATCCAGCACTCGTCTCTCAAGATACAACGACTTCAACTTGTAATAATAAAACTCAAATTACAAAACCGACCAACCTATTAATGTTTTGATCTTTCTAAAATTGGGGGACTTAAAATGCACGAAAATAATATCCGGGACTAAAATGCACATTATGGAATAATGTAGTACGAAAGGATTATATTTTGGAACAAAGAAAATCATAAATAATTTTGGAATGAATAAAATCCGGCATATGTGGACCTATTTATAGAAGTTGAAAAGTTTGTCCAAAAGACACGACAATTGAAAATTTATGTCTTGAACAGACACAACCTATTTGGACAGACAATTTAACGATCAACTGCCAGATTCTATAAGATGCCATGTGTCGAGCACAGAAAATCAGGGGAATAAATAAATAATATAAAATAATAATAAAATAATATAATTCAAATATTATTTTACCAAAAAACATATTCCAACTTCATCCAAGCCTATGACCTATAACATGTGCTCGTGACGAACCAGGCTAGTTAATGGATCAATCGAATGGCGGTGGCGTGCGCTTGTGGACTTTGGCTCAACCTACTATTATGTAGGTCATCTCTCCTTTAAAGACTATTGGTACTCTTTGTAGCCCAAATCCAAGTCTCAAACTTGAGCAATTGAAACTTTTTTTTGGCTAAAATCTAATTCTCCTACAGTTTTTTCAGACAACACTCCCCAATTTAATCTGACAATGTTCCCAGCACAGTTGCTATAATTGACTTTTCTTATGCACATTAATTTATTTTTTCCAATATTGCCCTCTAACTTGGGTGTTAGGTGGAATAGTTTTCCTTCATTTTTGTTGAAAATTGAACGTGCTGCAGACGATACAAATTTAACGCGTGTTCATCAGGACATTATTCCAGCTTCGCCATGACATTATGGAATCCGGTCAATAAATATGCGGGAAAAAAACGCAAATGACTTTGTGGAAAATTATAAATGATTTCGCACACAATGGCATATATAATGACTAAAGCGAATAGATTACGCGCCCAATCAATTTGGGCGTGATCTACAACTACTAATGTAATGCATGCGCCATGTAATCACGTAGTTGCAGCCACGGTATGTCATCTTCAACTATTACATCTAGCTCAACGGTAATTTCGTCTTCTTCATCAGATAGATCTATCTCGACTTCGTCGTCATATAATTCTTCAGCTCTAAGAAAACCTTCATCCAGCCGACCGTTTCTCCTAAGGAAGTTATGTATACTCATTGTGGCCACGACCACCGCTGTTTGCACTCTCATATTATACCCAGGCATTCAATCAATTATCTTCCATCTCTGTTTCCAAACACCGAACGGACGCTCAACAACGTTATGGCATGATGAGCGATGAAAATTGAACCGCTCACGTGCATTTTGGAATCGACGGCGTTGTCTTTTCCTTGCATTGCCGAATTCTTGGAAATGATATCTCATAACAAAGCTTTTATATGGAGCCATGTACCCAGGCCTAGGTGTGAAACCAGAGTCAACCAGGTAGTATTTACCGTTTCCGGGTTGGGGAAAACTGATTTCCTGACTATGTACATCACGGGCCAAAATGCAGCTATCGTGGGTATTTCCAGTGGTTCCCGACAGCACAAATGTAAAACAGAGATTGAAATCACAGAAGATTACCGTGTAATAATTTATATTCAAAATAATCTTTTTAAATGAATAAACAATTGAACATAATTTCGACTTACGGAATGAACTGAATAAACTGAAATGATAATGGCCGAGACAAGGGTTCGACTCTTTCTCTTTTAAGACGATAATGCCCCGCACTGGTATTGACGGTCTTCCGACACTCATCTCCCAGTATACAACAATCTCGACTTGTAAAAGTAGTACTTCAAATTACAAGTCCTAGCAAACCTTCTAATGTTTTAATCTCTCTAAAATTGGAGAACATAGAATACACGAAAAAAAAATATTAGGGAATAAAATGCACAATATAGAATAATATAGAATGGAAGGATAATATTTTACAAGAGATAAAATCAAAGATGATTTTGGAATGAATAAAATCTTGTATATGGGGACCTATTTATAGAAATTGAATCGAAAAGTTACATTTTGAACAGACACAACCCATTTGGACAAACAGTTTAACGATCAACCACCAAATTCTAGAAGATGTCGTGTGTCGCGCACAGAAAATTCAGAGAATAAATAAATATATTATTTAAATTATTAATAAGGTAATACAATTCAAATATTATTTTACCAAAAAATATATACAAACTTGGCTCAAACCCACGACTCGTGCCAAGCTGGCCGATCGGACTGACGGTGTTGGCACGCATGCATGGGTTTTGGCTCAACCTACTAGCATGTATGTCTTGTCCCCTTCAAAGACTATTAGTACCTCTTAGGGCCCAAACCCAAGTCCAAAACTTGATCAATATAAAGTAATTTCTATTCTTCTAATTTTTCTATGTAGAATTGGTATTTTCCACCAAATTTTCCATTTTTTTTTTCAATTCCGAGTAGTATCATTCACTCTAAATTGATTTGGAGAACATAAGTACATTACATTATTCTACTAGTGGAATAGAATACATCGTCCAAAAAAATCGCCTGTCCAACTAACGTTACCCACTTAAATAATTTGTCAAAAGTTGGTCAAATCAACTAATTAAACCAATTTTCCGACAGTTGTTTCCCTAAAAGGATAACAGTAAGGGTGTCGTTTATGACTGATATCAAAATGATTCCAAAGGCGTCCACGACCAATACACGTGCCATGAACACTATAAATTCACTAAACGACTTGAAAAGGTGGGTTCACTCCCTTCAAAATTTCAAATGGTGAAGGACAAGGAAACAGTCTTCATTCATACAATAATAGTTGTTCCTGCTTGTTTTATTATGCTAACCACGTAGATTCTATAACATCAACACATACGCCATGTCGAATCAACGTATCTCATTTAAAAGTAGGATTAATAGTAGAAAATACCTTCCAATCTTTTCAAGCACTTGCCTATATTACTAATACCACCGTTAGTCGACGTCGTTAAATGGGAGCTGCAGTCGCTGCCGAACGGGGACATGAATAACCCGCTTAATCGGGTATTCGGAGCGGGGACGGGTATCGGGTACCCCGCCCCATTTAACTTTTTTTTTTAATTTTTTTTTAGAATTCGATACTTTAAATGAAAATTTTCACAAATTTTCATTAGTTTTAATAGAAAATAACAACTAAAATGGGTAGTAACCCCGCGCCCCCCCCCCCCCAAACGAGTAACCGGACGAGAACATGGCATAGAATTGCTTGGCGGGGCGGGGTGGGGTGGGGGTTGCCCTGATCTCGCCTCGTTGTCATCCCTAACTGTAAGCAGGGAATTGAAACAAATCTCAGCCTTGGATTTGAATTGTTGTAATTCAAAGCAGGGGTTGAGGTTTTATTTCCCCGTCTCCAACCCTGGTTGAGTAGCAGAGTTCAACCTAAAATATTTAAAAATTGTCGGATTCGAACAATCTCACATAGCACTATTGACGTTTATTGTTTTTAAGTGATAGTGAATTTTACCGGCCCACTATTATTTAGACTATGCTATTACTCAAAGATTTAATCAAATACTCAAGGTAGGTAGTAGGGTGATGGAATTAATGGAGATGGTCAAAAATTGAGTGCTAATCAATTATATGGTACACTTTCTTACGGTGATTCATAACTTCTTATAAGTGGTTAGTAATTGGTCAATCAATTAATCATTTAATTTTTAGACCCTATCGTGAAATTATTAACTAATTAATTAATGCTCACGTCATTGTTTCCCAACATAAGTTAGCATAATCAACGGTGGTGAGGAGATCATTTCTCAAGTAATGAATATTAAGTAATTTTAACTTAAAATAAGAAAAAAATAACATGACTAACATATTTAAAAGAAAAATAAATTACTTACAAACAAACTTAACTTACTTTTAAATATTAGCTTAATATATGATGGCTATAAAATTAAATATTGTTATACTTTTTTATGAGGGGGGATATATCGACTTTGAACCTCAACCTCGATTGTAAAACTTAGATTTAGGGATAAGGTGAACTAGTAATATTATATTTCTAGTGTCTTAGTCGATAATAATTTTTTTTATTTATAATTAAATTTCATTTCATTTCAGTGCGTTTGATCGTGGGCATGATATTAGCATGAATTTTTTTTTTACTAATTCAATTATGATTATCTACAACTTATTAATATATAAATTATTAATTAAATATGTTTGATTGATTTAGTTTTTAATCTAAAAAATATTTTTTTTATTGATGGGTAGATGAGAGAACGTGTGTTTGTGAATTACTTTGAAAATAAAAATCATTCCACTCTAAAGAAAATATTTTTCTTATTTTTGAGAAAAATATAATCACATGATCAGAAATTGAAATATATTTTCAATTTCAAAAATTGCCATTCAAACACTTCAAAAATAGAAATTTGAGTGAAAAATGACATATTCCATGAAAAATAAACACAATCAAACACACTCTTAGTAGAATACTTCGATATGAAAAATGAATGAGGTGCTAAGGCCCCATTTGGGGATTGAAAATCCAAAAGACAAACATAACCTTATGACAGACCATACGTCCATATTAGGATTTGAGCAATGGACTATCGAATCTCTGTGCACGAACCACTTTAACCCGCATTTAAAGCGCACTTTTCTACAACAGCCAAAACAGACCTATATATCAATCCTTTTATTATTTATATATTATATATTTAAATAAAGGGTTAATTTCACAAATGGTCACTGAAGTTATCTGAAAATTTCAAAACGGTCATTGAAGTTTCAAAGTTTCAGAAATGGTCACTGAAGTTTAAAATTTCTTTCAAAACGGTCACTGAATTTTCAGATTTTTGGGCCAAGTTTGAGGCAATATTTCGACAACTTCCGACCATCAAAATCGTCAATTTCGAATACCGTTGGAAAGCCCACGATGTCCTCTTTAATTACCACCAAAAATCTCCTCAAGACTCCAAGTGATTCGGCCGGAATAAGCCCACGAAGTCGGCAATCGAAAATTGTGAAAATCTGCCCAGATTTTCAGATTTTTTGAGCAAGTTTGAGGCAATATTTCGGCAACTTACGACCTCCAAAACTGTTGATTTCGGATACCGTTGGAAAGCCCACGATGTCATCTTCAATTATCACCAAAAATCTCCCCAAAACTCCAAGTGAATCGGCCGGAATAAACCCACGAAGTCAGCTACCTAAACTGGGCAAAAAAGTCCGAAAATATGTCCAGTTTGGGTAGCCGACTTCGTGGGTTTATTCCGGCCGATTCACTTGGAGTTTTGGGGAGATTTTTGGTGATAATTGAAGATGACATCGTAGGCTTTCCAACGGTATCCGAAATCGACAGTTTTGGAGGTCGGAAGTTGCCGAAATATTGCCTCAAACTTGCCCAAAAAATCTGAAAATCTGGGCAGATTTTCACAATTTTCGGTTGTCGACTTCGTGGACTTATTCCGGTCGAATCACTTGGAGTCTTGGGGAGATTTTTGGTGGTAATTGAATAAGACATCTTGGGCTTTCCAACGGTATCCGAAATCGGCAATTTTGGAGGTCGGAAGTTGCCGAAAAATTGCCTCAAACTTGGCCAAAAAATCTGAAAATTCAGTGACCGTTTTGAAAGAAATTTCAAACTTTAGTGACCGTTTCTGAAACTTTGAAACTTCAGTGACCGTTTTGAAATTTTCAGGTAACTTCAGTGACCATTTGTGAAATTAACCCTTTAAATAAAATTAGCTAGGATGTTGGTATAAAATGGAGAAGTAAAGGACAAAGTGGGACCCTTTTGTGGGGCCCAAAGTCTTTCAAAAGGGTCCCACTTTTACTCGCTAGCCGACCCTCAAAGCACCCGAATCTGCAAATCCCAATTGCGTTTCTCTGTTACTAATTATTACACGAAATGAAGGATTATGATGTTTGTAAACTTCCTCCTTGTACTACGGATAAAATTTGCTCTGCTATAAAAAAATGATTGGTTGTGAAAGCTGTTTTAAAAGAAAAATTGTCGTATCACGTGACGAGCTTGAGAAATGATATAAGAGATGGTTAATGATTGCAAAATGAAAAGATAAAAAATCTTGAAAATAAAAGCAAAACAGCTGTTTACTTAATTAAACAAACTGGAAGGGTGAAAGAAGCAGCAGAATCAAAGAATAAAGACTTTTGCTTTGTAAGGTTAAAATATTGAAAACAAGGGACGGGTTTTGGCATTATGGGTTTCAGAATTACAATGTGTAGTTCAGTTTTGCTTCTTGTTATGGTGTTATTGAGTTCATGGGTTTTTCGTGGGGAAGCCTCTGTTTCATATGACAGTAAGGCCATTAATGTGAATGGGCAAAGGAGGATTCTTATATCTGGATCCGTTCACTACCCAAGAAGCACTCCTGAGGTATAGTCATGCAAAATGTACTTCACAGAATATTTCTTGAATGTTTTCTTTAAACTTTTTTTTTTTTTTTTTTTTTTTGGGTAGTGCAGATGTGGCCAGATCTTATTCAGAAGGCAAAAGAAGGAGGGTTGGATGTGATTCAGACCTATGTTTTCTGGAATGGGCATGAACCTGAACCTGGAAAAGTATATATTTTATTTAGCATTTTTACTGAATATTTTCAATTTTTTGAGGAATTATTTACTGAAACCTTTTTTTTTTTGGTAGTATTATTTTGAAGAGAGGTATGATTTAGTGAAGTTTATTAAGTTGGTACATCAAGCGGGGCTCTATGTTCATCTCAGAATTGGTCCCTATGCTTGTGCTGAATGGAACTTTGGGTAATTTTAGAAAATGCGAAAGGAATTTTCGATTTATAGAAGAAAAATAATATTTTTTTCGGTTTTTTTCCTGAGGATTTTTCCTGTTTCAATTTCAGGGGTTTTCCAGTTTGGTTGAAGTATGTTCCTGGGATTAGTTTCAGAACAGATAATGGACCTTTTAAGGTTAGTTGAGTAATGTATTGACCTTTGAGTTTCCATTTTAGTCGAATTCTTTTCTATATATTGTATTCCATAGATTTCTAATTATGTGCTTCAAAATTCTGGTTTGAATTTATTTTTTCAACAAAAGGCTGCAATGCAAAAATTCACAACCAAAATTGTGAATATAATGAAAGCAGAAAAGTTGTATGAATCTCAGGGTGGTCCAATTATTCTGTCTCAGGTACTCCTTGTGTTCCATTTCATTCTCTGTTCCCATGTTCCAAATTCCAATTTTAAGCCCATGCCTCGATAATATTTACAAGATATTCGATACATGTAAAGCAAATAGAACGCAAATTTGTGTATGTGACAGATAGAGAACGAGTATGGACCTATGGAATACGAACTAGGTTCACCAAGTAGAGCTTACACAGAATGGGCGGCCAAAATGGCTGTCGATCTTGGCACTGGTGTCCCATGGGTAATGTGCAAGCAAGATGATGCCCCAGATCCCATTGTGAGTACCATCACTTATATCAGCATCATTTTTTGCCATTTGTCTCTTTCTTTGTATTCTCCATTTTAATGGTTATGGTGTTGTGTTCCCTCCTCCTTAGTGGGCGTCCTTTGTAACAGTGTCTTGTCCTCTTATATGCTCGTTAATAATATTTGAATACTGGTTACCTCTGCACCTGGCTTTGCTTCTTCACTTTCTCACGCCAATCTGTTTTTCTATGTCTATTGTTATATAATCAGATGCCTTTGAATCCTATGACTGGAAGGCCATGTTTCAATGTCTTTCAACTTTCAATTACAATTTATCGTGTTCTTTAAATAATATTTTTCAGTTAGATCCTGTCAAAGGAAGTAAAAGTGAAAAAATAATGTAACTACATGAAGCTGAAATCTAAAATATTCTTATAGTTCTGCGATCTTATACTTGCAAAGATAAATCTGAGTATCCTACTTTAATGTGTGTTTTCATTGTCCAGATCAATACCTGTAATGGTTTCTATTGTGACTACTTCTCTCCCAATAAGGCTTATAAACCAAAGATGTGGACTGAAGCCTGGACTGGCTGGTAACTTTTGGCCTGGTCTTACAACTGGCATTTTGATTGACGTTTTGCGTCTTTACTTTCTTATTAGGATCAGAATATTCTTGGGAATGATTTTTTGTATAATATTAGCTATTATCCTTGTACAACATCTGTTGTAGGTTTACTGAATTTGGAGGTCCAGTTCCCTACCGTCCAGCTGAAGATATGGCATTTTCTGTTGCAAAATTCATACAGAGGGGGGGTTCTTTCATTAACTATTATATGGTAAACAGTAAACTGACTGTTCAATGTATTTATTACTGAAATAAATTGGCAGTAGATTTGCTGAATGTCTTTCTTCTTTCCTTTTGATCAGTTTCATGGAGGAACAAACTTTGGCAGGACTGCTGGTGGTCCATTTATTGCAACTAGTTATGACTATGATGCACCTCTTGATGAGTATGGTATGCACACGGAATAAGGCTCCTAAGATTGTTTTGCGTTAAAATGATATGTTCAACATAACATGCACGATGCCTCCTGTGTATTGTGAATAACATATTTTGCCACTTCTTTCCAGGGGGTTGCTTCTGTTGTTTGACAAAAGAAGGCAACTTTTTATGGTCAATGTTGTTTGACTAAAAATGAAGAAGCACCTTTAGATCATCTTAGAGAAATTTTAACAAAATAGTTATATAATATTTGATAGAATTTGATATGATGAAAATGAAATCTGCTAGGCTTTTAGTGTAATTAATATTGAGAGATTTCTTGACAATTCGGCCTAGTTCGTTCTGCTTTTACCCTCTTGTATAAGCTACCAACTTGCCATCTTACTCGTGTCAAGCTACAGTGTCCAACTTAGGCATCCGTGCCACTATATTATTTGGACCGATTTGATAGGCTGGAGAGTTCGGTAACGACGGAGATATCATGACGATTAGGTTATACGGCTGCCTTAGGCTGTGACAACTTTCTTTTTATTGGTTGACGGGGACTATGCTGCTTTCGAGGGAAACACTTTTAGAGTTGTGTCATGGTATTTCCAGATGACATCTCCCATGGTCCAACTTGAGGGGTGGGCCCTGGGCCGTCTTCCCGTACTGTTCTGTTTGCTTTGTATAAAAAGTCCTCTTTGACTAATTTAAGGAGGATCCACAAGTGGTCCAACGTGGATTGTCATGTCAGACACAAGCAATTTTTATTTTACTAAGTCGCTGTCATCACCTTAATATTACTGGATTTGTGGATTGTGATGATCACAAATGATGACAAATTGATTGTAGAGAATTGACCTCGCATTCGATAGCTATATGAAAACTCAGGCGGAAGTCTTGTTGAAAAATTTGAGGCAAAAGGTGGTTAATATACATACAAGCACCTCATGTAGCTAAACTACGTACCACAAGCAGGTCCTTGTTTTCACAAGACAACTGATCTCATGCTATAATATGATTGTCCTTAAAAAGCCCAATGACACTGATCATTTCCTATTGCTTAGTGATACACAGGTCTTGTCTGGTTAAAAAAATTTTCTAAAGAATTGCGTGCTCATGAGCCTAAGATATCATTTTCTTTCTGATGTCCAGGATTGTTAAGGCAACCCAAATGGGGTCATCTGAAAGATCTTCATAGAGCAATAAAGCTGTGTGAGCCGGCTTTATTATCTGCTCGTGCCATTGTTACACCACTTGGAAACTATCAAGAGGTTGGATAATTTTTTATTTTTTTTTGTCTCAAATATATCGCCCTTGTCAAAGATGAAAATGTTTAAAACTATACCTCTGTTTTGTTGCTTAGTGTCAAAGATGAAAATGTTTAAAACTATACCTCTATTTTGTTGCTTAGGCTCATGTTTTCAAATCAAAGTCCAGTTGTGCTGCTTTTCTTGCAAACTACAATCAGCATTCATTTGCAAAGGTGTCCTTTGGGAATATGCATTACAATTTACCTCCATGGTCCATCAGCATCCTTCCTGATTGCAAAAACACAGTTTATAACACAGCAAGGGTGAGAAAAGCCTCCTTCATTAAATCGCCTATTTTGGTTTTTTATACTGAAAAGGTGTCTCAAGGTCCTTCAAACAGCACAAGTAATTTTAATTATTATGTGATAAACAAAAAATGAATCAATATGAGTTTTCTCATGAAGGTTGGAGCGCAAAGTGCACAAATGAAGATGACCCCTGTTGGTTCGGAATTTTCTTGGCAGTCGTACAATGAAGAGACAGCACCATCATATGAAGACAATTCATTTACTACGGTTGGACTATTAGAGCAGATTAATACTACCAGAGATCGGACAGATTATTTGTGGTATACAACAGAGTAAGTGCTCGTGTAACTTCATGTAACCTTGCATGCATGAAAAAAATAAATCATTCCTTGAAATAAAATTATAACCTGTTTCCATTTCTCATCATCTTTTTCCTTTGTTTATTTATTCAGTGTGAAGATCGACGATAATGAAGAATTCTTAAGAGGTGGAGAGTTGCCTGTTCTTACAGTTTTATCTGCAGGCCATGCTCTGCATGTTTTCGTTGATGGTCAATTATCAGGTTAGTGTTTATTTACATCCCTAACAATTTTAGTTCTCATTTGATGCAATTACTGGTCACTAAATCGATGTACTTTATTTGATCAATGTGATAAAGTTCTGATCCATAATCTTTCAAAACATCTGCCTGAAGAAGTTAGTGTAATCGCTTCCGAAATCACCACGGAAGTATATTTTTCTTCTCTTGGAGGATCAATTTTGGGGATTTTATTCATGTTTTATTTACCAAGTATAATAGGATCAGGGTTATTAATAGTTTGATTGCTGCTAAACATTTCGTTATTGTATTCATCATTTTTATTTTATTTTTTATTGCAGGAACTAGTTGTGGAAGTCTAGAAAATCCCAAATTAACTTTTAGTCAAGGTGTAAATCTGAGAGCCGGAATCAACAAAATTTCTCTGCTGAGTATTGCTGTTGGTCTTCCGGTTTGTTCTCTCTCTCTCTCTCTCTCACACACACACACACGTGTGCACGCGGGGCACACATGGGCATCCATGCATGCACATTATCTTTTTTATTAGTTCAAGGAAATCCCAGTTTGATACTTTAGACATTGAGTGGATGATAATACACTTGTACATGCTTCTTCGTTCGCATGAGCTCAGAATGTTGGTCCTCATTTCGAAACTTGGAATGCTGGTGTTCTTGGCCCAGTTTCACTTAGTGAGCTTAACGAGGGGAAACGTGACTTAACGTGGCAAAAATGGTCTTACAAGGTAAGTTTCAGGAATTCAAATAACATTCTCATTGCTAACATTCTTAATCTCTAAAATTTACCACCATGTTCTGGACAGGTTGGTCTAAAAGGAGAAGCTCTGAGTCTTCATTCGCTCAGTAGAAGCTCTTCTGTTGAATGGGTTGAAGGCTCCTATGTTGCTAAAAAGCAGCCCTTAACATGGTACAAGGTGAGTGAGTTCTGCTCAATCAGAGGATGCAGTCTTTTGCAGCGACTGAATCGTGAATATTCATTTCTTTTTTTTTTTTTTCTGTTTTTAAACGTAATGAAATTTTTGATTGATCGCATGTTTACTGAAGCTACCTAGCCAATTATCTTCTGATTTGTTCTTCTTTCTTTTTTCCAGTCGACTTTCAATGCTCCAGATGGGGATGAGCCTTTGGCTTTAGACATGAATACCATGAGTAAAGGCCAGGTTTGGATAAATGGTCAAAGCATTGGACGTTATTGGAATCAGTACAAAGCATCTGGCAGCTGTGATGCCTGTAATTATTCCGGTTGGTTCAATGAAAAAAAATGCCTAAGCAATTGTGGGGAGGCTTCTCAGAGATGGTAAGAAAATCTACGTTCTTCCATCCCATTGTCTCTTAGATAAAACACATTCGACTAAACGAGGAATGATTTTTTCTAGGTATCACGTTCCTCGGTCCTGGCTCTATCCAACAGGAAATTTGTTGGTCGTGTTTGAAGAGTGGGGAGGAAATCCTTATGGGATCTCTTTGGTAAAAAGAGAATTAGCAAGCGTATGTGCAGATATATTTGAATGGCAGCCAATGTTAGTGAATTGGCAGATGCAAGCATCGGGGAAAGTCAACAAACCATTGAGGCCGAAAGTTCACCTCTCGTGTGATCCCGGTCAGAAGATCTCTTCTATCAAATTTGCTAGCTTTGGAACACCCGAGGGGGTCTGTGGAAACTTCCGAGAGGGAAGTTGTCATGCATTTCATTCCTATGATGTTTTCGAGCGGGTATGTACTGATCATACATGAAATTACTCATTCCTGCATTAAAACAGTGTTGTAAGAACTGGCCTGGCTTGGTTCAACTGGAAAAACCAGAAACTAACATGAAAATCAATCTGGTTATGTCTTAAAACCACACAATAAAACTCGGATGAAAACTGAACCAGCCACGGGTTGACTGGGTTATCCGTTATCGGGTTGCATTTTTTGAATATTACTTCTTTGCATCTGTCGTATGGATTGACTTTTACACTGCTGCTTGTTTTAATGTTGCAGTATTGTGTTGGCCAACAATCTTGCGCCGTACCTGTAACACCCGAGATCTTTGGAGGAGATCCATGTCCAAACATTATGAAGAAAGTTTCCGTAGAGGCCATTTGCACTTAATCTATGGCCAAGCCTAGGCTTTAAAGGGTTCAACCTCGGTTCTTTTTCCTCTCGACACGAGTTGCCGGCTGTTTTCTCTTCTTGAGGTAGCAGTAGACGTCCGAATTCATCTCAACCATTTCTTTGGCTTTGCTGGGGGTGAAGTTGTACATATATGCAACACACCATCTGGTCCAAAGCCCATATAAATTTTCAAGATGATTGCAGAGGAGATAATGTATAAAAATAGTTATTAATGTACTATTTTGGGCTGAAATTGTAATAATATTAAAGTTTGGGGTTAGAATGCACATTGAGACTATATACAAATTAGTCCATGTGCAAATTTCTCTAATCAGAAAAATTCAAGCTTTTGGCATGCAGCAACATTCGTATTTTTCATGTGCAAGAAGGCATTTATTGCCTCACGCGCCTAAATTCCAGGAAATTGTTTTCTTCCTGTTTTTGTGGCTTTTGGTTTTTCACCTTTTTTTTTTGGCATTTGAAAAGATTTTATCAACAATGGTAAAAAAAAATTTCCCTTTAATGGACAATTTTCATACAAAATAAAGACAAATTAATGGTATTCGGTATGGTAAATATTTTTTTTTTTAACAATTGGAACAAATTTTAAATCTAATGGTAAAAAAAATTCACTTTGATGGACAATTTCCATAAAAAATAATGTCAAACAAATACTAAACTTTCAATATTTTTCAGGTAGAAAATTAAATCAATCGAACACAATTAATTACAATTCCAATAAAACAAATTTTAGGCAATTCACTTCCAAGCAATTCATTTTCTTTCCACCCATTTTCCACATTTGCAATCAAACGGGTCAAGTTCTTTTTACTTTTTCCTGGTGCCATTGTGCTAATTATAAGTGATCAAATGTTCTCTATTGGTATATCTTGTTTTGTATCACTTTTTATATTTTTATTTTTAATAATAATTGATGGTCTTGCATCACTTTGTACTCGACCAAACTAATTTTGACTAACGTTATCATAGATTGATAATGTACTTCAACAAGATTTTAACTTCCTTTTAGATGACTAAATTAAGAGAAAAGCATTTTCACGAGACTTGAATCGTTGTAACTTGAGCATACTCATAAGCTTTTCAAATGTCGGGTTCAAACTTGAGTTACACTCAACTGAACCCCACACGAATTTTAAGGTGTTTTCCATCTAAACTTTTACTCGAACTAAAATTTAGTCTAATTTAATGTCTAGTTTTGTTGATTTGGTTAAGTTGAAAGTCAGAAATTAAATTCATGTCACAAAATGTTCGTTAAGTTCCAGCAGAGCTCAAAAATCTAAAAAATAATCTCACAATTCTTCCAAGTATTAAAATGATATTCAAGTTTGTATACGCCCCGTAAAATGCAAAATATTTTGATTAATTTTTGCAAACTAGTCCAAAATTTTAGAAAATCTTGCACATACCCGAAGTGGAAAGTCGAAATGACGTCGCAAATTTCTAGGTTGTATTTATGAGAATTTAGTCCATGTTTCTTTATAGTTGGTAATAAGATGAAATGCAATAGGACTACATTATATTTAAATTTTATTGAATCTTGTTACATAGCTTATCATGTACAGTTATTAGGTATCCCCTATTATAGTGTATTGCATATGGACATAGCAATGAATAAGATAAAATTGCAAAATAATATTTGTAGAATCGATTTTAGATGTATTGTGAGTAAGATTTGTCTCATATCCACGTGAAATGGCGAGATACAAGTCAAATTAAGAACACTATGTTAGCCAAAATATTAGTGAATGAATACTGGATTAACAAATACCAGATGGACACATATCATTTGCGCAACTAATTAATCGTATGGACGCATACTAGGGATGACAACGGTTCGGTTTGACCAAAACCATAACCGCACCACCAAATTTCTGATCATACCATAACCGCACAATAACCACATAAGTTGTTTCGGTTTGGTTCGGTTCGTATCTCGATTCGATTCGGTTAATAACCATGAAAATAAATTATTTTTTATAAGTTCAAACTCCAACCGTGAAATTGAAAAAAAAAAATTATAAAGAAAAGTCAATAAAAACAAAAGCACAATACTAAGCCAATTTAGCAAACAATATTCCAACTTTCAAATGCAAAATTCGAATTTAACAAACAATATTATCAACATAAGTCAAGACTCTTACTAGCATGGATTAATCTTCGTTCTTCCCCACGACTCTTACTAGCATAAAGAAACTGAAGAATGCATTGATCACCATTAATCTGGCTGTTAATGTCTCTATTAACACGGACATAATCACATGAGTATCAGGAGTTAAAAGAATTTGAAAGATTTTTTTTTTTTTTTTTTTGAAAAAATAATAAAATAAAATGTAAAACATGGACCTTCTTAAGGGCCAATTTATGATTCATTCTGTCTGACATTCATGTACGCAAGTTGCATCTGTACCCAAGTTTAAGGTTCAAAACCTATTTCAGTCTGTGATTTCCTTCCCTGCGCGCGCATGAAGAAAATCTCTATGTTACACATGATTACACCCTTCTAAAGTATAATCATATTTAAAGTGATCATTGTCTTTATCTATTTTCCTATATAGGATAGTTTTAAACTAGTTTCCCTCCAACACAAAATATCTTCCAATTCATCACTTTGAGTTCCAATTTTTCATTCACCCAATCATCATTTTTGACAAGTAAATATATGATTTCTATGTTCTCACGGAGGAGAACACAAATCAATCATGATCTTCCAAAATAAACAAGCGGGTCCCACTCAAAATTTATGTCAAAGTGAGTACTTCAATTTATTTTTTTTTTTCCAACACAATATGCTTATATCTAGAGTAATTTTAATCTTATTTAAGGTTGATATTCATATTATCGATATACTTTATTGGTGAAATATATATACACACACATTAAACTATAAATTCAAATATCGTATTGAGGAACTTTTGATTCTCAATACTGTGGTGTGAAGATTGAAGACGAAGAGGGTTTCAAGTTTGGTGCAAGTGTATTGATTTTGATGGATTGAATGATAATATGAGGGTTACTTTCACAAATGGTCACTGGAGTTTAAAACTTGCACTAACACTCACTGAAATTAAGTTCGGTTTCAATAATGGTCACTGAAGGATCTTTTCATTTTAATTGGAACTTAATAGACCAGAATAGTTGAATGTTGAACCTTGAGGATGCAATTTACAATAAAACCCCTCAAATTTCATTTCTTTTTGGCTGTGATCTTTCACGAAAATGGAAGCCGATTTTGGGAGGGAATTAGGGTGGAAATCATTGCTAATATCATCCAAATAGGGTGAAAACCCACCGCCACGAGAGAGTGTTGCACTGAGACACTATTTTTTTTACCAGCCTAAAATAAGGTACATTTTCATTTTTGTTAATTGGCTTTATGATGAGTAATGCTTTCATGTGCTCCTTAGGTCTTGATGATTTGGAGTTTCAGCAGCATGTTTGTGTTTTAGAATGCCAGTTAGTTGTGTTATTAAAGTTGCATTAAGTTGGAAACACATCTGATCCCGGTATTAAATTTTTAGTTATTGGTGGAAATCTTGTCTAAATTTGATGGAGGTTACACATCACATAATTTATGGGAATTAGCTTGGATTTGCTTATCATTGCTTTATTGATAAGCAGAATTCGTAATTGGCACACCTGATGAGTAATGCTATAATGACAATCGCATACAATAGAGTTCGTTATGAGTAAAATATCACTCACAATCTTCCACATTTCATCCAAAAAGGAACAATGACAAAAACTTGATGGTCGTTATCAAAATAGACTTTGTTGACAAAAACATATAATAGACTTCAACCCGCGTCATTTCGTCATCAAGTTGTTCCATGCTTCACTAAGAGTTAAGTTCGAACTTCCAACAACTTTTGGCCTTCCCTGAGGTACAAATCCCTTCCTATTGAAATTGGTTCTCGATTTTGGCACGAAGGACGTCGAACCACCAAACCCTGTTTGTCTAGCACCATCAGTAAGCTGGGAAAGAAAACACTGAACTACACGTTGTTCATTTCCACCACTAGTCGGCTGTAAATTAGCAAATTGCTGTCCAACGTTTGCTCTTGCGACTTTCCACTCCATCGGACCATTTATGTCCTACAATTTATGAAAAAGGATGTTAACCAACATAATAAATAAAACAAAAATAGGATAGACTCCTACAACTATAATATGGTACATACCTCATTTGGTGTGTAGCTTGCCAGCGAATCATGGTTCGAGTGGTATTTTTTATTGTGACCCATTTGACTGCAAATACTACATTTCATTCTCTTCTTGCCATCACCTCTCCTATCAATCTTCTTCATCTTCTCTTTGAACAATACAACTTCATCAACCCCTCTTCGACGCTTTGTTTGCTTCCTGCCTCTTTGTTTGGTCACCCACGTTGGGGGTTTTACGGGGTCGAAGCCATTCGAAGGTCACATTTTTTGTCCATTTAAAGGGTATATGCAATTCTCGTAAGCTTTTAAGTAAGTTGCTACTTTGTAGCTCTCATCCACAAACTGCAAAGGATCCTTACCCCACTCACGGATGCCAGCTATTACGTGTGGACAAGGCACACCAGTTAGACCCCACTTTCTACATGAGCATGTCCTTCTTTGTAAATCTACTACAAAAACCATCGGAATAAGGTCCAGAAATTTGAAATTGCATTTTCCCATTGAATAATGATTTCCACGAAAAAGAATCACGTGTACTCATTTCAAGTTTCTTTTCAATTTTTGGACATATATTGCTAGAACTCTTTGCCATCATATCGCGATGTTTGTACATCCGTACCATCGCCTTGTTTTGAATTGATTGAAGATGAGTCAAAATATCATTCCCCATCGCTTCCTTTATGTAGTTGTTAAAGCATTCGCAGAGATTGTTTAACAAAATGTCACATTTGGAAGCTGTTATGAAATGGGCCTTCGACCATTTCTCGGCTGGTTTAGCACATAACCACTCTCAGGCAAGTTTATCCTCCTCTTTCATTTTGTCCATCCAAATGTAAAATCAGCCAAATAAGTAGACTTTGCTGCTCTCCACAACAAATCCCTAAGCTTCAACTCTTTAAAGTTCTTGCGAAAGAAGTTGGAGTACATGTGTCTTACACAAAACCGATCCTCAGCCATTGGAAACAACTCGAACACCATATTCTCTAACCTTTTCTGTCCATCGGACATAATTGTGACTCTATATGCATTTTCGAGCATCAAATCTTCCCCTAAAAATTTCAAAAACCATGACCAGCTAGCATTACTTTTAGTTTCAACAATGGCATGTGCAATTGGGAATATACAATCATTCCCATCAATACCCACCGCAGCAAGTAATTGACCACCAAAATTGCCTTTCAAGAAGCACCCATCTATACAAATAACAGGTCTACAACCACACAAGAAGCCCTTTTTGCAAGCATCGAAGCAAACATAAATCGCCTTAAACACAAGGTCGTCTAAAGATAGTATAACAGTTGATCATGGGTTTGTTCTCCTAACCTCAGCTGCATACGAACCCAACAAACCAAATTGCCCAACAAGCGACCCTCTAAGAAACTCCATAGCATATCTCCTAGCCCTCCATGCCTTTGTGTCACTAATCTCCACACCATACTCTTTCAAAACACTTGCCTTAAACAATTTCACATCCCACCTGGCGCAATAGTAAAGGTCTCAATGTATCTACGGGCTAACCAACTAGCAGATACACTTATATTCTTCATTGCTCTACTACAATTATGATTCCATTCGAACGATTTAATTTGCCACGATGAATCCTCCTCCAACGGCGAAGCCCAAATACGCCATGGATTTTTCCTTTGCAACGACCTTCTAATATGTTTTTATCATTATACAGAAATATCCCCTTAAACCTATTATGAATGCCGAAGTTTTTAACCACAGCATTTACCTCCTTCTTTGACCTAAACTTAAGTCCTACCTCAAGCACGGGATCCATCATATCTACTTCACCATTAAATTCTGGGTATGTAACAATTTCTTCGTCACTGTTAGAATGCACACTTTGAAGGTCATCTGAGGGTACGTATTCAGAATTGTCAGATTCATTTGTTGCTTCCAACGACATTATCTCATTCCTCGTATCAAGTTCAATATTATGGGTAACATTTTCCTCAAAGAGAATGTCGTCTGCTTCACCAAGGCTATAATTGGAATTATTGAAAGTGATGTCTTCTTTATCCGAATCATTGTTCAAATAACCTAGATAATAGAATATTATAAATTTCTTAGCTAACAGTGTAGTGGCTGGAAAATAAAAACATGTGGAATGTGTCAAAGCAAACATATTCCTCCAAGAGAGCAATTTATTGCACAACAAAAGAATCCAACTACTGTCCAACGGAAGAGTTAATACAGTCAAAGAAAGGACCCAACTAATGTCCAGCTCATTAAAGGAGACTGTATGCTACTTGAAGAGTTAATACAGCCAAAAAAGGTTTTAAAAAAAGAAGTGCTAACCTTCACCTTGTTCCTCCACATCCGACATGGCAAATAATTTTTTGTCCGTGAGTGGTCCCAATCTTATATTTTCGCACAAAACAAAATTGGAGAAGTATGTTGTGTCTAGGTTTGAAAAGATGATTCTTGAATGGAAGCTCAAGCTAAGGATTGAGAAGAATTACTTGGATGATATTAGCAATGATTTACACCCTAATTCCCTCCCCAAATCGGCTTCCATTCTCGTGAAATATCACAACCAAAAAGAAATGAAATTCGGGGGGGGGGGGGGGGGGGGTGGTTTATTGTAAACCTGTGATTTAGGTCCTCAAGGTTCAACATTCAACTATTTTGGTCTATTAAGTTTCAATTAAAATGAAAAGATCCTTTAGTGACCATGACTGAAATTGAACTTAACTTCAGTGACCGTTAGTACAAGTTTTAAACTTCAGCGACCGTTTTGTGATTTTGACGTAATTTCAGTGATCATTTGTGAAATTAAACCGATAATAGGATTATAAAATTGTGGTAATTAGTGACGTATTTGTATTTGAAAATGGACAAATTGACCAAAGTACACATTCTTTTACTAAAATTTTAATATTTGTGTTTTATTTTGGAGGTTAATATTGTCATTTATTAGTCTAAATAAGAAATTTTTTTTAAATGGCCTTGTTTGGTTTCGAATCGCAGTTCAAATTCCAAAACTTAACCATACCATTTTAGTTCGAAACATTTTCGTTAATGGATTCACGTGGCACCTAAATCAACAATTTCAAAAAGACGATTCACTTGAATTTTCCGATTTGACGATTTTTGCTTACAAATCTATTATTATCGAATATTTTTCTTAGACAATGGATTCAATATAGCTCCTAATTTTTTTTTAAAAAAAATGAAATCACAATCTATACAATTGAAAATGAGTTGATTTAATAAAATGATATTTATCATCAATAAAGTTGTTTGGCCCGGGATTAAATCCCGGGTCAAACTAGGGGCGCCACTTAGTGCCCCTTATTGAAGGGGTGTCTGCTCCTGATTTAATCTCGAGCCAAATAGCATAACTCATTTATTATACCAAAAAAAAAAATTATAATTACACATTTGATTGCGCAAACCATAATCTCTATACATTTTCATCCAATTTCTCAATAAAAAGGTGTGAAATGATGAATATACACTTATATTTAATTAAAAAATGAAAATTAAATTTTTAAATTTTTTATTTAGGACTCGTTTGCACTTTTTTTTTAAAAATTTTTTTTTTAAATTTTCTAATAATTTATTTGGGGGCTCATTTGCATTTAAAAAAAATTAATTTCTACTTTTTAATAATTTATTTGGGACCTGTTTGCACTTTTTAAAAAAGATTTGGGGCCTATGATTGCAATTAATTCTTTATTTTTTTAAATTTAAATAGAATGGTATATTCGTCATTTCATAACTCTTTATTGAGAAATTAGATGAAAGTGGATATAAATAATGGTATAAGAGGGTGAAAATGCCAAAAAACGCGCTTTTTAAAAAATTGGGACTATGGATGCAATTCATTTTTTTTCTTTTTCTTTTTGTTTTATTAAAAAGAATAGTATATTCATCATTTTATAATTTTTAATTGAGAAAATGGACGAGAAAAGACTTTTTGTACAATAAAATGTAAAAATAAGGATGAAAATATCAAAAAATGAAAAGTAAAGACATTTCTCATAATAATATTGAAAAGTGTGGACGTTACGTTATAATGCCTAATTACCCGTTCATAATCTTATGCTATGCATAGGGAATATACCAAGCACTGAAAATCAATTTTCACCAGCTAAGAAAATACCGTACCAAAATTGACAACATCCTGACCATACAAAGCGCAAAAAATTGCACAAATAAACATGACAACAGGGAATGCACATAGCGCTAGACAGTTAACGCTAGCTCCTGTCTACAAGTCTGCCTTCTTCCATCAAAATCCACCTTTCTGGATAACAGTATTGTCCACATCTCAAATAGAACACGATAAGAATAACAAAACGAAAAAAGGAAACATTAATCAAGAGAGGGCCTTCTGAAATAATAACTATGCAAAGAAAAATTAACAAAATTTATCGAGCCACAGTTGCATTGGTACTAATGAATAATCGGAAGAGTTCCGATACAACCAAGGTCTCTTCAAGTGGAAATTCTTCTACATCTTACAGTCCATGAAAACGATTTTGGTTTGAAGAAAATCGAACAAGAATAAAATACAAGCCACCGGAAAATGAAAACCAGGCTGGGAAAATTTACATAGTTTCAAGCTCTTATCCTTCCTATAAGGAGATAACTGATCTAATTGCTCCTCCATAACCATCCTGAAGTCATTCTTTCCGTACTACTACTATATTCCCACTCTCTTTCCCTTCTTTACATCAGTCGATCTTCACAGACGAATATATCTTCCGAACAAACCAGAAGCAAGCACAGAAGCCAATGGTTCCCGTCAACACAAAGAAGGCATATGAAGCAATTAGCATATACCCAAAGTACAAAATGCCAGAAACGAGCTTGGTAATTTCCAACTTAGTGAAGAAGTAAAAAATAGAGTACAGGAAAAGGTATAAAGCCGAGGAACCAGCAGTCAGGTAAGCCCTCCACCACCAATGATAATCTTCACTACACAACTGGAAGTAGCAGAGAACAATTGTTATCTCTGCACATGTGATTATTAAAATCACAAAGACAATGAAGAGGAAGCCGAAGATGTAATAGAACTGGTTTAGCCAGATGGAAGTCAATATGAAGAATAATTCAATGAAAACCGCCCCAAATGGAAGGATGCCTCCAATAAGAATAGAGAACATAGGTTTCATGTACCATGCCTGTTCGGGTATCTGCCTGGGGATCTTGTTTGTCTTCACTGGATCTTCAATAGCTGGTTTTTTGAAACCCAAATAACTACCGACAAAAACTAACGGAACTGATATTCCAAACCATAAGCACACAAGAGCAAACATAGTTCCAAAGGGTACGGCTCCAGATGATTTTTCTCCCCAGATAAGAGCATTCAGAACAAAGAAAACAGCAAACAGAATTCCGGGAAACATGAAAGCGGTTTTTAAGGTATTCCTCTTCCACTCGGTGCCCTTGAACATTTTGTATAGCCGAGCTGAAGAGTAACCAGCAAACAAGCCCATGAAAACCCATAAGAGAACCATGGCAGTCATAAGCCCACCACGGTTGGAAGGTGAGAGGAAACCAAACAGTGCAAACATCATTGTCACAAGCGTCATTCCGAGGATTTGAACCCCCGTCCCCACGTAAACACACAGCAATCCAGAATTTGTAGGTGCTCTAAAAACATCGCCATGAACAAGTTTCCATCCTGTTTCTTCCTGAGCTTCATCTTGGGTTTCCAACTGATTATAGTTTGCAATATCTCTGTACAGAGTTCTCATCATGATCATGGCAACCATACCAGAAAGGAAGAGGACAATCATCAGAGAATTGATGATAGAAAACCAGTGGATCTGATCATCATTCAGGAGAAGGTAGGTATCCCAGCGGGATGCCCACTTTATATCACTTTCCTACAAAAGGAAGATATAATATTTAATTCCAAAGTGACATTGAAAAAAAAAATAAAAAAGCCACAAATCCGAAGGGAACACAAGGGTTACAAAAAGAGTACCTTAAAAGAAACATCATAAGTGAACACAACCTCCTTGTCTGTATCAACTTCTTGTGGAACAGTGCTCCCCGGAATTATATTTTTGGTGTCCTGATTGCATGTTGAGAGCTGAGGATTCTTCTCATCCCACTCCTTGTACTCATGTTTAATACTGTACATACGGATTTAATGAGAAGCCCAACTCCATAAAATTCCACGTGGCTTTTAAATTTATGATCCAAAAAATTTACAACTGACTCAAATTATCTAATAATGATAGGTGCAAAGAAATTCCTATTGCCAAACCCTTAAATTGAGATGCACATGCATAAGGAAATCACTGCAGAAGTCATAAGCAGAAAGCAGCGAACCTGTTTGAAGTAACCTCAAACCCAACAATTCGAGCAGAATCAGTTTCAAGATCTCTGTGGTACATGACTCTGAAGCTCAAGTGATTATTAATAAAATACTTCTCCTCTTTGCTCTGCAGAATCAAGTAAATATGTTAAGCTAATTAAAGAAATTTACTTTATCTTCCAGAAAGATAATTACAAACTGCAACAAACCCCAGCATAATTCCCCTTGAACCCAACATAGAAACCATGTTCATAAGTTGTTGGTGGACTTCCATCTCGCCTCTGTCTACGAACAGCTACTGGAAGGTTATCTAAAATCCTGCACTCATCTTTCATATATTAGTGAAAGAACAATTTCAGAGCTATCATTCTCGTATGATGATTAATAATGATCATAAAATAAGAGAAAAGACAATGAATATGCACTTGTGCACTTACATATTGACTCTGTATTCATCATCAATTTTTTCCTTAAAGTTCTGTGCAGCATCAGCATCAAGTTTAACTTTACAAGCCACTTTACAGGGCTGTTCCTCCCTCATGTTAAACTAGCATTAAACAACCAAGTTAGTCTAAATTAGAAACAAATATCAATATTAGTTGAAGCACAGTGTCTGACATGTTCATGCACATGGAGTGTCCTATTTATTTAATGAAGTGTCCTTACTTGTTAGGAAGTTTAAAACATATATATATATATATATATATATACTTCATTAAACACCATGTTGCATTGTGCTATATATTTTTTTCATTTCAGTCTCACAACATGTCTTCACACTACTAGACCATTTTGAAAATTTTAGGAATATAAAATTAGGGATAGATTATCTATTGAACATTTGAATAAGAAAATTAAATAATATGAGCAAAACTCTAGGAACTTTAGGTTTAATTTGCTTTAATATCTATAAGCATTTTTTCTTTCTGTGGCACTAGTAAATACAACAAAAAGATATCTTAATACAACAGATAACCACTTCTCTAATTCAAAATATTTATATAAAAAAAAAAGTATTTATTTTAATGAAAAAGTAAACCAATGAGATTGGGTCCGAGCCATAAGGCTAAGTTCCTTTTATGAATAAATAAACAAATAAGAAAGGGTAGATTTACTTCTCATCTATGGGGAGCTTCCCTGAGGTGTAAAAAAATGCAGATAATAATACAAAAATCTAAAGATTATCAAAAAAATATTCTGCATCCTAGTTTGTTTGAATAGTTAAGTGTCATCCATGCCCATATTCGTGTTCATGTTTCATAGAACAATATAGACAAGGGAACTATAGAAATTAATCATGGATACTCACAGCGTAAATTGAGTTTTCTATCCGGTCACCTCGAAGGACTTCCCCCAAGTTCTCAGCAACATTCATGATTTTGTTCGGTTTGCAATATTTCAAGTAATAGAAATCATATGGCAGTTGTGTCTTAGTAGATGACAGCTTGTTCACTTTGACTTGAAGCTCATCCCCCTGTTATAAAAGTAAAAACGGGCATTACTTATAGAAGGAATATACAAAGGTTCATAATTCAAGAAGCTCTTCACCTTACTTGTTTAAGAAAGAAGAAATTACTGAACACAAGCAAAAACATGAAGACCACAAAATCAAAGTAAATGAATGCAATACACACAGACGTCCAAAAATACCAAAAACATTTTCGATTAGGGAGCAGGAATTTGGTACAATGCCAAACTCGGAGTGCAGGAGGCGAATCAATTTTCCAAGTTGGCATCAACCAGAAACATCCCCTTCACAAGCCTGGCTGTCCTAAGCAACACAACATCAATTTTCCAAGTCTCCTTTTTTTGAGGTCATTGCATATATTAGGATTATCCCCGCGGATATTTTTCATCATCAACATATTATCATTGAATACATACGCGCAATGGCAAAAACACATGGAATTGTATAACCGAAAAGTCAAATCCTCGTATCATTATCATCAAAAGTCAAATGCAGGAAAGTTGAATTTTCTTTTCCTCCTAATAAAGTGTTCATAACAAGACCACACATAAACATACTATCAAATCAAACATCAAAGCTATTAATGAAAAATTCAAAAACAAAATTGAAAAAAACTACATCACAACAACCAAAACCATAGATCCGAATCCAATTCACCAAATCACCCAACATCCAAACTCTAGATCTACGTCAGTCAAAACAGATTTTACGAACAACACAAGCAAACAACAGAAATGAACTTGTAAAGATAAACAATTAACCCCAAGAAATCAACTGTCATATTACTAGATCTAAAGATCCCATAACATTTAAATCAAAGAGCATAACTCCAAGTTTACGAAAGGATGTATCATGTATGTGTGCAGAAGAGACAGAAGCAATACTCTTTGAAAATCTCGAGGAGCTACTCCGGGAAGATAGAAAGAGTGTACTGTCGTCGAGACCAGAAGGAGACAGAAGTAAATGGCCGCAACCCGACCGAAGAACAGACGACCCATTTTTCTATTCGAATTCCACACCCAGATAGAACGAGAGAGAGAGGGAATTGGCTGAGAGTGTTATTTATAGTACAGAGAGAGACTTGCTAACTTGGGGCCGAGATCAGGTGTCAGTCACGTTTTTGTCCTGTATTTGAGCTGAAGTTGAAATGAGTTCATTTTTATCAGGGTTGAATTTTATTTCAATCATTATTGCCAAATTTATGATTTTGATTACTAGGCTCCCATTTGGGAAAAAAATTATAAATATATTATGGTCATGTTTGATTGTACTTCAATTTTATGGAAGATGGAAATTAAATTCTCTTTTTTACCTTTTTGCATGTTTGATTGTCCAAATTTTTCTTGATCTTCCATTTTGCACCCACATGCTCGCATTTTCTTGATTTTTGAGGGAAAGAGTTTTATTTTTTAATTTTTTGACAACGAAAACAAATTATATTCTCAATTGTAACAAATTATATCCTTTTAATGGACTAATTCCATGAAAAACAAAGTCAAACGAACACCAAAATATTCAAAATTTCAATATTTTCCGGTAGGAATTTATACCAATCAAACGTAATTAATTGACAATTCCCATTAAACCAAGTTCTAGACAATTCAATTCCCTAAAATTCATTTTTTTTCCACCCAAATTTCATTCTTGCAATCAAACAAATCCTAATTTATAAGTAAACAAAAATGAGTAGAGATATATGAATTGTATTTGTGAGTATATTAAAATATGGGGATTTGCTTAAAAGGGTCAGTCAACAATGATCTTTGTTAAAATAGTCTATGTCAATAGTTTTTATTCCAATAGCCTTTGGTCTATTAAATCATATATTAAAAGTCTTAAATGTCCTTAAATTGAAATGATTAAAATGACCACTTTGAAATTATATTTACCATATCCCCAAACATAAATCCCTCATAATCCCTAAATCCCCATAATCGTTCTTCAACAGAACGTTTCCAAATTCGCGCCATATTAGACCACTTTCAAATTCAACTTTCTTCTTCTTTATATACATTTTCTACACTGAAGTTTCTTTATTTGAACCAAGGACAAATCAAACACAGCAATTTTTGGAAGTGGGTGAGCAAGAATCGATTTCAAACAATCGTAGATATGCTTTATTATTTGAAAAGTAATGATTTCTTGTTATTTTCTTCTTGTATTCTATGAAAAATCGATTGGGTAAGCAACATTTACTGTGAAATATAAAAACTGAATGGTGTCGTTTTTCTGTAGTTGGATGCCATTTTTCTGTAGTTGGGTGTCGTTTTTTCTGTAACTGAGTTCTATTGTAATTTGATAAGGTGGTATTGATGTAGTTGTTTGCAAAGTAGTCGTTCCTGAATTCTTTTATAGCATTATATTATTTGAAAGAAGTTTAAATGGTAAATACATGTTTTAAACTACAAAATGCCATTTTTATCTAATTTAAACCTGTTATGTAACAATATTTGTTGCCTTTTATTTATTATTGAAGCTCTATTTATAGTATTCGGTTTTGATAATTAATAGAATAATATATTACACATTTTTTGGTGCATTGCAGATATGGACTCTGGTGCAATGATTGTCATTTGTTATTTTGTTGAATTTGAAAAGAGTGATCAAGGTGAATGGATTTGGAAATGGATAGGGAATGATCAAGAGACTGCAACAAATATTTTTGTGTCAAAAAATATTTCCTATATGAAGTTGTATGAAGAAGTCAGAAAAAGGGTTAATGTTGATTCTGTCATGTATGACATCGAGATGAAATTTCTTGTACCCGGCATGGCAAAACTATCAGTTCCACCAATGAAGATTAATTGTGATAGGGATGTTAGCTGGTTTCTTTCTTTGCACAACCAAGTTCCAATTTGTGTAACCATTGTGGAAAAGGGTTATGTTGATAATCAACCAGACATGAAGCTTGATATAGCAAATACTCAGGAGAATCGCGATAACGTGGAAGATATGGATGAATGCAACATGCAAAAAGATAAGTCTGGTGACAATCATATGAAACCGTTGTCTCCATTTAATCAAAATTGTGAAAATGATTGTGTGAACTTTACAAGTGATGATTACTGGGATGGGGTGGCAGTAGTGAGTAACAACCACGAAGATGATTTCCATGTGATGAATGAAGACAATGTTACTCATAATACACCGTTTACATTGGCAGATGATATTATTAACATTTCACAAGTTGTTGTTTATCCGAATCCTTATGGAATATCAGTTAAGATTCCTGACGCCGATGATGTACACGTTAACCAAATTTTTTGCAACAAGAAAGATCTCCAGACTTCACTACAAATGCTTGCCTTAAGAAACTCTTTTGAATTCAAGGTCACCAAGTCAAATAAGAGTACATATGTAGTAGTTTGTGTTGAGAAAATTTGCAAATGGCGTTTGCGGGCAACACGGTTGAAGGAAAGTGATGAATTTGAGATTCGAAAGTATTTACGTTACCATAATTGTTCACTGGATGTTCGCCACAAAGACCATAGACAAGCTAGTTGTTGGGTGATTAGAAAACACGTCATGTCGAAGTTTGAGGATCCCAACATTATATACAGACCTTCAAACATTCAAAATGATATTCGTCGGGAGTTTGGAATAGATATAAATTATTATAAGGCGTGGATGGCTAGAGAGTGTGCTTTAGAGCTATTAAGGGATTCACCTGAACTTAGTTATAATAAATTGGCCAAATATTGCAATATTCTGAAGATGAATAATCACGGTACTGTGACGTTCATTGAGGTTGATAATGAGAATCGTTTCAAATACTTTTTCATGGCCTTAGGACCAAGCATTCGTGGTTTTCACTCATCGATGAGACGGGTCATTTCTGTGGATGGAACTCTCAAATCTAAATTTCGAGGCACGTTACTTGTTGCCACGTGTCAAGATGCAAATCTTCATATATATCCTCTAGCATTTGGTATTGTTGATTCTGAAAATGACGCATCGTGGACTTGGTTCTTCGATAAGTTATTTCAGATAACAGGCATGTTGGAAGGGCTTGTTTTTATTTCTGATCGTAAGGATAGCATTCATAAAACTATAAAGATTGTTTATCCTAATGCACATCATGGATGTTGTATGTGGCATTTGCAACTGAAGATAAAGTCCAATTATCATAGGACTGATATTTTGCCATTGTTCATGGCAACAGCAAATGAGTATAGTTTGATTAATTTTGAAAAATCAATGGCAAATCTATATCGTAAAAGTTCAGCAGTTGGAGAATACCTAGAAAAGAAAGTTGGGTATGAGTTTTGGTCTCGAGCACATTTCAAAGGAACTCGTTACAATATTATGATGACTAACAATGCAGAATCTTTGAACTCATTGTTCAAGAATGCTCGTGAGTTTCCAGTACTTGCTATGGTTGACCAAATCAGGAAGACTCTACAGAAATGGTTTTATGAGAGACACTTTGAGGCTGAAAAATGTGTATCTACTCTAACCCCACCTATTGAGGATAAAATGCGTACAAAATATGATGATGCAAAGGGGCAGATAGTGGTACCGATAAATGAGTACGAGTTACAGGTGGGAGTTGAAAATGAAATGCATATTGTTAACTTGGAGGCAAGAACCTGTACTTGTAGAGAATTTGATTTGGAAAAGCTTCCTTGCAAACATGCTCTTGCTACAGCAAAGTTTAAGGGAATATCTTGTTATAGTTTGTGCTCGCCTTATTATAGTAGTACTAGTTGGAAACAAGCATATGCTGAATGTATATATCCAGTGGCAAATGAGGCTGACTAGGAAATCTCTAATCAAACTATGGTGTTACCACCGCTTTTGAATCGACGACAAAGTGGGCGCCCAAAAAATCGTCAGTTTCCATCAAGAGGAGAGGAAAAAAAGACTCGTAAATGTAGTAGGTGCGGTCAGAGGGGCCATAATCGTCTGACTTGCAAAAATGCTCTAGACTAGTAGAAAGATCATGAGACTTGTTTTTTGTCGAACTGAATCTTGAAATTGTGGATAAATTTTGATTGTTTTTGCTAGATTGTGATAGTTTTGATAAAGTGGGTGCCCAAAAAAACCGCTGGTTTCCATCAAGAGGAGAGGGAAAAAAGACTCGTAAATGTAGTAGGTGTGGTCATAGGGGCTATAATCGTCTGACTTGTAAAAATGCTCTACACTAGTAGACAGATCATGGGACTTGTTTTTTGTCGAACTAAATCTTGAAATTGTGGATAAATTTTGATTATTTTTGCTAGATTGTGATAGTTTTGATAAATTTCGATACCTGTTTCTGTTTGATAGAATTTAAGTATGACAGCAGCACTGTCTGTTCAGATTAAAAAGACGTATGCTCATTTTAAACGTATGACCGACGTTTGTACTCATTTCGGGTTCATTTCTGAACCTTCACGTATGTTATGATTGTATGAATGTTTAAAATTAGATTGTGATGGTTTTAGTTAAATTCTTATAGCTGTTTTGATCAAATTTTTTTGGAAACAATGACAGCAGCACTGTCTGTTCAGATTAAAACGACAGATGTTCATTTTAAATGTATGACTGACGTTTGTACTCATTTCGTGTTCATTTATGTTCCTTCACGTCTGTTATGGATGTATTAATGTTTAAAAGTGTTGAACATGAGTTTTAGATTGTGATGGTTTTAGTTAAATTCTTATAGCTATTTCGATCAAGTTTTTTGGAAACAATAACACCAGCACTGTCTGTTCAGATTAAAACGACATATGCTCATTTTAAACGTATGACCGACGTTTGTACTCATTTCGTGTTCATTTCTGAACCTTCACGTCTGTTATGACTGTATGAATGTTTAAAATTATTGAACATGAGTTTTAGATTGTGATGGTTTTAGTTAAATTCTTATAGCTATTTCGATCAAGTTTTTTTGGAAACAATGACACCAGCACTTTGTTAAAACTAAAACGTCATCTGGTCATTTGAATCGTATGACTGACATTTTTTCTAATTTAGAGTTTGTATCAATTAATTCAAGTTTTTTGTGTATGGATGAAGGACCATGGTTGAAATCGATACCCCATGACCCAAAACGACAACTGGTCGTTTTAAACGTGCAGATGACGTTTATGCTCATTCAGCGTTCGTTTCGATTTATTCGAGCCCATAACCACATAAAAGTGGCGGGATGAAGGTTTTAAATACTTTTCCAAACATTTGATCAGTCTATGACTGGGCTTGGAAACTACCCTACCCTTAGCAACAAATGAAAAATGTAAGTGGCTAGTATGTTATCCAAAGCATAGCGCGTGCATTCCGTCCAATGATAGTGAGTCTTGCATGATGTTTCGAATACTGTTTTACTAGTTTCGGAGTGAAATCGAGACCCCGTGACCCAAAACGGCACCTGGTCGTTTTGAACGTGAAATTGACGTTTCGGCTCATTCAGCGTTCGTTTCGGTTTATTCGTGCCCATAACCACATAAAAGTGGTCGGATGAAGGTTTTAACTACTTTTCCATGGCCGGGCTTGGAAACTACCCTACAATTGGTTAATGTGTATGAGTCATGTATGATGGTTCAAAGCATATTTTCTTGATTTCGGAGTGAATTGATGCACCTAAAACGTGTAGTCATTCAATGTGTACGAGTCATGTATGACGTTTCAAACATTATTTTACTAATTTCGGAGAGAAATAGATATCCCATGACCCCAAACGCACCTGATCATTTTAAACGGAGGGTTACCGTTTAGGGTTTAGGGTTTAAAAGGTATTTGGACGGAAAAACGGCATGTTGTCATTTTAAACGCATAGCTAACGTTTTACGCATTTAGTGTTCAGTTCTACTCATTTAGTGATTGCTGTTTTGAATACCTAAAATGGCGCATGGACGTTTTAATTGTATGACTACCATTTTTCTACTTCAGTGTTGAATTCGCATCACTTTGGTTCATTCAGCCCTCACAAGTCTCGACCTTGTAACCCAAAACGACATGTTGTCATTTTAAACGCATAGCTAACGTTTTATGCATTTAGTGTTCAGTTCTACTCATTTAGTGATTGCTGTGTTGAATACCTAAAATGGCGCATGGACGTTTTAATCGTATGACTGCCATTTTTCTACTTCAGTGTTGAATTCACATCACTTTGGTTCATTCAGCCCCCACAAGTCGAGACCTTGTAACCCAAAACGGCATGTTGTCATTTTAAACGCATAGCTGACGTTTTACGCATTTAGTGTTCAGTTCTACTCATTTAGTGATTGCTGTTTTGAATACCTAAAATGGCGCATGAACGTTTTAATCGTATGAATGCCATTTTTCTACTTCGTGTTGAATTTGCATTACTTTGGTTCATTCAACCCCCACAAGTCATGTCTGATTTTCCAAGACTTGTCTTATAGTGAAGTCGAGACCTCGTGACTTAAAATGGCACGTTGTCGTTTTAAACGTATCACTGCCGTTTTTCAGCCTGGGTGAATTTGCATATTTAATAATACATTCTGTTTTTCTATCGCATGAATATAAATGCTGTCATAAAAACTGCAACTCATTTTCACCCTTGACTTTTTCCAAGTTTGAATAAAACATTGTTACAATGGAAAACATAGGAATCGATCATAAAAACCAACACTAACTAACTAGACAAAATCAACATCCATGCCCTTGTTTACCAACTAAATGATACAAAACACTACCAGCAAAATAGAATTAGCATATAAGTCATGTCCTCCGACTGCATGAAATTACACTACCATCTAGACAAAATCAGCATCCATGCATCTAAGTCATGTCCTCCGACAGCATGTTTACCAACAAAATCATACAAAACATTACCAGCTAAATAGAATTAGCATCTAAGTCATGTCCTCCGATCGCATGAAATTATACTAACTAGACAAAATCAATATCCATGTACTTGTTTTCCAACTACAT
>CM032623.1:30948025-31004426 GCA_019097785.1 Fraxinus excelsior
CCGAAATTGATGAAGATGACGTGCCTATAGGAGATTTCTTCACCCTACCACGCTTTGAATGAAGAAATATGATGCATATGTCGAAGTATGATGAGTTGCTCTTAGGAATACTTTGGAGACTACCATATTTTTAAGTACAAGATGTAAATGATGTTGATGAGGAATATTTGACATTGAGATTATTATGGGCATTATCGAGATATCAAATACACGATAAAC
The DNA here is from genome assembly GCA_019097785.1 of Fraxinus excelsior. NCBI lineage: Eukaryota > Viridiplantae > Streptophyta > Magnoliopsida > Lamiales > Oleaceae > Fraxinus > Fraxinus excelsior. Next base: position 30,948,245 of record CM032623.1, read on the forward strand.
AGTAGAAATCTCCCCCATATGTCGAAATCGATCAAAATGACATACCTTCGAAGATGGATTTTCTTCGTAATGTAAAGAAATAAGAGGTTGACAACCTAAATAAGTTTCAGATAATACATACACAAAATAAACCATACGAGAAAATGTATAATCCGGGTTGGAAGCAACACCAAAAACTCTATTGGTTAGAAGGCTGAAGTAGTAACAATCCCATTAATCATCAAGAAGAAAGTGAGACTTTATTGAAAACTTCCTAGTGCCATTGTCCGAAATTTTGGATAGTACTAGTAGACTGTTCTTTCAACTCGATAAACTAACAACAAATGAAGAGCGTGTAGAGACCAATGAATTAATCATAATATGGTTGTTCGTGCAAAACTCGCAAGCGTACGGGATCGTTGACAAGTAATAGAATTGATGAGTTAAGAGTTATCGTCCCACAGGGAATTAATTCAATTCAAGTTTATTAACTTCTTATGTGATTCGAATTGTGTAAAGAAAATAGAGTTTGATTATGTTTTATGCTAAATTATCTAAGAAAGCGATATAAATGTGACTTGTATCAAATTATGGATGATTGTATTGGATCTCGAATTCGCCTATTGCTATCCATTTTAATTTTTAATTTGTAATCTAATTCCGTTCATATGTTCTTGACGATCGATAATTCTAATGCAATTAATTCTCTTTTCCAAGATAAATTAAATCTATCATAACCACGACCCAAATCTATTCCCAGTTTGAATTCAAATGATTAGAATGCATTAAAGTTCAGATTATTTATATGATTGCACACGTGATAAATGTTATTCCTAACATATATTGCACATGTTAATTTTGCCGCATTCTAAACTTATTGTGAATCTCTCAACACTACAACAAACAACTAATTATCTAATTGGTAGCCAATTAACTAAATAATGCAATGGGTATGAAAAATTAATCAAGAAATAAATTAAACTACTAGTCTTGGATTAAAACAATTAACAAATAGGGTTCATCTTCATCCAATACAAAAACGGATCTAGCCTAACATGTTAATATATAAATTACAAGAAGAATAATAGAAAAATATCACCCGGATCATGAAATAAATCAAAAGATGTTGATCTTCAGACCCAAGTTGAATTCTTCAAAATCTTGATGTAATTGACCTTCAATTTCTTGCTAGGGCTTGATCTCCTCTCTCAAAATATAGTAATTAGTCACTTGTTCTTGATGAATTTTATGAACTATGGTTTATGAAGAGGTGAGAGAGAGAGATCTCCTATGTGTAACCCACGTTCTCTATTTATCAAAGCCAGAAAATAGGTCAAAACCTCGTCCAATTTGGTTTCCAAAAGAGTTTGAATCGCGAAAGGAAACTAAAGACTCTTCTGCGGAAAAGACATATGCGCACACACAGTTATAAGTGTTGCCCGCGCACCGTAGAACCAAGTGACTCTCGGGTTGGGGAAAATAAGGTCGTGCGCGCGCGCGTAGATTTGTCTCTGAACAACTTCCGGTATTATCGCCATAAATCTCTCTACAAGTATCCGATTGAGATAATTCAAGATGCGTTAGAAAGATAATTCAAATATATATATTTCTTCTTGAAATAAAATATTTCCAATTCGAAAGATTACTATCCGAAACATGGGTCCCAAGTTGATGTTAAAAATCCACAGCATAACTTCTTCGGCTGGAAATTGATTTGTGAAAATACTTTCACTATATTTTGCTCCGTTGACCTCCAAATGCATCCAATTGATCCTATATGATCTTCATTCATCGTTTTGTGCTCTGAATCAACTATTGAATGTTTACACTTTGGTCCCCAAACTTTGGATTTCCTTCGTTTTCGCACGTTTTTCATTCATTTTTTTCCAACTCTACCAATTTGCATTGAGTTCAACCTAACAAACATAATTAACACAAAATTAAGTTATAACTCATCCAAATCACTAACAAATACTCTAATTTAATGACCTAGATAAGTGTACAAAATATACTTATCAAACACTCCTAAACTTGAACATTTGTTTGTCCTCAACCAAAATTATAACATAACTTCACCAAAAATTTTAAATACACAAATAGTTAGATAATTTGCCCCCCCCCCCCCCCTAAAGATTGGAATATATGTATTAAAAATATGAATTACTACAAAATTACAATACTAAAATTAATTTCTACTTTTTCAATGCAAAATCAACGTATATGTGTGAAAATTCATGTCAAGCATCATAAATTCATAAAGTGATTCGAATCCCGACCATTTGTGGCCAAATGTTTCCTTTCTTCACTCGTAAGATACACACTCCCAAACTTATTCTTTTCACTATTTCTCCAAGGTTTGATCTAAGGTAGAATTTGTATACTATTCATCACCCTCTCTAGTTTGGTTAAATCTTACTAATTGCAGTTCAACACCTCAACAAATGCGGATTCTCCTTATTTTTTGATTGCTTCAACCACGAAAAATCAATTAAGTTAATAATCTCTTGTCAAAAGTCTAATTCTCTCGAATAGGTGTTCGGGGTTTAATTAAGACATGTAGCAATTTTTATTTTATTTTTTTGTTTCTTTTTTATTTTTATTTTTTTGCAGACTCATCTCCATTAAGCTTTCTAAATTACCCTTGTAGCGGGCTTTCAACTGATGACTCCCAAATCAAATGACCATAGGGCACCAAGTTTTTAGATACCCTTGCATGCTTAATCACTCGAGTCCTAAAGGCTACAGACTGAAGTTTCACAGAAGACAACATTTTCTTTTCTTTTTTTATGCAATGATTAGTGCAATATCCCTTATTAATACTTATTCTCAAAAATCAACCTCTAACTTAAGATTTTTACCTAATTTTCATCTTATTGGCATTAGACAATCCACACAAAATTTAGCACACGTGGAATCCACATCTATCTCAATTTCTTCGTACAACAGCTCAATTACCTCCAAACTATCCTAGAATTGGTTTAAGAGTGTATAATTTAGTGGTTATTCAGATTAGCATCTAAGGCCCACTATTTTTCTCTTTTCAAATTTTGAATTAAACTATTTCTTCATGATGCAAAACATAAATTTTGTGCGCAAAAATATCAAGTTTCACATGAATAAGTATAAATCAATCCTAACATGTAATTTTTTCACAATTTATAATTTAATATGTGATTCCAAATATATGCACCATACCAATAAAAACTTAATGTTTTTCCACCCCCAAACTTATAACAGACGTTGTCATCAATGTCTAAAAATATAACATGCAATATATACAAATTAAGGGCAAAGAAGGGAACTAAATACTTCCCTGATATATATTTGAAGGTGATAGATGGACTGGCATGAAAGTTCTGGCTCACTTGCTATGTCTTTTCATTTATTCAATGTATTCAAGTGTCAGTTCCTTCAAAATACTAAAAATCAATCAAAACATGGAACAATTTATAATAAATTCTAACACATCTTAAAGGGAACTAGATGGATGAAGATACCCTATACTAATTAAAAGAAATAATATTTATAAGTCTATATTCTAGAAAACAAAATTAAATATAAGAGAAGAAAATTGGGTTGTCTCCCAATAAGCGCTTGTTTATAGTCATTAGCTTGACTTTGTTATTTTGGCTATTTATGGTGGCTTGAAAAGAGAGTTTTCAGTCTGCGTCGACTACACTGGTAGTTGTTTTTGAAGTCATCTTTAAGCCTCCAGATTATAAGATTTTCGTTGTTGTCTCGTCCAACAATTCCACCTTCATCCTTCATATTCATTTTAATTTCCCAATGATTGATCTTTCGGCATTCCTCATTGTCTGGATGTTGCTTAAATGGAGCATTCATGGTGAAACTTTGTTGTTTTTCTTCCACCCTTAAGATTATTTCACCTTTTTCAAAATTCATTAATGCTCGTGCAGTAGATAAGAAGGGTCTACCCAAAATTAACGGAATATGCTGAGCATCTATATCAAGGATAATGAAATCAGCTGGAAAGAAGTTATCTCCAACTTTGATGAACATATCCTCCACTACTCCATAAGGATGCTTGAGTGTCCTATCAGCCAACTGTAGGATTATTGATGTTGCTTTTGAATCATCCAATCCTAATTTCCTGTAGATAGATAATGGCATCAGATTAATACTTGCTCAAGAATCAATTAAAGCATTTAAATTATTTAAATTTCCTATAGAGCAAGGTACTGTGAAACTCCATGAATCTTTTAATTTAGAAGGGATTATATTCTTTATGATTGCACTGCACTCTTCTGTCAGAGTCACTTTTCATCTATTGGCAGCTTTCTCTTCTTAGTCAACATCTCTTTTAGAAATTTCGTGTAATTTGGAATCTGTTCAATGGCGTCAATGAAGGGAATGTTGATGTGAAGCTTTCTGAGTGCATCCAAGAACTTCTTAAATTGCTTTTCCAGTTTATTGTTTTGCAACCTTTGAGGGAATGAGACTGGACGTGTGTGTTTATTGACAGACCCGTTGCCTTAACCAGTTGACTATCTGACTTTTCTTTTTGTATAATCTTTGTTGATTCTTTATATTGAACTACTTGTTCATTTCCCATGGTAGACACTTGATTCTCCTCTATCCTTTTCGTTTTCATAGTAATTTCAGACAATTGAACTCCACTTCTCGTTGTAATGGCCTGTACTTGTTCCTGTTTTGGCTTCTGTTGAAGTCTTTGAGGGAATGGAATAGGCGGCACATATGCTTTGACAGATGTGGTGGAAGTGAATGATGGGAGCTCAATAGTTGCATAATTCACCCCCTCAACCACTAATACCTGCTCACGTTATCCTAAAATAAAATAAAGGAAAAATTTGAATACTTTAAAACTAATAAACTTAAATTAAATTACTCTCTGGCAACGGCGCCAAAAATTTGTTTGTGCAAAACCCGCAAGCGTACGAGATCCTTGATAAGTAATAGAATTGATGAGTTAAGAGTTATCGTCCCACAGGGAATAAATTCAATTCAAGTTTATTAAATTCTTATGTGATTCGAATTTGTAAAGAAAATAGAGTTTGATTATGTTTTATACTAAATTATCTAAGAAAGCGGTAAAAATGTGACTTGTATCAAATTATGGATGATTGTATTGGATCTCGAATCCGCCTATTGCTATCCATTTTAATTTTTAATTTCTAATCTAATTCCGTTCATACGTTGTTGACGATAGATAATTCTAATGCAATTAATTCTCTTTTCCAAGATAAATTAAATCTATCATAACCACGACCAAAATCTATTCCTAGTTTGAATTCGAATGATTAGAATGCATTAAAGTTGAGATTATCTATATGGTTGCACACGTGATAAATGTTATTCCTAACATCTATTGCACATGTTAATTTTGCCACGTTCTAAACTTATTGTGAATCTCTCAACACTACAACAAGCAACTAATTATCTAATTGGTGGCCAATCAACTAAATAATGCAATGGGTATGAAAAATTAATCAAGAAATAAATTAAACTACTAGTCTTGAATTAAAACAAATAACAAATAGGGTTCATCTTCAACCAATACAAAAACGGATCTAGCCTAATAAGTTAATATATAAATTACAAGAAGAATAATAGAAAAATATCACCGGATCATGAAATAAATCAAAAGATGTTGATCTTCAGACCCAAGTTGAATTCTTCAAAATCTTAATGTAATTGACCTTCAGTTTCTTCCTAGGGCTTGATCTCCTCTCTCAAAATATAATAATTAGCCTATTGTTCTTGATGAATTTTATGAACTATGGTTTATGAAGAGGTGAGAGAGGGATCTCCTATGTGTAACCCCCGTTCTCTATTTATCAGAGCCAGAAAATAGGTCAAAACCTCGTCCAATTTGGTTTCCAAAAGAGTTTGAATCGCGAAAGGAAACTAAAGACTCTTCTGCGGAAAAGGCATGTGCGTGCGCACCGTTATAAGTGTTCCCCGTGCACCGTAGAACCAAGTGACTCTCGGGTTGGGAAAATAAGGTCGTGCACGCACACCATGAATTGCCTGGGTGCACGCAGGTTTGTCCCTGAACAGCTTTCGGTATTTTCTCCATAACTTTCTCTACAAGTATCTGATTGAGCCGATTCAAGATGCGTTAGAGAGATAATTCAAATATCTACATTTCTTATTGAAATACAATATTTCCAACTCAAACAATTACTATCCGAAACATGGGTCCCAAGTTGATGTTAAAAATCCACATCATAACTTTTTCGGCTGGAAATTGATTTGTAAAAATACTTCCACTATATTTTGCTCTGTTGACCTCCAAATGCATCCAATTGATCCTATATGATCTTCATTCATCGTTTTGTGCTTCGAATCAACTATTGAATGTTTACACTTTGATCCCCAAACTTTGAATTTCTTTCGTTTTCGCACGTTTTTCATTCATTTCTTCCAACTCTACCAATTTGCATTGAGTTCAACCTAACAAACATAATTAACACAAAATTAAGTTATAACTCATCCAAATCACTAACAAATACTCTAATTTAATGGTCTAGATAAGTATACAAAATACACTTATCAAGGGCCAACTGAAATCATTCAAAAAAAAGATGAAATTAGCATACAATCTTCCTACATCATTGTTTACTCAAAATTTTAGTTTGTGATTAAACTTGATTAGGTGATTGAAGTTTACTTTGTTGAATTTGAAATGAGATATGAATGCAAGTCATACTACGCAAATTGAGAATGATAAGGTTAAGTTAGGAGGACAACTGCAAATTGGTGAAAAGTTAACTCAAGCAAACTAAACAGGATCTCCAAAGACACATTTCGAGTGTCGTGAAGCGCTTGTTCAAAATTCGAGCTTGAGACTATAAATAAAAAACTCAATGAAAAATAACCCATTTTTCTAACATTTAACTCTTTAATTTTAGTTATTGCATGACATTTAGTACTCATACACGTTTAAATATTGTCTAGCTGATTTTTTTAGTATTTTATATTTAAGATCGTCATCCTAGCACCATAAAAAAATGGTCTACCATAATCAATATTTACCGACACCAATTGTGGTAAAAAAACAAAAAAATTGTTTTGTTATTTTAAAATTTTAATAAATTTTCGTATATATTCCACATCCAAATTCACACAATCATCAACTTATTTCATCATTAATATATTCAAGATTTTAAAATCACGAAGAGTACTAGTTTCACTCAAAAATATTATTGTTATTATTCATGATAATTTTTTCCTGAACTCTATATTTTATTTATATTGAATTCAGATATATGAAATAAGTAGTTAATGTGTTTGAATTATGATTCGTTGAGATCTTGAATATAATTTCTCATTAATTGTTGCTAATGTTTGTTATAATTTTAATTGTAAATAAATTGGCAATCAAGAACGAGAGATCCCTTTGAAGGGATAAAAGAAAAGAAAAAAGATTCTACAAGTTTCAATGTCAATTTTATCATCATTATTATTTTTCGGTTCTTATCCTATGTCCAAAAAGAGTAAAAGACATTGTACTAGCCGTGTCTGAGTAATTTGTCATTATTCATCACTAGTGTTTAGAAAATAACCTACGCAAAAAGAAGGCTACCTACCATGTGGAGTGAAAACTACCTTCGAAAATAAGAAAGATTCCAAAAATAGAAGAATTGACAAAAGAAAGAGAGAAGAAAATTGAAACACACCAATAGAGACGGTCTCCGACTAAATCTTGATTATCGATTAGGTATTTGGAGAATGAAAGAGTTGTTGATGAAAATATAAGTCCAATATCACTTGTTTATTTTATTTTCACAAAAAAACAATCAAAAACCAAGGGACCAATACGAGTGATGAGTCATTATATTGACATACTAGCGATTTAATTTTGTTTAGAAAAAGAATTTCTAAATTGAAATGCATGGCTTGATTTGTAACATCGATGTAATTGAAAATGATGAATACACACACTCAAAAAGCTGAATATACGATATGTATAGTTTGTAAAATAACGATTAATAATTGTGATTCATTAACCTATTTAAATTTTGTGATTTAGATATTCACTTTTGAGTAAACATTACATTACATGCATCGAGTTGAATACATTTAATTAAAAAGGGACGTTAGAGATACAATGTTGAGGCAAAATTACATATTCAATTACTCTAAATTCTCAAGATTTGTATCTATAATTTGAAAGTTAAGGATTACAATTTGCCGGGAGATATACATGATTTGAAGAGAAGAGTGATGATCCATTATTGATTACCAAAGAATAACAATTTTGTTAATATTCTTTTCTGTATTCATCGTATTGAACTCGATTGTGTTTCTATGAATGGACAAATAATTGGTTGATAGGATGAAGAGATAACTTAAATTTAAAGTTTATTTAATTTAATTGATTTCATGCAAATTTGATTGTGTTTATTGTGTGTAATTGGTCCACATTTGGTTGATGTAAAGAAAATGTTGAACTCGAGAGTAAATTTATTCGTCTTGTATAAGTGATATATGTTTCGATAAGAGATCAAAAGAAAATTATAACTTGCGCAATCATGATTGAATTATTACAATTTAATGATTTACATAAATAAATTACTAATTAAAATTGTTTATTTGAATTGAATGAATATTAAATAGCCTAAGTGAATTCGACATTCCTAACTACTTAATTCCAAAATTATCCCCAAATTAGATTCGTTTAGGTTAATTTAGATTTAGTATAATTTAATTATAATGTAAAAATCATGATTTGTTAATAGGTCAAAACACATTAATTTAGACTCAAGGCTAGGTTAGAAGAAGTAATTAACCTCCATGGAACGATGTTCAAACTTAAACATCCACTTTATTACTTGTCACGATTCGTACATTCGCGAAATCACGAGATCATCTATTAAATTGTAAGATGTTCAGAAGTTTCCCCACTTTCCGAAATGAAATCAAGAGGCACACTTCAGTAGGTGAGATTTGAACTTATCAAGCTCAGCAAGAACCTCCTCTTCTGGACGGTAAAGCAAATCCATCATTCGCCATATCTGCACGAAATAGCATTTATATGAACTCATACCAAGGGGACATATATCTAACACCCCGGAATTTTACGTTAAATTAATATCTCAGGCACTTGGAACTCACGCAAGTACAAACTTCAAGATTTTGATTTCTAGAATTGATTGTGGCCTATGGGTATTGAATTATGTTATTTAGCTCCACTATGATTATAATCTCAATCTATATGACGTTACTAAATGAAAGATGAATTTAAATTACTCATTTAATTGTGCTTATCATTTAATGTTACATTAGCACCACATAGACTGAGACTATAACCTGAATAGAGCTAAATAACATCGCTCATTTGCATTAATTTAGTACAAACTTAACAGGTTTTGATTTCTAGGATTGCTTTAAGCCTATTTGCATCAATTTATGGAAAAAAAAAAAAAAAATACATAGTTACATAGTTTCTAAGATATACTTTTAAGTTTTAAGAAAACTTGTGGAACTTTTTCATCAGGTGATCGTTTAATCAGTCACAAATGTGACCACCTAACAATAAATGTGACTTGTTAATTAATTAAACATGCTAGTGTCAAAATAACCAACAATTATGATCACATTTAGAAAGACACAAATTGCGAACACAATTACAAATTTAATCACAAATCACTATTTTTTTTAAGATCACAAATTACTCGTATGTTGGTTACAATTACCAACAATTAAATCACAATCGCTCTTCATCACACCCACTCCACCATCGTCGACACAACCCAACACGTAGTACCACTCACCACCACCACGCAAATCTATATACCGCATAACTACCATGCAAATCTATGCCCAAACATTCCTATCACCTCACCACCACTGCGCAGATCTATACCTCCACCTCATAGACAGATTACAATTACAAAAGGGTTTTGATCAACATAAATGGACGCACGTTGTGGTGTAACTTTTTCGGCTAGGATTTCTAGCAATGAGGATTTTTCGACACCACTAGGAATAACGACAAGAATTTCCCATGGTTTTGCTCGACAATTAACATCTTGAAGCACCTGCCGGATTGATTTCTTGTTGATTTTTGATTGATTTTTCTAAACATGCGTCCTTTTTGTGTGCATACTATGTAGTTTATGCCTATAGCTTCAATCTCACAACCTTGTTTCTTCATCAGAGAATCTTACCTCTTTCTTCTCTCTCTCTCTCTCACTTCTATATGTATATTTGTACAATTCTCTCTTTTACAAATTTATTTTTGTACATTTTCCCAATATCTTCTCAAGGATGCTCCAGCGGTGGCTGCCGCCTCTCATGGAGGATTGAAGGCCTCTGAAGCTGCTGGTTCAATATCTAATGATCACATGATTTCTCCAAATAACTCCAAATTGTTATTTAGTGGAAAGACCCTGTTGTCTGAAATCACATATTGGGTGAGGGTAGGGTAGGGGAAAAAGATGAAGTAATTTTTATTTTTTTAGTTTTGATTTTTAATTATTTATTTGGACTCATTTGTAATTTTTTGAAAATTTTAGGATTATGGATGCAATTAGTTCTTTATTTTTTTTTCTTTTTATTTTATTTAAATATGAGTGTATATTTGTCACTTCAGAATTTTTTATTGATAAAATGAACGGAAATGATGATTTCTGTAATGAAAAGTGTAAAATAATGATGGAAATGTAAAAAAAGAAAGGTAAGAACATTTTGCACAATGAACTTCAAACGTAAAGAAGTTTTGTGCTAACAACTCGAATATAATTTCAAAAAGAACAAACTTTGTTAAAAAAAAATTCAAAATCAGACGATCAAATTTTGTGACCTCTAATAAAATATTGTGACCTATAATTTACTTAAAGGGAAGACGGTCATAATAACACAATTTATAATGATCACATACTAGTTACAAATCATACAAGATCACGATCACATATGACAATTTTATTGCAAAATCACACATTTAATGTCATAAACTCGCAATTACTCAATTAACTATACATACACTATTCATTCCACCAACCTCTCTTATTCGTCACCCAATTTCTTCTTCGCACCATCACCGCACCGCCACTACTCCTATTCTAGACTGGATCTGGCATTCCACCTCCACAAACAACAGTTAGAAAAGTCGCAAAAGCAAATGCCCCACTAACAAGATTTCTTCCCACCTTTACCACTATCAGCAACCATAAAGAAACAGAGGCTAAAATGGCCCCCACGTTAGCCCCCAATTTCCTCCTCAAATCCACCACCGCCCAAATCACTACCTTCCCACTACGGCACACTTGATTGTAACAAATCACTCAATTTTTTTCTCCGCAACAAATCAATCGATTACAACATGATAAAATCGTTTTAATCATCTCTCCATATTCCATAACTAATCCCAATATTACGAACTAGTAATACGCATAACATACAGAGAAGGAACCTGCTCGAGCGCTGTCAAGCTCAACGTCAACACCGAGAAAGACGGAGCGACAATGAGGAGGCTGAGGGGTGCTCATTTCTACGACATAGGATAAGAGGCTAACGTCAACATCAAGGAAGATGGAAAAAATGGGGAGGAGCTAGATGGGTGCTCATTTCGACAGCAGAAGATAAGCGGCTAACGTCAAGACCGATAAAGACGAAGTTGTGGGAAAATGGTGTAAGGGTGCTCATTTCGACGGCTGAGTATAAGACCATCTCCAATGAAGACACCATTACACCAAAATGCACCAAATTTTGGTGCAAAGGTGCTTCAATGGAAAACCATATTTTGCACCATTTTCCAAAATGATGCAAAATTGAATAGTGTTGCACCAAATATGGTGCAACACTATTCACTTTGCACCATTTTTCTCCAAAATGGTGCAAAGTTCAATTTGCCCTTCTTTTATTTTGCCAAAAGTATTTTAGGAGGGTATTTGTATCATTTTTGTTATATAATTTTTAATACATTTATTATTATTATTATTATTATTATTATTATTATTATTATAAAGGATATTATTAGTATTAATATTATTATTTGCATTTAAAATAAATTTGAAATGTTAAAAATAATAATTACTGAATTAATTAAAATAAGAATAAAAAAATTTAAAATATAAATAACACGATTATTTATAGTTAACACGGAATATATTACAATAATCAAGGATAAAGAGGCTTACATTGCACTTCGAAATGCATTAATCGATCATTTGTGGGAAGAATATATAAATTTCAAAAATTAAATTGCAATGATATTTCTACTTCAAATTTTAGTAATTTAATATGTTTTAATAATATATTTACTCATGAATTTAATATTTTCCTTAATTTAATGTAATTATTTATTTATTAATTTATATATCTCTAAAATAAATAAATCAATAATATTCCGAATAAATAAATTACTAAGAATAAAAAAATAATTAAATAAATTACATATTTGGTACAATGCTAGAGGTGGCCGAAGAAACTATATGGTAGATTATTCTGACTATGATCGTCCATCGCCACATTTACATAGATCCTATTTTAGCGATTGTGAGAGTTAGCGGTGTACAAATCTGATTTTGGGATTAGATGGAGTAGAGAGAGAAATGGTAAACTTCCATTTTGTGTTGTAGACTGAGTAAAAGAGAAATGGTAGCTTTCTGCCACAGAAAGGAGTACATAAAAGGAGAGAGTAGTTTAGTGTATTAGAGTGAGAGTAGAGGGGGCGATGATATATAATTTTTTTCAAAAAAAAAAAAACACAAAATGTCAAATTAATATTGAAAAAAAAAAAAAATTGTACCCGGTTTTAAAATTGAAACTTGAAAATAAGGTTTAACGTTATTTTCCATTTTCATAAATGTGAGTTTTAAATTTTTAATATATCAATATTGGCTCAATATGTAGCTCTCTTTTAAAAAGTGTAGGTTGATTTCAAGAAAAAATGAATTTGGCCAATAACTTGTGACATAAAGAAGTATATGTTATAAGTAATTTTAAGGATTAATTATTAGTTAGTTCTAGCCTCTAGGAGAGTGGGTTGAATTGGAAAATGGGAAAATTATATAACTAGGAACATTTTCAAAAATAATAAAACTTGTGGAATTTTTTTTAAAAATCAGTTTTTGAACCCCCGATATAATATTTAGCATATAATTTTAATTAGTCGGTTCACGGTCATAATCACACAATTTATAATCACATTCACATACTAGTTATAAATCACAAAGACAATTTATAAGTCACAATTACAAATTTAGTATCAAATCATACATTTTAAGCACTCGTTTGGTACACATTAAAATTTTCATTATCATTCTTCTACTCATTTTCAACCACACATTTTTCAATAAAATAATATTTTTCATCACATCAATAATTTTTTCTTCTTTTTCAATCACGCATTCTCTATCAATCTACTATTCCATAATATATTCTTCCAAAATTATGTGGCTCAAACACGCCCTTAGGTCACGAATTATTTATTAGGTACAAATTATCTAATTAATCAATCACTTACCCTCTTCATCTCCCCCCATCTCATTCCACCACCACTAACACCACCCCAAATCACCGCCACGACCCCAAATTCCTCGCCCTAACACTACTATCACCAAAAATCCACAATCACATCTTCACCTTCAACAAACCTCAAATCCCACACCACATCCATAGTCAAACCATCGTCCCAACACAATCAAATGATTGTCACCACCACCATCGGCCTCCCACCAAATTAGGCACTGATGACACCACCCTAAGGTTATTGGACATCTTGAAACCAATAGCAATGGTCTCGTCGCCTAAATCGAACAGAAAGTGGGCCACTTGGGGACTAGTCATCAATCGATTGGCTCCATAAACGATGCATTGGAGCCCAAACCTATTGCTTTTTGTTGAAATTGTTATGATTCTAGGAGAGGTGATTCAATCGTCGATGTTGGGGGTTAGATCTGGTGGTTTGCGCAGCGATTCCGGTTCATTGGGCTGGGGGCAACTCCATGTCGCCTTCGCGAAGAATCAGAACACGATGGGATAGGGTAGGTTGTGGTGATAGGATATGTTAATATTACTATTTGTACATACAAAATGTACACCTTAATTGACCTCATATATGTCAAAAAAACTGACAGGTGATTGAAAATGATGTTGTCAATATCAATGTACCAAAATCTGCCAACTCACACGTGTAAATCAATGTATCAATCTTTATATACATGTAGCATAATCCAGTATTAAATATACTACATGATTTTTTAACTTGAAACTTAAAATGTAGGAAACTAGGTAATTTTCCCTTGGGAAAAATGGATTGGTTTTGGTGCCAAAAAAAAAAAGAAAAAATCCTAATTAAGGCTTAACCCATCATAAAGTAACCAAATTCTACTTGGATTCATCTTAACTTATTGGGACTTCGGCACCAATTTTCTTAATCAGCAAACAATTCCAATATTCACACGCTGTCAAAAGAATAGGATGAGACCGGAGAGAAACGCAGAGAAGAAAACTTTAATCGTGCAATCCTTTTTTTATTCTTTCAAAACTCGGGATGGCTTGCTCAAAAATTTATTAAGATAAGATACACATGCAAATGGTAGTTTCTTTTATATGATTATTTATTCAAAACGATTATTCAAGACATGAAACCCAGCCAGAGCCCATAGGGTCGTATCCATATTTGGTGGAAGGCGAATGGGCGGGTTCTGGGAAAGAAAGAAGCCCACCCGAACCCAATGTGTTCCTTCAAAAATTCGAGATAATCCAGAGTTAATTTTATCGCATACTACTCTTGATGACGTGGTCAGAAATGATACAAGACTTGTGATTAAATTGTTATATCAATAGAAACTGCACATTATATCTTGCTGAGTATTTTCCCATAATTCTCACCATTTTTCCTTCCAACCTACAAGTTAGTTCAAGGTGGCAAATTCGTTGGAGCGGTGTGCAATGGGGTGCCTAGTAACAACTAGATTTTTGGTTTCTATTAATATTTGTTTTGGGGACCTACTCGTGATATGTAAAGTTCGATCATATATGGTAGAATGCAATAATTTTTAGTGACATTCAGGGTTTCTTCGAAATTTGGAGCATTAAAATATCACTATTTAGCCAGTAACGTTATATGATCTAGCATGCCAAGGGTACAATGTCGTCTAGATCACTATTTTACCAATATATAACGGAAGGCGTAGTAGGTAAATGCTAATTAAAGAACTCTAGCACAAGAAAATTTATTGTTACCTGTAGTGTACCTCCCCCGCCAGTTTTTTCACCATCTTCAGAGACACTGACAATTGTCCACGGATCTGATGAATTCCAGTGGAAGTCAACAACCTTATCCCTGTAAGTACTCAGAAAAATCGTAAACTGAGTTGAAAAAAAAAAAGATGAGGGTATTTGGACTGTAAACTTCAAGGTCGCCCATAACTTGGGGCAAATGTGGACAATCATCAACCAGGATAATACACCCACAAGGGGAGAGTTTCTAAGAAGGGAAGGGAGCAGAAATATTAAAAAAAAAAAACACACAAAAACAGACAAGTCCACAATTTTTATGTCATGTATGAAAGTACAAAACAAGAAAAATAAGGATAAACTTAGAACCT
This sequence comes from Fraxinus excelsior, assembly GCA_019097785.1. Lineage (NCBI taxonomy): Eukaryota > Viridiplantae > Streptophyta > Magnoliopsida > Lamiales > Oleaceae > Fraxinus > Fraxinus excelsior. The sequence goes on from CM032623.1 coordinate 30,963,766, forward strand.
GTGCCCAGCATGTCGGAAGAATAGGCCTGGAGGAGAATCCGAACTTCGTGTTCCAGCACCCTCCAGCTTACCAATCTAGGTCATGAATAAAGATTTCGAGCATGATTAAAAGAGTAGATCATTTACTAAACAATGAAAAACTCACGCAATTCTTTTGATCAAACTACCAATTTTGTGATTTAGTCAAAAGCTTCAGAACTCCATGTGAAATCATAATTTTTGTACAGAGGTAAAGTGATTAGTAACAGCCTGTGACTCCACACCTTTCCGTAATCCCAGATATTCAGAATACCATCCTCTGCAGCACTCCCAAAGACAGATGACCTGTCAGGAGACCACTGAAACAGAAATATCACTGTAAATTGCTAGTTAACACACATAACAATACTCTCCGTCTTAAACCCTCGGGTGAATATCACATCTGGCACCTGGACACACAGGACTGCAGCACTGTGGCCTTCGAATATGTGGATTGGGGATCCAACTCCACCATTAGTAAGACTTCGTCGGTCAAACATGCGGACGGTATTATCGGCAGATCTGAAGGATGCAGAGTTTGTTCAATCCCATAATAAGATTTCAAATATATCAATAAATAAAAAGAAATCAAAGCAACGGTACATATAAACAGTCACCAAGTACAATAGCATATACACTACAGTTGCCCCCCTCCATTATGATTGATTACCAAGGAGTATTATTGTTAATTTGATGAGAGGTCAAAAAGTACCCGGTCAAAATCAGATTCACATCATTTGGATTCCAATCAACACAGTGAAGATCAGCACTGTGGGCCTTTTCAACCTGTGAGGAAATAACAAAAACCACAAAGGCCATCCGATGACATTTGAATAATAATATAGGCAACAGCATGTAAGTTTTATGAAATGCAACAGCACTTGTATGTGCATAGACATTAAACTGAACGATTATACAAGCATAACAGAATCAAAGATTGAGAAACAGAATAATCTACACATCAGCTAACATCTTATGCACACCGTGATCATAAGCCCTTCACAATGTAAAATGAAGCGAGATAACCTTTACAACAGGAGCCGAGCCAGTTCTAGCATCCCATAGGATAAGGCAAGAATCATCACCAACGCTACAGAACTCCTGAGCACTGTATGACAAGTTGAAACAAGTATAACTAAATATGGAAGAAAAATTCACATTTCATAATACAAAGGGGAAGACTTTAGCAACAAAAACGAGCTCTTTCACAAGTTATTCATTGACATTTCCACAAGAAGCTTCTAACATATGAATCATCAGCTGATAAAAATTCATAGCCATATCCATGATGACTACGCCAGCTACCTTGAAGGGCAAAACTGAACATCTTCCACGGTGTCCGTGTGCCCTTGGAAAATACCTCGAGCTTGAATGGTGGGACTGTCTGAAGGTTTTCCATTGACTGCACCACCCTTAGATCCTGGAGACTTCGCAGCTCCCTGCACTGCTGCCAGAGAAGAGATGTGGTCATGGATGCTCCATAAAACTACTGACTGGTCCTTCCCTGCAACGAAATTCTCAAAATATAACACATTGTAACAGATAAGAAAGCATGAGGCATATGAGAAAGAAGAACAATATAGTCAAACTAACTGTAGCAGAAAAAGGTGAAGCTAATAATTTGAGGTCACTCAGATAGTTACAAACCAGATAACATCAACAAATAACTGATAGCTCGTACAGTTCAAAAGGGAAACAATTAGTTTTCCAAAAGCAACTTAGACTATTTCAGGAAGGTCCAAACATTACCCAAATGGCACTAAATCATATATATAATAGAGAGTTCTTTCTAGAATGTAAATTACTAAATGGTTTGCAGGCACATCCAGGACTAACGTAGATGAATTGATTGGACTATTTTAAAAAGCTGAAATCACCATTCCACAGGAAAAATTAAGAAAATAATTTTTTTTTTAATAACCATGGACGTCCGGGCCAGTTTGCCTGCGCGCATCGACTAATCCCATGAGGCCATGAAGTTTACGACCGGGTACTCACCTCAATGGCTTGAGGGGAGTCGAACTGGTGACCATTGGGGAGCAAACTCAAGGCTGACAAATTAAGCAACCCCTCGGGGTTAAGAAAATGAAAAATAAAGATGAAGAAAACAATCTTCATTGAATTCTAGTTGCTCAGTAATGCGCACACTATATATTCTGATTGTTAATCTAAAACCGCCACATATTTTAAAGATTGCCATATTTTACATCTATATCGAGGACAGAACTCGAGATCCAAATTCAGATCAATTCAATTTTCGAGATGTGTTTAGTATGGTGAAAAAATAAGAAACATCTGTAGGAAAATACAAACGTAAATAGCAGCCAATTCTCAATCAAAATGAAACATGCAGTGTTGAATTTTTATTTAAAAGAAAAAGAAAAAGGGATGGAGTGCATTTTCTTTTCCCAACCACACATGCCAACAAGGTGACAACGGAAGATTTCTAAATCTTCTAAAAAAAAGGTTATCTTTGTTAACGTATGAAAGATTTAATCAATTCTCCTTTGGAAGTATCATTATATTATAATGGAACATATATCATGAAATCTTTAAGAGTTTATAGGTACAGGTTATAACCTCCAGATAGCACAAAAGGTTCTGTTGGGCACATGGCAAGTGCAAATTCAGCATTATCTTGGTGACCAGTCAGTACCTGCAAGGAATTGGGTAAGAAATTATCAAGCACCATACTAATGATAATTAAGCAGGAAATAACAAGGGATAATCAAAAATGAAAACATGAAAGGATAACAGCAAAGCTAACAACTTGAAATGCCAAATGGAAGAATATTCAAACAGGAGCACGTGGTACAACAGGATAGCTTCAAGGTCCATTTAATTATACCAGTACTCAAAATAATCATTAAAATTAATTGAAGTCTACATTTCCTTGGAAAACGTACCAGATCTGGACGAGATGCTGAGGCACCTAAAACAGGGTGACGATTAGGCTGACTTTCAACATCCCAAATTAGAACCTAACCCAATTCAAAGACATTTAGAGGTATAAAAAATGTCCACTAAACTGGAATATAACAAAACACGAAATGAACACAAAAGGATTGATGACAATATAAGCTATGATGTGCAGAAGTAAATGGTTACATCCGGACTGTCAGTGTGAGTGGCCACAATCTTGCTATTCTGTGGTAGTTCTCTGATTCGATTCACCTGCAATAAAAAAAATTATCACATGCTATTAGATACCCCTACGCTTTATAAAGTCCAGTTCCATAATTCCAAATTTTTCATTCCATTTGTTACTCGTTTGTAGATGTGTTAAGTTCAATATCTTTTCTGGTCTTTTTCTCCAGGGATTTTTTGGGGGCTTCAGGGGCATTTGCAATTATGTTCACATTACAATCTAGTTTCAATGAATCCATACTGGGTGGTACATACAGCGATTTTCATTTGCAGCATAAAAGTCTTGCGAATGACAAATTGATATTAAGAATTTAGAAAGGATAGCACAAGAGGGAACCAGTCATTTGCCTGAGATCACTTCTAATTATTTTTCAATCTTTTGTGTTGAATCTGAATGACAGTGAACTTCTACATTCACCACATAGAGCAAGCACGGCTTGGGGAGGGGTTCTTCCTCATTTAACTAAAATAACAAGAAAATTATCTACTCTATCCGACTGGTTTAGGGTTCGAATCTGCTTCATTTTTGTACACGAGGGAACAAAGAGAATAATGCAGGTCACAAGGATACTCATAAGAATTTGTCTCATACCACAGTCTAATTTTTTCCTTTTATACAATTATTAACTTAAAAATTCAATTGTAAACAAGGTAAAGAGCTGACATTCTACACAATCAAGTTCTGGAAGAAAAAAATTTAAACACATTTATGCCATAAGTCATATACAATTTGAGCAAAAATAAGGATCCAAGCATTAAAAATCATAGGTCAAAACCCTTGATTAAAGTTTAAAAAATCAAACAGAGAATGTAAGTGTTTATTTCTAATTATTTTCTGTAATCAAATTAAAATTATGATTCCAGATACCTCTCCAGGGTGTATAATGGTTTTCCACTTCTTAACAAATGGTGAGCGAGCTTCTTCGTTGAACTGCATGATAATTATCAAAACACCAGTTGAAAAAATAGTAAAAGTGAGGTTCGCTCAGAATAACCTATGAATATAAAAGTAAACAAGGAATAGTTTTATAGGAAAAAAAAAAAGAACCACTTCATCTTTGTGTAAATACATCACCTGTGCTATGTGCTCTGCTGCTGCAACCCTAGGTTTTACGACTTCACAATTTGCAATGACAAGCGTATTAGGAACGCTACCATCAGTCTGCATGAGGGAAATTATTAATGATTCGCATAACAAATGAAATTAATGATAAAAAAAGGTGCGCTAGCAAGATGCAGGCAAGCCTATCAACTTGAGAGATAACAAATTTAAAGAAGTATAATACTCTCATATGCCCCAAGCACCCACATAAAAGTGAGCTGGACATATGGGCAATGACAAAAGGGTAGCGGTACGTTCAGAGGTAGAATACGCCGCTCGTCCAAACAGAAAACACAAGCTTTGAATAAGTTCTTCGACACTCTGCGGATTTATGCATATACCATCTAGCATGCTATTAAATGTTTTTATTTCCTTTGGGACATTTTAGCATTTTTTATTATAATCCCTGGATATTTCCTTCTTACCAAACATACGTAAAACTGCAGTCGAAATAAACAGAAAATAACAAGAGAACATATACCATAGCAGATACTAAGTTTCCTCACAAGTTGTTTAATAGAACTTTGTAGAGGACCTTTACTACTTTTACCACCAATTATTGCCTGTAGAAGCTCTAACTCTAACCACTCAAGTTTATTTGATGATTGAAAGTCCAAGATTAGTTTTTAAACTTCGTAGACGAATTTAATATCCCATATTTCTAGTCTGGCGTGGATGTAAAAACTCAAAAGAAAATTATGAGCATGAGTTAAAGTTTTCATATCATTTTTGGACTAAGCTGGCATAAACTCAACCAGGTTGCACGGCATATATTTGGAGATTTCTAAACATCCACTGGACTTGCAGGATTAAGGAGTGATAGATGATATCAAATTCGACCCCTGGAGTACTATCAATGAGGAACACACATATTGATTGTATGCTGGCTATGACATGGGAATATTATCACTATGTGAATCCCAAATAGTCCAAGACTATAGAATAACATAAAGATGTAATAGAAACAGAATCTCTAACCATAGCTTGGCTGGATTTTTTTGGGGAGTAATCATTGTGGTGACTCCTCCTATGAATGGGTTGAAAGGGCCTCATAGGGGCAATGCCAAGTGTAGAAGAGCTCTCGCTCAACGGATCAAAGCAATGGATGGTGTGGAATTCAAACAAGTGAAACTACGGGTCAAAACGAGTTCACAATTTATCTATGAAGCACTAGCCCAGTGTCATGTCTCAAAGAGTAACTAGGACCAATTGAGGACCTCAAAAAAGTGAAGTTATAATTGCATACCCCTATACCTTGTCTCATATCCCCTCTCACACGGATCTTGGACATATTTGACCATGATTCAGTTGATAAGTTACCTGCAATATTTCCATCTTGGCTAAATGATTTGTCTACTCCTATGTGTGCTTTTAAAGTTGACACCTCAAATAAATGATACTCAAGTTGCCAAAAAAAATTCCGAGGCAATGTTCCGCTTACATACTTTTCCTATCAATATTCGGATGTTGCCTACTAATTATCGGCATACTGTGTTAGCTCCTACCTTTGTAGCCAATGTTCCTAAATTTCACGCAAAGACAAATTATCTTCAATCATTAAATTTTTTTAACTTACTTTTGATGCGCAATATAAGCTCGGAGACCTTAATGGTAATTATTATGCTTTATTATGCGTCTCTTTGACTTGATTTCCTAAACATGTTAAGAAAAAGCTTTTGGAGCATCCATATAAAGATAATCCCATCACACTTGAATGGAAGTAGAACCTAACATACATTCCACCATCCAAGTCTCATCACATTTATCACATGTTTAAGTAGTCCCATCCTCCATCTTTCTCAAATTCTCTGTCAGATTGTATTTTCAAACTGACCAAACATTAAAAGAAAATAATGAGATTATTTAATTTGCTTGTGGAGATAAAACTGGAGCTATTACAAAAAATTAGTGAGAAGTACAAATCCAGTTCAGCAATTTGACTTTCTGCTTTTATTTTCTCAGTAAAACACAACAACGAAAAAAATTTCATTAAACAAGATACAAGTCCAAGTATACATGATTCTATTTTGTTCAAGTATAGACTAGTATAACTGTTTTCTTCCAGAAAGAGGTGTTGTCTAACTCACTAACCCAATGAAATCCTAGCTTATATGGAATAGTTTAGGTAATTGAAGAAGACTGACTTGCCTGCTCAGAAAGATAAAGCCGCTGTCGGTTCTTGTAAGTAGCCTGTTCTAGTTGTGGGCCCCATCTGAGATAGGTACGCATTTATATACAGAGCATAAAATAAGATATCGAAAGTAACAACAATGAACACTTCACACACATTTCCCAAGTAACAAGAATGAACACTTTCAGCAACATGCTATTTTTCATACCAAACAAAATATATTGTAATTGAAGTAAGAAGCAAAGGCAAACAAAGATACAATGTAGGGAGTGAATATTTTCAGTTTATGCACATATCCTCAGCACTTAGATGAGGAATCAGATTCTGAACCATCAAGCTCTCAAGAAATACAAGGTAAGAACTTTTTTCCCACTTTCATCCCAAAGTTTTTTTTTTTGAAAGGTAATCAAAATTTCATTAATCAAAAGGCATAATACACAGGAAGTGTATTAACGACTTAAATAAAAAAGAAACAACATAAAATCAGGCAGCCCGCTAATATGCCTAAAAGCCACAGCATTAAACCATGTATACAAAGTTGAATAAAACAATTCCCTAAACTGTTCCGTTGTCCGTGATTGGTCTTCAAAACATCGATTGTTTCTTTCTCTCCACACACACCAAACGATGCAACCCGGAATAAGATCCCAAGCAATTTTGTTGTCCTTATCTCGAAACTTCCTCCTCCATGCCTTTAATGTGTCCTCCATACGCCTCGGCAACACCCAATCCATGTGTTGCGATGTCAAGATATCGTTCCACAGAAAACGGGCACCATCACAATGAAGAAACAGGTGGTCAATCGTCTCCCCATCCTTTTTACACATATAGCACCACTCTGTAATACAGAAACCTTTTGTACGAAGATTATCCACGGTTAACACCTGTCCTCTGACCACCGTCCATAATAGAAATGCTACTCGTGGGGGTAATTTACATTTCCAAACCATCCTCCAAGGGAATGCGCTCTCATTAAATCCCAATAAGGATCTAAAATAAGTGCGGACTGAGAAAATACCATCACGTGTCAACCTCCACCTGCTACAATCCCTATCTCCAGCCCTGAAATGAACTTTGTATAACATGGTCAAAAACAGCGCGTAGTCATCCAATTCCCAGTCCTGCAAACCCCGACCAAAAACAATGTTCCAACTGGGGCTCCCATTGTAAATAGCCAAGACATCATTTACCACGGCAGAGGGCTCCAACGCAATACGATACAAAGGAAATTTCAATTTAAGCGGTTGATCTCCACACCAACAATCATCCCAGAATCTGATGGTATTACCACTCCCCACCACAAAAGTCAATCTCTCCCGAAAGTCACTCCACCCTCGCCGAATGTACCGCCACAGACTCACCCCATAGGAACCTCGTCCGTTGCCTGAGCACCATCCCCCCTCCATGACACCTTATTTTGCGCCTATAACATCTCTCCAAAAACTCTCCCTTTCCATTCCGAATCGCCATAACCACTTACCCAACAAAGCCTTGTTAAACAACACAAGACTTCTCAATCCAAGACCACAGAATCTAATAGGAGAGCAAACCACACGCCAATTAACCAGATGTAACTTCCTCTCCTCCCCCAATCCTCCCCAAAGAAACTCCCTTTGGATCTTCTCTAGTCTTTTCGCCACTGCAACAGGAATAGGAAATAATGACAAGTAATAAGTGGGGAAATTCAACAACGTGGACTTTATGAGTAAGACGACCTCCCTTTGAGAGGTAAATACGCTTCCACCCCGCAAGCTTTCTCTCCATCAGTTCCACAATACTGTTCCAGGTCTGTCTGCTTTTAAACCGTGCTCCTAAAGGAAGTCCGAGATATGTCATAGGTAACTGCGCCACCCTGCAACCCAAAATCCCAGCTAACTCCTCCACATTATCAACATCTCCCACTGTGATAGCCTCAGATTTTCCCAAGTTAATTTTTAATCCGGAAACGGCTTCGAAGCACAAGAGTAAACGACGCAAGTTCCTGAACTGCTCAGCATCAGGATCACAAAAAATCAACGTATCATCCGCAAATAGCAAGTGAGAAACCTGCAGTTGCTCAAATGGGGACAGAGGATCCCCTTGCCTCAAGCCTCTACTGCTACGGAAATATCCCTCCGGATTGCCGTTCACTATGACTGAGAAAGAAACCGTAGAGATACAAAACTGAATCCACTGACACCATTTCTCCCCAAAACCACATCGCCTAAGCATATACAAAACAAAACTCCAGTTAACGTGATCATAGGCCTTCTGAATGTCGAGCTTACATAACATCCCTGGAACCCTTAGTCGTATTCTAGAATCAATACATTCATTTGCAATGAGTACGGAGTCCAAAATCTGACGCCCTTTGACGAAGGCATTCTGAAATTTAGACACCACTTTGCCTAGCACCTCCTTCAATCTATTTGCCAAAATCTTGTATACCCCACTCACTAAGCTAATAGGACGAAAATCCTTAATATCAATCGCTCCCGATTTCTTAGGAATAAGCACAATAAATGTAGCATTGACGCTTCTAAGGAATCTTCCGCGCTGATAGAAATAAGAAATGACATCCACAATGTCAGATCGCACCACTTCCCAACAGGCCTTATAAAACGAAAAAGAGAATTCATCGGGTCCTGGGGCATTATCGTCGTTCATGCTGAAGACCACCTCTTTAATTTCATCCTCCCCAAATGATCTCTCTAATCAATTAGCATCCTCCTCATTAATAGTAGAAAATTCGAGCCCATCCAATTCTGGCCTTCAGTCCAACTGCTCCCGATACAGAGCCTGATAAAAGCTAACCATATGGGTCCCGATATCCTGTGGATCCTCATAAGTAACCCCATCCACCTCCAACATAGTAATAAAATTGTTGCGCCTGTTGGAGTTAGCAACCTTATGGAAAAATTGGGTACATCTATCCCCCTCTTTCAACCACTTAACCCTTGATTTTTGACGCCATGCAATCTCCTCCAATTCCACTGATCTCTCCAGCTCCTTCCTAAATTCTCCACGTTTCGCCCTATCCTCCCCAATGAGTCATCCACTTTCCTCCCTCCTATCCAACTCTTCAATCTCCAAAAGGCATCTATTTTTGCGATAACTAACATCTCCCACCGTCTCTCCATTCCACCTCTTGAGATCATTTTTCAAGGCCCTCAATTTTCGATCTAACACATAGCTAGGGGACCCCCTGAAGTCATAGGATGCCCACCAATTTCGCACTTGATCCCCAAAACCTTCAATTTTTAACCACATCCTCTCGAACCTGAAAGGTCTTCTTCCACCTCGCATCTCGTTCCCATATAGCGAAATGGGAAAGTGATCTGAATACAATCTCCCCAATCTCCTCTGCGAGACATCAGGGTACTTAGCCTCCCACTCCCCACAAACCAAAAACCGATCAATACGGGAAAGTACAGGTTGGTCTCGGTTAGACGACCAAGTAAAATCACCCCCACTCAACGGCAGATCCACCAACAAGTTCTCCATGATAAAATCTGAAAAGTCCTCCATAGCTCTTGTGACTCTCCCCCCACTAGACCTCTCAGTAGGGAACCGAACCACATTAAAGTCCCCTCCAATACAAGTCGGGATGTTCCACCAATTCATCATCCCAGCCAATTCATCCCACAATCGACCCCTACTCTCATCAACGTTAGGCCCATAAACCCCTATAAACATCTATCGGAAGCTATCCCCAATATTTCTAAATGCAAGCGATAAAGAAAAAAGCCCTTCACTAACCTCCTCCAAGTCGAAAACCCTAGTATCCCACATCACTAACACTCCTCCTGACACCCCCGATGATCCTGCATACTGATACCCAACATGCTGTCCCCCCCCAAAGGCTACTCACAACATCCCTCGAAATAACCTCCAACTTAGTTTCTTATAAACACACAAGGTCAGCCCTCCAGCCCCTTATCAAGTTCCGGACACCCAGTCTTTTCCCAGCTTCATTAAGCCCCCTCACATTCCAACTAATAATTTTCGGAGTCATCTGAACATTTCTTCATCCCTCCCAATCAAAGCTCTCCTTGACTCGCCACCCTTGACATCATAATTGATCGAGCATTCAAGACGCTTAAGCTCACGATCTCCTTTTCTTCTTGTCTTACCTCCCGATGTGCCCAACTCATGCACCCTGTTGGCCTCCAATTCCTCAAATATTTGCATAAGTCTGTTTTCGTACCCAACACATGAAACGCCTACCATCTTACTAAAATCCAGAATTTTCTGAAGGACCCAACTTGACGGTCGAGATTTGACGTCAAGTGCACTAACTTTCACCAACTCCCCAGCATAGATAGGATCAATATAATGTACCTCCTCTTCCTCCACCCGCCCATCATCATTGTCTATGTCCCCCCTCTTTCCTCCACCAACCCACACCACCAACGCATTATCATTCCTTGAATCCCCTTCGTTCAAAGACTTGGGGAACCTCCTACAATAGGTATTTCCAACCATAGATGCTGAGTCTATTATGCCCTGCTGTTTCTCAGTCTCCGAAGTAGAAGTTTCAACTAATGCGCCCTCATTCATAAAACAATTGTTCCCCGCCAAAGTCTCCGACTCCAGATTCGTATTACTCGGCTCCCCACTTCAACCCAAGATTCCGCCTCTCGATGTGTCTCAATCATTAAGTCCATAACATTCCCATTTGTTCCCTTCGTCTCCATCTTGTTCCCATCACCAAATGATCTCTCCTTAGAATCCGACTCCGCTACAAAATTTCCACTGTCTGGCGACTCATCCAATCCCACCCCACACTTGTGGCAATAAGTGTTCCTGGAACCCCCTGTATATCCACTGTCCACAACCTTAATCAATTCATCTAACTCCCCTTTCAATGCCTGAATGCGTGCCCTCAACAAAGCATTAGGATCGCTCCTCTCGTTTTCCACTCTACTCTTATGCAGCAACACCCGTTGATTAGTATGTTGTGACTTCCCAACGTTCACAGTAACCTCGGCATAGGTCATTCCAAGTCGGCTCCTTTCTTCTACTTGTCGACGCTTTGCCTTGTCCCTGGCAACAAATGAATCAACAACTGCTTGAAACACGCGTGAAACCGATGCCCACCCCTCTCCATTCGTTCCTTCCGGCACCATCACAACCCCTTTGCGACGTCTTTCCCCATACTGTGCTTTCATCAAAAACCTACCACGACTGTTAGCACACCGTTGTGCCAGAAAGGCTCGCTGAAGCTCATCAAACTTGGCGACGAATTCCACCGTCTTACCAGCTCCCCGCAACTTATCCATCGTATTCACCATCCACACGGCCCCATATCGGCCCATGCATATAATGTCAGATATCTTCGATCCCCATTCTGAAAATCTAACCATGCCTGAATCGGTAACAGACACTACAAAGTCCTTTGCCTCAACTGCGAACCGTGAGCTGAAGATGTTAGGAGCCGTTACATAAGTCTTTCTTCCACAATTCCGTGCCAACGGACCAGCTGATGGTGAATCTGGTTGTCTGATGGGCCTCGTGGCGGCGTGAGGATTCTGCTGATTCTCAGGCAGTGGCGCGTGGGCCCCACGCGCCGGCCCACGCGCAGTCAGTCGGCGCGTCTGTCACGCGCCTGCCTAGCTGGCGTCGGAATGGGGTGCGCAGTCCGACCGGCAGGCGCGTATGGCAATGGGTGGGTCAGATGTGGTCGGAACTGAAATCGGGTTGTGTGAGCCAGTCTTCTTTCCTCTCGATCTGCTGTTGCGATTTCGGTGTTCTCCTTGTGAATGGCGTCGCCATGTGCCTCTGCTGGGTCGCCGTCCTCTGCGCCGTTGTGTGGATCTCCGATTGTAGGATCCTGGTATGCGGCTCTGTGGTTGACGGAAGGGTGGCTGGGATATTTTGGCGTGAGGCCGGAAGGAATAGGTTGTCTGGGTTGGGTCAAGGTGCCGGCGACGGTGACGTGGCCGGTAGGGTTGGGTGGTGGGTGTTTGGATGTGGCGGGGGGACCATCCTAGGGTTTACTGGGTAGTCAATTTTTGTCAAAAATTCTTTCATCCCAAAGATCTCGGTTATTAAATAGTCGAGTTTAAAGGTAATAAAGGCACTTCCATATTTTATTTTTTATTTTTCTCCAGGAGGAGGTGTCTGAGGTTATAAAGAAAACACAATGCAGCATGCAAAGTGAAAATTCTCGCTTTCCCCTCCCAACCCTAACTTTTTTTCTCTGTATCTAGATAAAAACCAAATTTAAAACATAAATCAGAAAAATCAAACCCAAAAAGAATTGTTCAGTAGCAAAACTAGAAATTCCACACATTCCATTCAAAATACATCTAACAATTAAAAACGAAAAAAAAAAAAACCATAAAAAAGAAAGAGCGTGAATATATACATACATATAGTTTCATATAAGAATCCCACGAAGCCTTAACAGAGAAAGAGAGCGAAAAAAACTACCGACAAGAAAGAGAGGGCCAAACGAGGTTGTGATTGGCGAGCCAGTCGTAGAGCACAGGGACCAGTGATTTCCACTGTGTATAGCGCTCCTCCACTGAAGCCATCGTTGGCGCTGATCCTCTCCCCCCTGCTCTGTCCTTCATTCTCTCAATGTCGGTAAGATATACAGTATTTTATGGACAAATCGGTGCCTCTGAGATGGTTTCGTAGGGCTCAATGGCGGGGAAGAAATGACAATTGTCAAGTGTACCAATCCCGCTCAACTTTACCGTCACTGAGGTGATTTTATTTATCTCACGATTGGTACACATTATTTTAAAAAAAAAGCATTTTTTTGTTGATGTGATGGAGAATATGTAATTGAAAAAAAAAAAAATTAATGATATGATGGAAAATATTATTATATTAAAAAATGTGTGGTTGAAAATAAGTAGAAGAATGAGAATGAAAAAAATAATGTGGATCAAACGGGGGCTTAATCATAATCATCAAATTTTATATGTCAGCATGTTTGGTACGGCTTAAAATCCAATTAAAATTAAAAATATGGCCGTTATTGGGTCTCACCTGTCTAATAAAAGTCAACAATAACAGTTATATTTTCAATTTTAATCTCTACCACACACTTTTACAATGTCACCCTAGTTACTCAATTTAATTTTATTTAACCATATCCATCCAATTTTATATAAGGTTTCTCCGTGCCCATCCAATTTCATGTACCATTTCAACGTGGTCATCTAACTACTTTTCATCATTTTCATTAATTTGAAAGAGTTAAAACGGTAATTTTTCATTATATATTAAAAAAATTCAAAAAAACTTATTTAAAAAAATAAATTAAAAGTTACTTAAAAAGTAAAATAAAATAAAACTTATTTTAATAAAAATATTAATTCAAAAAATAAAATAAAAACTTATTTAAAAACTTTACTTAGAAAAATAAAATAAAATATAAACTCGTTTAAAAAACGTTTTTAAAATAAAATAAAAACTTAGTCCTTGTTTGATTCACGTTATTTTTCAAATACATTTTTCATCTTATTCTTTTTAACCACACATTCTTTAGTAATAAAAAATATTACACGAAAACCCAAAATTTTTCTTTATTTTTTAATTATACTTCATCAATTTACTATTTCAAAATACATTCTTGAGATAAAATGGGAAATACATAGGCTCTTACTTTAAAAAAGTTACAAAGAAAAATAAAATAAAAAGTTATTTAAAAAAATGTACCTTAAAAAATAAAATAAAATAAACTTATTTAAAAAAAAAACTTATTTTAAAATATAAGTTTTTAAAATTTTAAAAAAACTTTTATTTTTATTTATTTATTTTATATATAATACAAAGTTGTCGTTTTACTTATTTTAAAATTAGTTAAAATGGTGAAAAGAAATTAGATGGTTATGGTGAAATGTTATATGAAATTAGGTGTACATAGTGAAACGTTATATAAAATTGGATGACGATGGTGAAATAAAGTCAAATTGAGCAACTATGTTGACACTAAATATAAAGCTGGATGGCTATGATGAAACAAAATCAAATTTGATAATTATAGTGACACTAAGTATAAAGTTGGAAAGTCATTGATAGATTTAACTCATTAGTTAGTAGTACTATTCAAAATGAAACGTGATACTCCATTGTTACATTTTCATCAAATCACTTTATACTTCTCGAGGAGAGTGATTTGATGAAAAAATTTCTGACACTCTAGCATGGTTCCCCTTTTTGAAATGGTTAATGAACTTTAAATTTTTAATATTCATTCAATAAATTTAGCTTCAATTTAGGCTCTGTTTGATCCCTGTTTTTTCAAAATTTATTTTCAACCACCTATTCTCACATAAAATAATTTTACACGTAAATTTAATTTTTTTCGTACTTTTTAATCACACATTTTTCAAAAAATCAATGTTTCAAAACACATTTCCCTACTATATAAAAATGGCACTTTGTAGTTATTGTAGATACAATAGTAACCAATAAGATGTTACTGTTCATTTTTTCAGTTTTCACTTCTCCAGTCTTCTAGCTTCATACGTTTTATATCCATTCTCACATCATTTTTCCCTCGTATTGGACTTTGAATAGTTAGGTATTATTCAATGCATTATTCTTTCTTCTCGTATCGTAGATTTAAACCCATATATTTAGAATTTTCAAACCTTCATTTTCTTGTTTGTATCTTTGTATTTGTGTTTGATTTCCTTCCGATGTATTTTTTTTTTTTTTGTCTTTGTTCTTTTTTTTCAAAGAACCATAAAAATTGCCAAGGAAATGGAGAGTGGTGTTGTGTAGTTGTACTATTATCCCCGTTTCAGGCAGTACATGGTGTTGTTGGCTTCAAAAATCAAGCACATATGGTGAGGGGGATAATCTGTTTTAAGGAAATTGTATTCACACATGCCTCGGTTTTTAAAGTTCAATTGATTTTTTTTTATTATCTACTATTTAGATTTTTTTTATTTTATCGTGATTTATATAACTAATATTGTTTGTTATGATTAGCAAATTATTTAATATGTTGTATCTTAGCTATTTTTCGGTAAGTTATTGTCTACTCGATAAATTGCATATCCGGTATGTTAGTTGTATATCTGGTAAGTTGCATATTCGGTATATGTTGTAAATTTGGTATTCGTTAAACCGGCATTCGTTCACGAATATTTTATCTAATAGAATTTTCAAACCTTCATTTTCTTGCTTGCTTCTGTGTATATGTGTTCGATTTCTCTCCGTTGAATTTTTTTCCCCGGTCTTTGTTCATTTTTTCCAAAGAACCAAAAAAATTGTAAAGGAATTGGAGAGTGACGTTGTGTAGTGGTACTACGATCCTTGCTTCGGGGGTACATGGTGTTGTTGGAATTCCATGTGTGAAAACTTTTGTGTGGATTGTCTTAAATTTGCGAAATAAAATTTAGCGAAAATCTTAAGTTAGATGTCGGTTTGTTTGAATAGGTGTTTGATAAGGGGCATTGCACCGATCAAGGCATAAATTTTTAAATGTGAAAATTCTCTTCGAAACATTTTTGATTTGGGTTATTAAGCCTGTAAGGGTGTTTAAAACTCGGTACCCTAATGTCATCTAGGGTGTGTTTGGGAGAGATTCTCAAATTCTACAGTAAATCAATTCTCATTTTCAACCACATAATTTTCAATAAAATAATATTTTCTATCACATCAATAATTATTTCTTCTTTTTCAACCACACATTTCCCATCATATCACTATTTAAAAATCAATTCTTCCCCCAAAAATCCCTCCCAAACAAGCTCTTAATTTGGGAATCATTGGCCTAAAACCCGTTACATGAGTCATTTAGAAAGTTTAAAGGAGAGAATACAAAAAAAAACGTTTGGAAAAAAATGCATAAAAAAAATCACTAAATGTCTTGGTTAAGCTCCAAACACTTGTTTAAGGGAATTTGACTTTTGATGAAAGATAATTAGCCTAATCGAGTCTTGAATGTCAAAGCAATCAAAGAATTGGATAATTCTTGTTTATTGATGTGTTGACTTGCAAGTAGAGTCTACCCGAACTAGAGAGGATGATGATAGTAATGAAAAACTCAACCTTAGATTACACACTAAAAAATTGTAGAAAAAGAACAAGTTTGGGAGCGTTTAAATCATACGAGAGGTGAAAGGATATATTTAACTACAGAGGGTCGGGAACTGAAGCAACTTATAAAGTCATGATATCTACTTAGTTCTTCACATACACACACGTCAATTTTGCATTGAAAGAATAGATATTGATTTGGTATTGTGAGTTTGAAGCGGTTTATAGATTTAATACTACGATTTCAAATACCGAGATAAAAAACTATATTGTCTAACCAAATACTTTTGCATGCATCTGTGATTGTTATTATTTAGACTATAATTTTGTTTTGGGGACAAACCAATGTTTAAGTTTGGGGTATTTCATAAGTATAATTTTTTCATTTATTCAGAACATAAAATAACGACAGTTAATAGTTCTTTTGATAAAATATGCCCCTGTTTGGTGCACAATTTTGGAAAAAGAATGCATTTTTACTGTTGATGAGATGAGGAATATGTGGTTGAAAAGGAAGAAAAAATTATTGATGTGATAGAAAATATTATTTTATTGAAGAACGCGTGGTTGAAAATGAGTAAAAGAATGAGAATGAAAAAAATAATGTAGCTCAAACAGAGCATATATTCTAAATTGTTGTATTTTATGTTTAATGTGTAAAACTCTTTGAATGGAAAAGAAATTGAAGGAAGGAAGCAAAAGATAGCGAAAAATGGCAAAATCTAATGTACAATAACCAACTTGTATTATATGAAAGAATTGAGGATTTGGAAGCAAGCATTTAATTGGGCATTGGAATTAATTGGGCCTCAATTTGGACTTTTAGTTGTATTAAAATATTGGTGAATTAGGTTATGTGTATGTGTATATATATATACACGGCAAAACAAAAATGGAGGAAGACAGGAATAAAAAGAAGAGAGAGAGAGAGGCAGAAGAAATAAAAAGGCAACTGGCTGCTATATAATTTATACACACAGCTAACAGAGAAAGAAAAAGTAAAAAAAAAAAAAAAGCAGACAGAAATAGCAGAGAAGGAAAAATTGGTTTCTTTATATTTATATACAATTAAGCTGGTTGTACATAAAAGCTTGACAACGAGTCTGGCCGGATTTCGAAATAGCTGATCCGGCGATGTCCAAACGCGGGAAAGGGAGAGAGAGAAGTAGCTGATAATTGTAAAAAAAGGACCAACATGTCTTCAAAAAAAAGGACCCACATGTCTGAAGGGAAAAATGACTTTCACGTGAGCAATTTTTCAATTCCCAACATCCCCAAAATCAACCCTCCAACCTCCAGCCTTTTGTAAAACACGGCACTCCCGCAAACAAATTTCTTCCAATTTCCAGCCTTTGTAATCCGCGAAAAAATGAAGTGCAGAACTTCCATTTGAAGGCTTCTTCCCGCATCCTAAAACGGCAGCACTCCCGCAATTTGATTTTCTCCAACCTCCAGCCTTTGGTATTCCGCGAAAAAATGAAGTTTACATCTTCCATTTGAAGGCTTCTGTCATCCGCTCAAATCCGTGAACGCACACAATCAGTTAGCCCGTGAAAACCCGGCTCCGTCTTCCACGAAACGTGAAGGTCCGTCTGTTTTTAGCTCACATCCATCAGCTTTCAGTCTAGCTTCGAGCTTCGTCTATAACCCGACCTATTACGCAGGTGTAGTACATTGTTCTTATTTTTATGGTTGAGTAAAGTGTTCGATTTTCTTGAAATTTGTAGGATATGGGTTGTGCATCAATTGTAGAATTGTAGGAGTTGTAGTATGTTTAAATAGTTACATGACTTGCCTTGACTGTTTAATCGATGATAGTAGACTTACGGATACTTGAGGACAAAATTTGGGGTCGTCTGGAATAAAAATCACACTCTGGAGATGAAGTGCACTTTGTTGAGGAAAAAAGTTAAAAATCACACTCTGGAATATATTTAACTGACTCATTCTGCAAATGAAAGATGTGTAAGCAAATTCGTTCATCTAACTCGAAATTAATACTTTCTATTGCTGTGTATTTGTATTCCTGAACTAGAATGCTTGTAACTTTCAGAGTTGAATGAAGCATGGATGAAGCGGATGATGATATTTTGGTGGAGTCAGACAATGAGAATGTGGAAGATAATATGAACCAAGTGGAGGCTGAGATTGTACAAGAAGATTGTAGTATTGTGCCCGAGGTAGGAATAACGTTCACGGATGAAAACGAAATGTGGGGTTTCTACAAAAGATACGCCTATGAAGTTGGTTTTCCAGTTAGGAAACGAAATTCAAAGAAGGATGAAGACGGAGTTTTAAAATATCTGACCATGACATGCAGTCGGGAGGGCAAACGAAGTTCTACGATAAATGGCTCTTTCAAGCCGCACCCAACAATTCAGACGGGTTGTAGAGCAAGGATATCTGCATCATCGGATATTCGTGGCACTTGGAAAATCAACACAGTCTATCTAGAGCACAACCATAAAACAAGTCCGACGAAGTCCAGGCTATACCGTTGCAATCGAGAATTGAGTGCGCAGGTGAAGATGAAGCTTGAAGTGAATGATCTAGCAGGCATTTCGTAGTACAAATCCTTCAATTTAGCTGTGGTGGAAGCAGGTGGTTATGAGAATCTGACTTGTATCGAAAAGGATTATCGAAACTATATTGAACAAGTTAGACGATTACGACTTGGAACAGGAGACGCGGCAGCAATACAGTCTTACTTTTCAAAAATGCAGTCAACATGTCCGGGTTTTTACTTTAGCATGGATTTGGATGACGATTCCCGTCTAAGGAATGTATTCTAGGCAGACAATCGGTCTAGGCAAGCATTTAAGGAATTTGGGAATGTTGTTACATTTGATACCACCTACTTGACAAATAAATATGACATGCCGTTCACCCCTTTTGTTGGTGTAAATCATCACGGACAATCAACACTACTTGGTTGTGGGTTGGTATCGAATGAGGACACAAACACTTTTGTATGACTGTTCACAGAATGGCTACAGTGCATGCATGGGAAAGCTCCACATGGAATAATAACTGATCAAGATCGGGCAATGCAGAATGCGATTCAAATCGTATTTCCAAATACGATTCACAGATGGTGTTTATGGCATATACTGAAGAAGTTGCCCGATAAGTTTGGCTATCACGAGGATAAAAGTTCTATATTTTTGACTATTCACGGACTGGTTTATGATTCGCAGACTATCATAGAATTTGAAGGAGGTTGGAATGCGATGATCGAGTCATATGGATTGCAAAATAACACTTGGTTGTCCGGCCTCTATGAGAATAGAGGACGTTGGGTCCCTTGTTTCTTCAAAACAACCTTTTGGGCAGGGATGTCAACGACGCAAAGAAGTAAAAGTATGAATGCATTTTTCAACAGATACGTTCATTCGAAGACATCTTTGAAACAATTCGTCGAACAGTATGAACGTGCACTACGAAATAAGGTTGAGAAGGAGTTCTAGGCCGATTTTAAATCATTTTCCTAGATGATACCGTGTGCAACAACTTATGACATGGAGAAGCAGTTTTAGTCAGTGTACACGAATACAAAATTTAGAGAAGTTCAAGCAGAGTTCACTGGAAAGGTTTACTGTGATCTCATGTCTTCTTCAGAAGGACCTTTAGGGATGACTTACGATGTACGGGAGGATGTTGTATATGATGGGCATTGCCGGAAGAAGAAATCATTCAATGTTACATTTCGAAGAGATGGATGTGAAATCAGTTGCAGTTGCCACTTGTTGAGTTCAGAGGAATACTATGTAGGCATGCCATCAGTGTATTGATCCGTAATGACATAACATCACTTCCGGAACGGTACATTTTGAGACGTTGGAGAAGAGATGTTAGTAGAGCGCATTCCAGGGCCGCAGTCAACTATGAAGGATTGGTTAGTTCTCCTGGACAATTGAGATATGATAGCATGTGTCAGGCTTTTGCTGTGGTGGCAAACCTTGCTGCAGAGGACGAAGTCCAAACTCATGCAATAATGGAATGGATTGGACTATAATCTAAGGAGCTATCATTGACAAAGTCAAATTGTGGAAGTAATAGCACATCACATCATTTTGATCAGTTGATTGCTATGGGTAATGATTCGCAAAATACTACTGGCCAGATTGTTATGGATCCGACATCGTCCCGAAGAAAAGGCGCCCCAAAAAAATTTCGAAGAAAATGACTCTTAGAGTCGACTTCAAAGAAGGTACCCGTATATTACATCTTACTATAAGGTGAAAATTATTATTAATGCAATAAATCTCATTTCGTATCATGGACATGCAGGCAAGTTCGACCTCTCGTAGATAAAAGAGACCGACATCAAAGGATAGCAATATGCATGCATACGATATTGAACCTCAACCAATAAATCAAGAACCACATTATTCCATATCTCCACACGTCACTTTTTCACAATTATCGCTTCAGACGCCATTCCCCCTACCACAATATGGCATGCCGACATTGTTATCATACCCTCAACACTTACAATCTAACAATTTGATGAATTCATCGTCAACAAATGTCATATACAATTCGCAAGGTTGCTTCACATTCATTACATATTTGTAAATTCATTTCGATAGTTTCATATGTACACTAATGAAATTTCGATTGATATTTTAGGTCATGCCTTTCCGTTCTACTATCTACAGCTCCATGATCGAGGCGGCACAAGTTCTTGATGTTTGATGGAGGCAGTATTACATTTGATGTCTTAGCTTACTTCCCTTTCCTTTTTTTGGTGAAATTGACAAGGTTGTCAATATTTATTTTCTACATGCAGGTAAAAATTTAGCAGTTCTTCTATTTTGACTAATGCCATATGAAATAGAAGCTTTTGGCTCCCTGATCAGCATTTGTTTTTAGTATCGCTGGATGATTTTTGCAAATCCAAGCTTCCAATACCTACAACTGTTGTGGCTGGTACTTCTATGCTTTTCAGTTTATAGCAACACTTGGAAGACTCCATTGTATCATTTGCAAGTAGAGTTTTTTTTTGTGCTAGCTTTAGAAGTCTGGAATGTAAAATGGTTGACGTGTATTACACACTTGCAAGTGGCGTTTTTTTGTGCTAGCTTTAGAGTTTATTAGTCATTGATGTGTATTAAAAATTATCTATTGCAAGCGATAACAATGAATCAGTTTCAGGCTATTAATGTTCTGTTAATGGTTGCCATTTTTCACTCATGTTCTGTAAATGCTTTCCATTCTTTGTGCAAATAATTATCAAATGGAATCAATATAAACAACAAACTGACATTAGCAATAAGATAGCCATAAAACTACATTGTTTTCGTCCATAATCCCCTACCAACTACATACTTCGATGACACGAAGAAATGTAAATTAAAACCATTACATAATTTAGTACATAACACGTTCAACGAATTAGCTACAAATCAAGTCGGCCCCTTTCCTTTTGCAATCCCTTCCGTTCTCCCTTTGCCCATGCGGATCGTCACATTCACAGATATTTCGATGTCTGCTTCTTCAGTTAGTCGAGCCTGAGATTCAAACTTGCGGGACATATCTTCGACTGCTTCCTTGATAGCGGTTGTGATTGAAGTAGAGCTAGCATTAGTTGATTCACTACTTGACTGTGCTTTGTCAACCCATTCCCAATGACCGCATTTATTACTGCAACATTTGAATAATCTCCCTTTATTGGCAGTCGGATTTTCAACCTCAAAACACTTTTCAAATCCAGTCTTACACAACGGACATTGTCGTTTAATCGGGCATTCAGCGAATAAGTGCCCTTTGCCTCTACAGCCATGGCAAATTCCGGAATTCTTCCCAACCATTCTAACATATGATTACACAATTATAAAATTAGATTACAGCAACATAAAACCCAAGAATACAAAGCTGAAACTAAGCTGAAATTCTTACATGCCACCGAGTTAACCACAAAGCAAACTACATAGCTAACATTACATTATAGCAACAAAATACCCCAAAAAATGAAGGCAGACATTAGATGGTTGCAAGTTAAGTAGCTAATGTGGCACTTCTGATTCAATTCAGAAAACAAAAATCGAAGCTGAATGCCCGATTAAACGACAAACTAATTTACATGCCAGCAACTGAAATATCAAAACCACAAACTAGACTATATAGCTAACAATTATAGCATCAAAATACCCAAAAAATCGAAGGCAGACATTAGATGGCAGCAAGTTAAGTAGCTATTGTGACACTTCTGATTCAATGCAGAAAACAAAAATCGAAGCTGAATGCCCGATTAAACGACAAACTAATTTACATGCCAGCAATTGAAATATCAAAACCACAAACTAGACTATATAGCTAACATTATATTATAGCATCAAACTACCCAAAAAATCGAAGGCAGACATTAGATGGCAGCAAGTTAAGTAGCCATTGTGGCACTTCTGATTCAATTCAAAAAACAAAAATCGAAGCTGAAATTGATCACAAACTAGACTAGATAGCTAACATTATATTATAGCATCAAACTACCCAAAAATACTAAGCAATATATGTGCTGAAATTTGTTCCAGCAACGACAACCAGAAAACGCATAGAAACCCAAAAATCTCGTTCGAGGTAGTAAACCCCTATTATGTCTGTATATTTCTCACCCCTTTTGATCCTCAACTTGGTCATAAAATTGCAGGCATCAAAAAATATAGCAACATAACTCATTTGCTTACTTTGAAGGGACGCGTCGGAAACTTGAACTTCACGGTGGCCAGGAGTTTTCAATTCACAAATTCTTCGTAGATCTACAACAAATTTCCTTCTCCACGTGATTTCTTCAAAACCCGTTCCTTGTTGTAGGGATAAAAAGGTCCGGGTTCATTTTTTCTTCGACGAGGCGGCGTAGATCGGACGTTTTGAGGACGGTCGGTCGATCGGTGGGCGAAACGGCAGCCAGCTTCTTCCTAGGTGCAGTCACAGAAAATAAAATGTGAGAGTCGTTTTGGCTTTTTCCTTCTACTTTATGTTTTTCAATTTTTTCGTTTTTTTTTTACTTTACACATATCCACGTCATCCGGTCAAACCTATTGTCATTCCCTTCGGTACGAGTAGCGCGACCGATTTATATATAATCACACGGAAATCAAGGCACATAACATAGCAGCTGAAGAGAAAGAATTGACTCCAAATATGTTCGATGTTCATCAATTTTCGGTGATGTATTTCCACTTTTGCATGTTTAATTTTAATATTATGCTAGGCTAAATTTTTACATTGTTAAAAATATAGATGAACCCTTGTTTTGAAATTTTTATTATTAATTTTGACATTAATTTTGTTTGAATGCGTTGATGTTTATTATGGTTTAGTTTGTTTTTCAATTATCTAAATTATTTGTGAATTTTATTATCATCGGAGGGGTAATAAAATCGTTAGCACGTACTAATAAATATTGTGAGGTTCGATGATGATAGATATATACTTTTATGCATCGCATGGTTTTTTTAGATGTTCTAGCTTGTTTAATATTTTTTTATATGTTGGTATCTTTTATAGAGATATAAAAATGTTACATATAAGATTAAATTTAATTGCTACTTGTACTTTGATTCATAATACGTTGATAAATTAGGCATAGATTTATTATAAATTATTGCTAATATTCGATTAATGTTATTTTAACTTTAACTCGATAAAACACGTAGTTATCGTGGGTTCGACATTTTACACACTACTATATTACTTGATCACGATCCCGTTCACTTGCGAAAAATCAAACGATCAGCAGTTTACCGTGTAGACCCCAACTTATCGAATAATAGTTAAGATACAATATATTAAATAATTTGCTAATCACAACAAACACAATAAGTTATGTAAATCACAATAAAATAGAACAAATAATCTAAATAGCAAAGAATAAAAAATTCAATTGAACTTTAAAAATCGAGGCATATGTGAAAACAATTTCCTTAAAACGGATTCGCCTCATCACCGTAGATGTTTTATAATATATTAAATATCATATCAAGTGAAAATTATTTTTTAGATGATTCTATCCTTACTATAATTCAATTATTTCAATAATACATTACTTTTCGTTTTTTAATATGTATTTAATTATTTCAATAATAACATACTTTTCATTTGTCAATACGTATTTAATTTATTAATCATTTGAAGAATATTATCATTAATTATTTTGTCTATTTAGTTATGATGAATGTACATTTGACATATTCATTACTTTACTTTTTATTTTTCAATATATATTTTATTTATTTAACTATATTTGATAGATTCATTTAGTTTTCGTTTTTTAATATGTATTTGATTTATTGAATAATTCAAACAATATTATAATTATAATACATTAAATATTACATCAAGCGAATAATTATTTTTTGAATGATTCTATCTTTATTATTATAATTCAATAATTTTTATTTTTCAATATACATTTAATTATTTCAATCATACACTACTTTTCGTTTTTCAATTTGTATTTAATTTATTAATCATTTGAGCAATTTAGAGCTTGGACGTTATTTATTTTGATCAGAGGGTCATTTTCTGAATTTGACTAAAATTCCCACCTCAAACCACATTTTTCTCTCATTATCTGTTCGTATGAGATATTATGATAGATAATCTATTTTATATCATACGAGTAGATTTTGATGCTAACAATCCAATAAATGTCACATCCTCATGCATCATTTAAAATGACAATAAGGAAGAATTGAACAAAGAATTAACCTTGTCTGCTAAACCAGTCCCAAACTTGAAATCAGAATCTACGGTTTCATTTCTTTCTCGAACCATCAGGTAGAGGCTCTATTATGAGACGGTTGTTCACCACCCTTAATTGTGAAAGAGAGATAAAAAGGAACATTAATAAGTTGGTTAGGAACATTAAACATATGCTTGTCAAAAATTAAAAGTTACGTGAAAGTTTATTTGGTATCTTTAAGCTCGTAAACTTTCATTCCCAAGAGAAATTTAAAACTCAATTTTTAATTCATAATATCATATTCCTAAGACCAAAAGAAATTTCAAATCCAGCATAAGAAAACAACAATCAAATGAAACTTTCATAAAATCCAATTGAACCCTTTTCAAGTAAAGTGTAATCTAAATCAAACCAAAGTTCTCTTACGCAAAAAAGCTAACAATAATATGGATTGAAGAGTCAGAAAAAACAGATCTATAAGAAAAAGTATCCCATTTCCGATTAAGGACGACATAAATGTTCTTTCTTTTTGCTTACTAACTGAAAGACCCAAAATAAAAAACGTCAATCAAACCTGGAGATTAATCAAGAACGGTAAAATCCAACAAAAATTCTTGACTAAAAACCCACAATCATCAATTAATTACAAAAGATGAACAAAAAAAGCTCAATCGTGAAGCCCATAAGATGAAAACCAAAGCAACTTATTTATTATTCATGAATCAATTGAAGAATCCAACACAAGCACAGTTCTCGATAACAATTTTTTTATTTAAAAGTAACAAATAAAGATCGTAAACGTGGCAACTATGTTCAACCTCGACGACTCAACTCAAAGAAGAAATTAGTGTGATTGAAGAACCTTTAAAAGGATACTGATTCAGAAATCAAATCCAAAAACCGAATCAATAAAGTAGAAAATCACAAAGACACCAAGTAAAGTATAAAACCGTTCAACTCAAAATTTTCCAGGAAAATTTTTGGAACTACTTGTAAACATCGCAACCCCAGCACACGCAAATTAAGGAAATTGCCCCCGTCTCTGCGTAGCGTGGAGGAGCTTTTCTTCTTCCTATATATTATACATCGCAGAAGGAAATATTTCTTTCTCAACGGTCTAATATCTCTAAACTAAACGCCACTGCCATGAAATTTTGAACCAGGGAACATTACACCATGAAAACCCCCTTGATATTCATGCTTGTAATTTCATTTTTTGTAATTGCAGAATCAAAATGCTACAATAGAGACAAAACCCTTCTACAAAATTTCGTTCGACCTGGGGTTGAAATAAGTAGTGACATTAAAATTTACTAATTTTCTTAAAAAATCTATTTACACTTTTTTTACCGTCATTACAAAAATGGAAACATGTACAAAAACAGAGATGGAGGCTAAAAGTGATAACTTGGTCGAGAAGATTTCATTTAAGGACACAAAATTGGCAATAGAGTAAAATGAAAATTGAGAAATAAATGATGATGTTGATCAGTTTAGCGAGGAATTGTGCTGTACAAGAAAAAGAAGATGAGGGAATGATTGTCATGGAGGAGATTGTGACTCAAAACACTGAAATGGAGACTGGAGTTAATATGGTTGACTCTAGGAAAGCTTCTGGATGGAAGCAGAAGATAGGAAAGAAATCAAAAACTCTATCAAGTTTTAAGACTGCAACAAAAGCTTTACGGAGGAAGTTTGTGGAAGACGATGTTTGTTTCACTTGTTTCGATAGTATGACCTTTTTATGTGTGACCGCAGGTGAGTTTCTTGTAGAGTGACATATAATATTAAGAATGGAAGCAGAAAAAAATGTGTTCACGTGTTTCTCAAATTTTTTAGTTGATTTGTGTTTTATGGGGCATATCAATAATTTTTCCCTATGAATTCATAGAGATTGCCCAAAAGCATACCATCCATCTTTTGTTAATAGAGATTAAGCATTTTCAAAGCCAAGGGGATCTGAGATTGTGGTAAGTGTCGCTTTCTATTTCCGCAAGTGTTCAAATGCATAATTGGAAATAAATAGTGAATGTTATATTTTATTGGTTTATTTAATTGGAATAATATTTTGTAAAAACACCTGCAAGTGTCCTCTGAGTTTTGTAAATGAAGTTTTCATTCGTATAATGAATTTCAAAAACTATAATGTGGATGTGAACTAGTCAGATTACTTAGTTCTCATATTTAGGTTCTTTTGATATATTGTTCACATGATAGGTAATTTGATTTCCCATCGACTATATAGCAGTGTTATTTCTGTTACCTTTTTCCAATTTGATCTATGATTTAGCACTCACACAGTTCAGGTGTTAGGTATCCAACTACACAATGCGTTAATATTGACTTTCTTCACTGATTACTTTGTCATGTGATCTGTTTCAACTAATGTTTCATCAGTTCTAGACATGTTTCTGATTAGTTCTCGTATTAGATTGATTTCGTACTCAATGCTAGAAAATATGTTTTTGACTACTACATGTGTTATTCAGGATCTTTTGAGTCAAGAAACTTGTTTAACCATGTTATATCTATGACACTTTTGAAGTTTTTATTGTTGTTTAGCTTTTACTCTACTTATGGTATAACTTTAGAAACATATAAGCTTGTATAGTTTGGTATAGTTTGCTCGATTGATGCATTCCAGTTGAAAAGTTCACCATTGATCGTGTTAACAAAAGTGATGCTATTTTTTACTCTGCAAAGTTAAGGTAAGTATGACATTTGAAGACATTATATAGTTAAAAATTCTTTATTCCACTTGCAATTCAATATAAGTGCAGTCACATGGAATTATTCACGTTATTGTCTCATTATAAGCAAGCTTTGATTATTAAGTGTACATATAGGGTTTCAAACACTTTGT
This sequence comes from Fraxinus excelsior, assembly GCA_019097785.1. Lineage (NCBI taxonomy): Eukaryota > Viridiplantae > Streptophyta > Magnoliopsida > Lamiales > Oleaceae > Fraxinus > Fraxinus excelsior. Next base: position 30,991,700 of record CM032623.1, read on the forward strand.
CATAATATGCTTTAAATGCATGTCAAATTTGGTAAATCCTTTTTTTATCTTATTTAGTAGAATCTAAAAAAAGTTTGTCTTTTATTTTTTAATGTAGTTAACGATGAATTCTCTTATGGAAAACAAGCTGTGAAAGTTTGATCATAATTTTGATTAAATTGCATGTCTATTGTATTGCAAAAATGCCAATTTGAATTCCGTGTACTGAGGCAACAATAATCTGTTACATTCTTCATATGTAGAAGCATCACCACTTAAGACACAAGCCATTTGAAATTATATAAGTTTCATAACATAGATGTTGATCTCATGATTTTTTTTTCTAATGTCATCAAACTACCGAGAAGTTTCTAAATTTTGCTAGTGCATTTGTTTGACTAAACAATTCTTCCAGTAGAATGTTTTGGTTTTATGTTTAAATTGTGTTCAAGTTCCGTGTTTCAAATTCATATGTACTAGACACTTGTAATAATTTCAAATGTTCAATATAGAGCAGTCTATTTAACTCACAGCCTAAAATTAACCTCTTTTTCTTTTTCAAACCTAGGTCTTCCAAATCTATTGCTCTATATATTTTATAAATGCCGCGTGGTATCATTTTATAACTTTTTTGCTATACTTTTTTTTTATTTTTCGATACGTGCTTTATTATTTAATGAATCAAATATTTCTTATTCTTGTAAACCTGTAATCTTTATGTATGTCAAACGTTTCTATTATCACGTAGTGTCATATTCTACATAGTGATATTTTCAATTTTATTTTTGGCGAGTTTCTCTGTGCAGTAATATCAGCTTTTGAAATAATCATCTTGTTAGATGGAACATTAGCAAGGCAATAATATGCTCCCAAGACTCTTGAATATTCCAATTAATCTTAAACTATTTTTTAACATATACAATTTCTATACTAATAAAAACACAACAAATATAAAATTCGTGCAACACACGTGTCAACGACTAGTTCTTTAAAAAAATTAAGTCTCAAACATGACAGATAAAAATTCAATGATGCCACATGTACATCATTTTTTTCGTCATTATTTACATTGTGTCATGTAACAACACACCATTGGACAGTTTAAAAAAACTTTTTTTCCGTCCACAATTTTTGAAAACAAAAGAAATGTCAATATTAATGTAAGGGAAAGAATGTACAAATAGCATTATTGATAAAAATTAGATTATTAATATTTTTTTATAATAATTAATGAAATGTTGATTGTTATTAATTATTAACTTTAATTTAAATATCAATTCACCTTTTAAGTTGAATCAACGGGGGCATAATAATATTTAACCCTGATTGACAATCATCAAAATGATTTTTTTTTTTTTAAAATGAGTTTTGGAATACTGATTTTTGAAAAATGTGTGATTAAAAAGTAGATTTTTTTTAAATGACGTACAAATATTTTATTATGATTACGTGTAGTTAAAAATAAATTTGAAAAAAAATAAGTTTTGTTTAAATGATTGTCAAACAAGCTTAAGTCTTTGTTTGAACTATATATATATATATAACTCATCTTCAATGCACATATCTCCATAAATAATTAGGCACGTGAGTTCAAAATCATTCGTAATTTTTGCCCACACATTTGTACAAAATCTGCTCTCTAGAAATGAAGTTCAAGTTGGTGCTTACCTTTTTAGTTCTTAAAAAACTGATGAGTCATGCTATTTGTGCAACGTTTATTGATAACATCACGCTGGACAACATAACATTCATTCATTTTAAGAACGGTTAAAAATTATCTTTTAAATCAAAAGCTCAGATTTTGCAATACCAAATTGGAAGGATTGACTAAAAAATAGCTATGCCTACATTTAGTTAATTGATTCATTATGATAAAGAAGAAAACGATACTAGAGGGGTAAGAATGCCAATTGACAAGTGTGGTTAGTTACTCTTACTCTCCATTTGTACTGCATGACATTCCTTTAATTTCATTTGTCCGCGTTTTGATTAAGCAAAATGAATTTATTGGCATATTAATAAATGGGCTCGAACTTTAAAATGTAGATGTTTAGTCAATGAACTTAAATAATATTTAGCTTTTTAGTTCTTGAAATGATTCCTCAATGTGTCAAAAGAAAAATAAAATAAAATTGATTCATTTCCATATGAATGGAAAAGGGGACCTTCGGAGGATTGACCACTAATGATAGGATAAAATATGGATATGCATAAGAAACATAGTGATGTCTATATTCAATTAATTAATTCGTCATGATAGAGAAGAAAAATGACGCACGTACATTACTCGATTTTTGGATTAGTGCCCCTACTCAAGGGGAACGAATGCTTAATTATCTCGTGTCGTCAGATGTACTCTCCATTTGTGAATATGACATTTATTTCGTTCTGTGGGCACACATTTTGATTAATAAGATAAAATGAATTATAAAGCACGTTCATAAATGGTTCATGAACTTCAAAATGACAGCATTTTGTCCATGTTTGACAACCATTATTTGGGAAAAACAATATTTTGAATAGTAATTTTAGAAAAATATGTAGTTAAAAAGTAGAAAAAAAATTGGGATTTACGTGCAAAATATCTTATTGTGTGAAATGTGATTGAAAATGAGTATATAAAAGAAAGAATTTTCAAATAATGGTGGTAAAACGTGGGCTTAATATATTTTCCTTTCTAGTCCTTAAAACTGATTCCTTCAATATGAATTGAAAATGGATGCTTCAGATAGGACATTAAATAGGGGGAAGAAATAGGGAAATAGCTACGCCTATAATAAGTCTGGTGATTGGGTAATTATAATATAGCGGCCCTACATTTTACTATTATTATAAAAAAAGTTTATGTCTTTCATTTTTTGATATTTTCACCCTTAATTATATATTTGATTGCTCAAAACATTATTTTCATCAAATTTCTCAATAAAAATCGTGAAATAATGAATGTACCCTCCTACTTAAATAAAACAAAAGAAAGAAAAATAAATAAATAATTATAATAATAGTTCCAATTTTTTTTTTTTAAAAAAATACAAACCAACCTCAAATAAATTATTATTATTATTATTTTTGAAGAAAAATATCCTTCTTTCTCCATTTTTCTCCTACTCCACAACCACCACCAAAAATGCATAGCCCAATTCCAATCAACCAAAGATCTTTTATTATGAATCTGATGCTAATAGAACATGATAAAAAGGGAGGATAAAATCGCCCACAAATAATAGAATATAGAACAATCCAAATCACAAAACCCACTTCCACTTTACAGAAACACATATTACATCCACATGAAATGCTAATGGTGCATAACTCTGAACATAATGTTGTCCATAATGAATACATTGGGATGTAATATGTGTTTCTGTGAAGTGTAAGTGGGTTTTGTGATTTAAGTTGTTGTGTATTTCATTATTCGCACCGCTCAATAAGAGGTTTTCCTGTGTCCATTATGGACACCATTACCCGTAGCATTTCCCTACATCCACACCAATGAACACATCTCCAAATGAATGTGCTCTTTACAATGACGAAAAATAATTTCAAGACTTACCATGAAAAATGTGGAAATGAAGACTAAAAGGCCATCAAATCAACGAAGAATTGGAAAGATATGAAAGACGCGTAAATGGGTCGGCTTGGTTTAGTATTTGAACTCGAAAAGACTTTGGTTTATTGAAATTGGTCTTTGCATATTTTGGTGGTGGTTGATGGAGAAGGAGAAAAGGAGAGATTTTTTTAATAATTTATTTGGAATTTGTTTGTACATTCTAAGAAAAAAATTGGCACTGTGATTGTAGTTAGTTATTCATTTTTTCTTTTTATTTTATTTAAATAGAAAGGTATGTTCGTTATTTTACAATTTTTTTATTGAAACATTGGATAAAAATAGATGGACTTTTTTAAAGCAATTAAAGGAGTAATTAAGGGGAAAAATTGCCAAAAAAAATAAAATATACGGACATTTTTCACAATAATAATGAAAGGTAAGCACGCTAGGTTTTAATTACCTTTGAAAGAAAAATGTGATGTATGGACCATACTATGGATCAATGATCCCACCCGGGAAGAAATGCTAATTGTCCAGTTTCGGTAAGCATACTCCATTTCTAGACATGACATTCATTTCTTTCCATCTGTACACATTTTGATTAGACAAAATGAATTTGTAGGCACTTTTGTAAATGGTTCATGAACCTTAAAATATTAATATTCAGTCAATGAACTTACTAGTATTTACGTTTTTAGTTCTTAAAATTCATTCCTTTGTGTCAAAAGAAAAATAAAGTCCTTGTTTTGCCCCCATTGTAATGGAATTTTTGAAAATAATGTATTTTGAAATAGTAATTTTTGGAATAATGTGCGAATTAAGAAAGAGGAAATTTTTTTAATTTACATGTAATATTATTTTATTAAAAATGTGTGGTTGAAAATAATAGAGAAAAAATGTATTAAAATTTTAATGGGCCAAACGTAAGCAAACTAAAATTGGGTAATTTCTATATGAATGGAAAAGGGGTGCTTCGGATATGGAGTACTGCTAGTGAGACGACAAAAATAGGGAGAAAAGACCCAGGAAGTAGCGGTATTTACATTAAATTAATTGATCCATCACAATAGGAAAGAAAAATGCCACACGGACTGTACTCAAGCTTCGGATCAATGTTCCCATGGGGAAGGATTATGTCTACTTTGTATAGTTAGGTGGTATGACTGGACATTAATGTTGGAAATATTGAATGAAAATACAAATCAGCCGTTTGTCATCAGTTCATCCGTTTGAATGAAAATACAAATCAGTTTGAAGTTCATCAATTTTCATCTCTTTAATATTGTAACTTCTTATTCAATGCATTAAAGAGTTGGCTCATCCTCCATGGGTATAAATAGGAGTGATCTCTCGGTTGGAACAACAAGAAAATACAAGTTTTCCTTCTAGCATCAAGTTTCCTTTCCGGGTCTAAGATTTTCTTTTTTATTTCTTTGAGAGATAGAGTGAATCACAGCTAGTTCCTAGGCGGTTAACGTAGTGCAGCGTGAACCGACAACCGATTGTATCCTGAGAATCGAACATCGATCATAATCTCTTGCACTCCGATGACGCGGTGAATTCAATTTAAGGAAACCGTGTAAACACGGACCTTCGATTTTGGTTTAATTTACTTTGATTCTCCAATACTTTCCCCAACAACCTTAAATCGAATTCCTATTTGGTTAATCAGATTCTTTTTATTTTGTTCTTCTGAATCTGTAATTTTTTTTTCTTCAGTTCGTGATAATTTTCCAGTTCATATGGTTTCTAAGTTCTATCTACCATTTACATTAAGTGCATTGGGTAGATTTTAAGTAGATCAAGATTGAAAGATGAAAAAAATAACCGTCTATGCATATTTTCAAAAAAATGATGGTTTTGCATGGTTTTTATCTACTAACATGGTTTATATCATTTGATAATGAGTACATGATTATATCATTTGGTAATGATTAGTTAACTTTTGACAATTATTAGTTGATGATTATTTACTTTTTGCACAATGATTAGCATGATTGCCTCATCATTAGATTATTATTGTTTACTTTACCTTTTAGATGAACTTTTATTTTCTTTTTATTTTTCTTATTTATTTCTTTTAACTATTTAATGTGATATATAACTTTTAATTATTTTAATTACTAGTCATTGACACGTGCGTTGCACGAATTTTGTATTTGTTGTGCTTTTATTAGTGTAAGAATTTAAAAAAATAAAAGTAATCTAAGATTTATTAGATTATTCAAGAGTCTTCAGAGCATATTAAAGAAACTCACTAAAAAAATTGAAAACATTACGTGTATGTAAAACATGGCAGTACATAATAATATAAATGTTTGACATACATAAAGATTGCAGATTTATAGGAGTAAAAAATATTTGATACATTAAATAATAAAGCATACATCGAAAAATGAAAATGTATAGCAAAAATGTTGTAAAAGGATACCATGAAGCATTTACATAATAAAAACCCATGAGTTAAAATGGAACTTACATGTGTATGCTAAGACAGAATGTATAGTTTTTGCATTGTAATTTCTGCTTCTTCTCTTAGTTGTTTATAAACGTCACGATCTGAATATACAATAAATATTAAAATAATTGTATTAAATCAACTAAAGCACCTATCTAACCCCTAAAAAATATATAAAACAAATCCAATGAGTATATGTTGGTATTCTTTGATATTCGAACTATCGAAATAGTTGGATTACCCATGTCGGACACGACATGGGTATGAGTATGAGATATGTGTCGGATCCTCAAAGTTTCAACCGGACACTTCGTTGTTTTTGCTTCTTCTTCCTTTTTTTTTTCTTTTCTCCTCCTTTTTGCTATTTGCAAACCTAGAGTTGCCATCGATAGGGTGGAGAAAGGTGGCGGCGCTAGGTTTTTCCTTCTTTTTCTTCTTCTTTCTTTTTTCTTTCAATTTTTCTCTCTGTGTTGCGGTTAGGATTTTGTTTGTATAAAATGAAAATAGATTTTATATAGTGCTACTTAGTGCTCAACTAAGTTTTAGGAATGAGTGTTCCTCAACACAACCGACAAGTTAAGATTATGGACTAATTCTCATCACATAATTCTTTAACAGGATTCGGTTAATTTCGATTACTTTTACATGTAAAATCTAAAATATTGCAGTTTCTTTTATTCAGACTATTTAGTGTGAAGCCTAGAAAGAATAGACCTCTTCAAAAGGTTTCAGATTTAACAAAGAATCCAAATTCTTCTTTGACATGGATTGTCAAAAACCCTGGTATAGTAATGCAATTAAGTTAGAAATATATATAACCAAGGACATGCTTACAGAGTGAGATAGTGCATTGACACCTTAATAGTAATGCAATTAAGTTAGAAATCTATATAACCAAGGACATGCTTATAGAGTGAGATAGTGCATTGACACCTTAAATGAGCTTCCAACATAATTTCAGGTAAGCTTATGATACTAACCGTGTACTCAAGGCCCAAAAAAATCCAGCTTTACTAATCAAACCCAATTCAGCATTAGGTTAAAAGGGTTACTTGCCCATATATAAGTTGGAACAGTTAAACATAAGATAAGTTAAACGTAAATCTTCATATTTCATAACTCCAAAATAAATAAAATAATCGTGTAACTTCATTTCCATTTGTAGAACTTCTTCCAATTCAGCATTAGGTTAAAAGGGTTACTTGCCCTTATATAAGTTGGAACAGCCAAAACATAAGATAAGTTAAACAGAAATCTTCATATTTCATAGCTCCAAAATAAATAAAAAAAATCGTGTAACTTCATTTCCATTTGTAGAACTTCATCTCATAAGCACAACACATCTCAAGGAACTTTATCCTTACAAACCAAATTCAGTTTTGCTAATGAGCCATAGCACTATCTTAATACATAAAAAAAATTCTTCAAAAAATATAGCATCAACTACTCATTCATCTAAATGTTAGGATCTTCCCCTTTCAGTTGAGTTTTTACAACTCTTGATTGCTTAAGTTTCTAGCAAAATTCCTAGCTAGTTGTCTAATTGCAAATATGCAATTAAGTTATGCCGCATTTTTCTTCTCTTCGGAAACCAATCCCTACCACTGAACTTCTAGACCCACTTATAAATAATATTTTCCCATCTTTCAATATATTTGTCAATAAGGTATAAAAAAACAGTTCACGCTTTGCGGACACGGTGTCCGTTTGTGTCCGCGTAAACCCATAGCAAAAAAAAAAAAAAAAAAAAAAAGAAAGAAAGAAAAAAAAAACACCTTAATTGTTAGCACTATTTTTTAAAAAAAAGTCCACACCGCAGACACGGACATGATATGCCGCACAACACGGATTTTTTTCTTTTTTTTTAAGGAGTGCTTTAAGATGGTTTTTTTTTTTTCCTTTGCTATGCTAAAAAAAACATCTACACTCCACGGACATGGTGTCCGTTCGTGTCTGTGTAAACCCATAGAAAAAAAAAGGAAAGAAATCATTTTAATTGTTAGCACTGTTTAAAAAAAGTCTTTACATCCGTTTGTGTCCGCATTTTGATTCATTAAATAATAAAGCATGCATCGAAAAATGAAAATATATAGCAAAGAAGTTGTAAAAAGAGGTTTGCAACCTCTGTTTCTATTTTGAAGAATTTGATTTTATCTTCTCTGTAATGGAAGACAAATTGAAAATTAGTTCCAAAACAGAAGGCAAGTTGTAATCTTGTATATATTCATTAATTGAAGCTATGCCATTGTTTTATGTTTGAGTGAGTCTTGAATTTGATTTCATTTTCTCTAAGAAAAGTAAATAAATAAACAAAGGTCGTAAAAAACTTAATATTTGTTAAGCATTTAAACCCAGATGAAATGTCAATCAACAAACAAAAAAAAAAAAAACAAATTGTGTTTGTGTGTGTGTGTGTGTGTGTTTGAGAGAGATGGATTAACTGCAGATGAAGCACCAAAGATTAACAAAATTTTCATAATTTATTTATTTGTTTATTATTGTTATGCAAATGGTCTGCCGTTTCGAAACGGGGATCGATCTGTCCAGGTCGCTGGGTTGAGGGGGCAATGGGGGCTCAAGGCGTTGCCCCCCGAAAGGAGGGGATCGACGTGCTCAGTCAGCTTGCGGGAGTCGAGGGGGCAACGTCCCCAATGGGGATTGACTTGACCGGTCAGGTCGAGGGAGTAGAGACACGGTCTCCGCGCGGAGACTTTGAGCCATTTTTTTCTTTTAAATAACAATTAAGATATTTCAATTCATTACTTTAGCCTTTTCCTACTCATAAATTAAACAATATTTCGAAAGGTTGTTTGAGTTCTATGAACGAACAATTTCTTTTGGCTCGTCATTCTAAGAGCATGTTTGGTAGAGATTAAAATTCAATTAAAATAGAAAATATAATCGTTATTGGGTCTCACCCATCTAATAAAAGTCAATAATAACAGCTAGTTTTTTAATTTTAATCTCTACCAAGCACGCTCTAAATATATGTGTTTATAAACGAGAAGAAAGAATAATGCATAGAATAAATACCTAACTATTTAAACTACAATGTCGTTTTTATCACAGGAAAAAATGATGTGGAAATGGATATAAAACGTATAAAATTGGAGGACTGAAGATGTGAAAACTGAGAAAATGAACAATAACTTCTCATTGGTTACTGTGCATCTACAGTATCCAAAAACCGACTTTTTTTTATATAGTAGTGATTTAATGTTTGTTTGGGTTAGTTGGCATCTACACATGCAATTCGTTTAACATGTAGACAATTTTAATGAGCACATCAATATTACATCTTCCACATAAACACACTCACGAATAGAATTCATCTGATGACCATTTTAACGCAATGAACTTAAGTTCAATGGCCATTTGGAAACTTCATGAAATTGGGTGGATAGGCTGTGACGAAGTGTATAATTCAATGGTTAATAAAACATATAACTCTTCATTTCGTTCCATAACATATTTTGATTACGCAAAATGAAATTTTTATGCATGTTTTTAAGAATCATACTACAGTGCCATAATAATTAATACAATTATTGATATAATGTGACATGACCATCTATGACTGAAATGTTTAAAATAGAGCCATTTTTTTCATCAAATCACCTCCCGCCATCTAGGATTCCTCACGGCTTTGACATTATTATTTCGGTAAAGTGGTTTTAACCTTTTTTTTTAAACGGCTAATGAACTTTAAAATGTCAATATTCAGTCAATAACTTTATTATTAATTTAGGCTATGTTTGATCCCTATTTTTTCAAAATTCATTTTCAATCGCACATCCTCATATAAAATAATTTTGTATATAAATTCAATTTTTTTAATATTTTTAATTACACATTCTTGAAAAAATAATATTTCAAAACACATTTTCTCTAAAAAGAAATAGTCTCAAACATGGTAGATAAAAAAATTAAAATTTTAGTACTTTTTTTAAAAAAAATTAATGAAATGTAGATGGTAATTAATTATTAACTTTAATTTAACTATTGATTCACATTTTAAGTTGAAACAAATGGGGGGGCATAATAGTAATTAGCCCATGTTGACCACCATTGTGTGTGTGTGTGTGTGTGTTTTTTTTTTCTTTCTGATAAAATGAATTCTGGAATAATGATTTTTGGAAGATGTGTAATTAGAAAGTAGGAAAATATTTTGAATTGACGTACAAAATATTTTATTGTGATTATGTATAGCTGAAAATAAATTTGAAAAAAAAAAGAATTTTGTTTAAATGGTTGTCAAACATGCTTTGTCTTTGTTTGAACTCCGTTGCGTAACAATTTTTTTTAAACTCATCTTCAATGCACGTATGACGTATCTCCATTAAAGTTGTCAATAAATTAAATTTTGATCTGAATTCGATGAAATTAATGAGAGATAAATTCAAAGTCTCGGTCCGATAACATGATCAAGATTCGAATCCGATAATCCGTTAACTAAATGGATCAAATATAAATATATGTCAATCCAATCTGTAGCAATCATATCCAATTTGTTATAAATAATTGTGTCCGTAAAATATTTTTAAGGCATATTATTTGTGACTAAAATAAATTTAGAATAAAAGAGTCAACAAATTCAAAACATAAAAAAGTTGAACATTTTATAATTATTAAATCCGTTTAAGAATTGGAAAAATTAAATAAATAAAAAAGTTGATTCCAACATTTTTTTTTCTAACTTCTATAATTTCGGATTAGATTATGGGATCGGATATCTGATAACACGGTAAAACGGATATGAATTTAACAATCAAATATCCGTTGGATTATTATATCCGATTGGATCAAATAATTATTCTTATCAAATCGGATCGAATATAGGCATATTCGATCCATATCCGATCCATTTACAACCCTAATCTTCATAAAATAATTAAGCATGGAAGTTCAAAATCATTCCCAATTTTACAAAACCCATTCTCAAGAAATGAAATTCAAATTGGTGCTTACTTTTTTAGTTCTTACAAAAATGACGCGTCATACTATTTGTACAACATTGATTGACATCTTTGGTTGACAACATCACATTCATATATTTAAAAAACTGTTAAAAATTATTTTTTAAATCAACGACTCAGATTTTGACAACACCAAGGTTGTCAACGATGATTATCAACAAGTGTTCTACAAATAATTCAAAATTGATTCTTTTAATGAAAGGGAAAAAATAGGAAGGGTTGTCTAAAAAATTAGCTATGCCTACATTTAATTAATTGATTCGTTATGATAAAGAAGAATACGATTCAAACTAGGGTGGGCTGTATATAGTTCAATTCGATTCTAAAGAGAACTGAAATGAACTGAACCCGAATTTTCGGATATTTAGTAAATGAAACCCATATATTCAGATTTAATTATGGAACTGTTTGGGTTCAATTCCATTTGGTTCCCGAATCCCTTACGATAATTACACTTTTTAATATTTACAACAACAATACATTAATTCAACTAATGACATGTTCAATCTTAATTTTTACAAAATGATGTAGTCCAATCACGTGATAACTTTCGCTTCTCTCTTTGTTAAGTTCTTCACAGATTTGACCGTTAAATCCCAAGAAGAAGAAAATAACGAGCTTCCAATTCAATTTCTCCAAAACTGTAGAAACGACAATGCGGTATAATAAGAGATTTGGGTAAAATTTAGGTCAATTTGATTAAATTAGACTTGGAATGGAAATTAGAAATAGGAAAATCATATTTTGAATTTGTGCTAAATTAATTAGTTAGCAAACTTATTTAGAAAAAAATAAAACAATTTGCCATATTTAAGATAAAAAAAAAATTAGAGAGATTCAGTTATCGACTCAGATATCCGTTCATATATTTAATTTTAGAAGAATAACTCGATTTGAATCAGCGTAAACCTCTATTGACAAGTGTAGTCACTAGTACTCTCCATTTGTAGACATGACATTTCTTTCATTTCACATGTCCAGGTTTTGATTAAGCAAAATGAATTTATTTGCATGTTAATAAATGATCTCGAACTTTAAATGTAAATATTTAGTCAAGAACTTAATAATATTGCTTTTTAGTTCTTGAAATTGATTCCTTAATGTGTGATTATGCCCAAAGAATAATGTGGTAGTTGTAGTACAGCTTTGGGTGCCGTATCCACGGGGAAATTGATGAATGAATCAGGAAGTTCAATAATTTAGAGTTCTCGTGAATTGATCTCAAAGAATTTGTTTATTGAATTAAAATATGAATATCAATGGATGAAATGATGGGATTAAAATCAAAATGTAGAATAGTGAAGTATCGAAATTCCCTCAATTGGATTAGATCAATCAATATCAATAATTCATGCAATTTATACTCAATTAGAAGTTTTCATCCTAACTCTCTAATTGGAGGATTTAGCAATTCAAATCAATTTAATTCCACATGTAATTCTAAAATTTAGATTTCCTAGATCAAATTCTCATTTTTGTTTATTGAAATCAAATTAAAAAAACGACCATATATTTCTAAAATATAGCAGTGATTGAATCACATCAATAAAGTATTTGGAATTTAAACTCAAACCAGTATTTCAATTGTTCAATGGAAGAAACATGACTAATTCCAATAAAAACTTAATAAAAGTTAAATCAAACTCAAATCTAATTCATAAAGAGGAAATATAAACCATAGAATTGTTTGATCAAGGAAAAAACACATTACATGAATATATGATGCTGAAATTTCCAATTTCAATCGAGTTCCTTCATAGTTTC